>OX439143.1:105545612-105932337 GCA_949318255.1 Pollenia labialis | reverse complement strand
TTACCCTGCCCTAGGACATCGTAATGTTAAATATTACCTTTGGACTAGTCCGAGTCAAAATTTGAAAAAACAGAGTTGCATTAACAAAAACTGGTTGTATGTAATTAGCCCTACAAGAAATGAATGAGCGAGTAGTCACATTTTTCATGTTGGTGTTAAGAAAATGATAGAAAGAAATGACCGAATGTGACCAAAAACTTGATTTCGGTCATTTCTTTCTATCATTTTCTTAACACCAAAATGAAAAATGTGACTAATCGCTCATTCATGGTAAAAAAAAAATGTAGTATGGTCCCCGCAATGGCAACAGACACGCAATTGTTGTTTTAACTTTTTCCACGATTAATAATATTTTGTCTCTGTTTAACAATAAAGTGTTTCCCTTCCTCGAAACTTCAATTATGATTGAATTTGAGTATTTTAAAAAGATACTTAAACATATTGTGGTGACACTAGCCATATTATTTAATTCATCCATCCAAAATCCATTACCAAATTATTCATTGTGTACCATCCAAACATGTTATGGTTAATAATAACAATAATATGTTTAAAATTATAATAAATAAATAAAAGCATTCTAGGTATGTTAATGCTTAAATTTAAAAATAAATGTTTTAAATCAACAAAATTATGGTTGTTTTGCTCTCTAAAATACTTGAATGCTTTCCAACTACACACTTGTTTGGTTTGCTTAAAATTCTCAATGATTTTATTTTATTTATCGATTAAAATACAGAAAGTTACGTAGCCGTTTATACCTGTAAAACAGAAAGAATGCTAATGAAGGTCGTCACAGTCTGGAAAATTAATTAAACGGAATTTCTAATAAAAGTGGAAATTAATTAAACGGAATTTCTAATAAAAGTGGAACATAACATGTAACGGGAATAAAGGCTCAGTTAGCCGGGAGTAACAGTAACGTTGCAAATCAGCTGATTCATTTGGTTGTATGTAAAGCAATTAGAACGATTAAAGTTAGCAGTAAGAAGTTACGTCTCAATCTGTAAGAAATAGACTGGTGTTACATTTTTACGGTAAGATTTCTGTTACTGTTACTCCCGGCTAACTGAGCCTTAGGAAATCGAAATAAAATTATAACTCGATACTTATTAAGCAACTTGAAAAAATGGTTGAAATAAATTACTATAGTATAGTTAACATGGACCATATTTTTGTTAATTCTGTCCATAATATGCTCCCAATGTTATTTCTCAGTTCTGTCTAATGTAGACTTTATATGCTTTTCCATATAACCACAGATATACTGTGTTTGTAGTTATCAAGCTACAAACTCATTGATCTTACTTTACTATAAAATTATCTTCTTTTTATTAATTATAAGCCTTAATTAAATAAAAAAGATAAGATTAAAGTAGAAAATATTTTTGGTTTAAAATATGTTTTAAACCAAAGTTAAAAAGACTTGAATCAATTATAGAGTGTTTGTATACGCAAAAAAAAAATAAAAAAAATTCAGACGTAAGTTTAACTGAAGGACAAGCTGTTTGATTCTGTTTTAAATTCTTGGTCAAATAATGAGTTGACCATCGCAATCTTTGCCATTAATTTTTCAATAAAGAAAGCAAAACTGGTAAACGAAAATAAATCTGTGGCATTTTGACAAAACATCTTAAGTCAAATTTAAAAAGTTCAAAAAATGTTGTTAATTATCCGAATTTTCCTTCAAACAACATTTTTGTTTACGATCTTAAAACTTTGTATTATAAATGAAATTTTTCTTTAATTTTTAAACTTTTTTTGCTATCTTATCTTAACTTAAGATGTTTTAACAAAATGCCACAGAAATATAAAAAAGAGGAAACAGATGTATTCAGAGACCAATTTTCGTAATTGCAGCAACAACACCGAAAAAGTAAAATGACTACTGCATTCATCGAAATGGGATTATTGGCAAAAACTAAGAAATGCAATCAAAAAAGTGTATACTGATACTAATTTGTATTACGGTTTTAGAAAAACAATAAAAAATACCAAACAGTTTTTAATCACGATGACAAAAAAGAAACATCATTGAAAAATATTCTTCTCATGATAACAATAAATATTATCTGTATTAAATTGGTAAAATGATTAAATTAATGACTGATGTTTTTTCGATTTAAGTTAAAAAATATCTTAATAAAATTTAAAATAAATATTAATACTGATTTTAAAAATGCTTTAATGTTGACAGTTAAAAGCAAATCTTAGAACATCCTTAAAAAAATAATTCGCAAATACACAATTAAATTTTGAATCGTTTGTAATAGAGGTCTGCTTTGAATAACTCACTTGTTTGCCTTTACCCAAAGTGCACAACATTTATTCAATTATAAAACATTAAAAAAGATAAGAAGAGAGTAAACCATATACAAAAATAAGAATGAATGAATTGAATAAAAAACTTGTTTACTGTAAATGAATATGAGAGGCATTCATAAATAACAAAACATTGGAATGACCCGTTAGAGAGAGCAAGTTTACAAAAAATATTCAAATAATTTTTGAATTATTGAATGCGCATACATTTATTTGAATACCTTGCCATAATATGTGTGTAAGCTTGTGGCTTCTTTTATTTATAAAAGTTAAGCTTACACATACATACATAATGTGTAGATTCACATATTTTACATTCAAATTATATTTGAATAATTTACTCATTTGACTTGAGTTGACTGAATAGAATGAGTTTTTGTTGTTTTGTCTCTGGTTATTTTTTCATTTGTTTCGTTATCGTTGGGTGATCGACCCATTGTAATTAAAAAACAAATGAGTGAGTTGAAATTGCTTTTTATTTATTCTTGCAGACCTCTAGTTTGTAAGTAGCAAAAAATTGCACATAACATAATAAATATTTATGAAATTGGTTGACAATAAGAAAAAATATTTAATTAAAAAACAAGTAAGAATGTACAGTCGGTCAAGCCAGACTATATGACACCTTACACCACTGTATTTGCATACTCTTTGGGAGCCCACCGAATGTGGTAAACCTACCAGTATCAAATTATATTATGAGTTTAATGGTGTCTTCTTTTCTACAAAAAAAAATACCATATTTTAAAAGGTGCATGTTTAAAATGTCTTGCCGAACGTGTATTACTGCAATTTTTTATTTGACGAGAAAACAACACAAAATTGGATCGCTCTGTTTTTAACAGCTGACAAAGAGTTCGTTCTTCAATATATAAAAATATATGTATGTACATAAACCAAAATTTGTTAATAATTTGTTATTTATATATATTAGCTATTTCTATGCGCATTTCACTAGTTTCTTAGGCCACATCATCAGGAAGCTCCATCCATAAAGATTTTAGAAAAACTAAAGATATTAAAATAAATATTGCTGTGTTTTAAACAAAATAAAAATGTTAATGCTGTGTTGATTGATTCGCCATAACTATACAGTAGAAATCTAAATTATAAGGGGTAGCCCTGAGCAGTCATATCGTCGGCTTAATATGCAAACCTGCTAACTCCCTTTCAGCACATTTTATAGGACAGGCAAAAAACTTTTTATTTTTGCTATTTGCAGCTTGATAGAGAATTAAAAATACTGTAAGTTTTACACGCTTCAAGACTAAAATAGAGGAAAAACTACATGCTGGATGACGAAATCGCAATTTACTTAGAAAGTGTATTTAGCAAGTTTGCATGTTAAGCCGACGATATATGAGGAGCCGCAGAACAAAACGTACTTTTTCACACATTTAAAATTTTTGGGAAATTGAGGATTATTTATTTCGACCCCTTAAAAAACTGCATGAACCTGGAAATGAAAACAAGTTTTTTGCTTACCAAAAGATGAATCATACTGCCGTAAGTCAACACATTAAATGTCAAGGATGTTTAATATCAAACCAATTTTATATCGAAAAAGTACGTTTTGTTAAAAAAAAAATGAAAAAGTACGTTTTGTTAAAAAATATAGAAAATGGAACGTTTTGGTGTGCGTTTTTGACTGAATGTTTTTAAACCTGAACCATTAAAGTAAAAAATAAATAAAAAATAAGTAAAATGAAAACTTTATTATTTTATTTCAAATTAAATAGAAAACTAATTTTTTGTGACTATTAATCTGGTTAAGTAAATTTCCTGTATATCTTATCTGTATTTTTATATAATAATCGGCGATTTTTTACATAATCGAGTTCACTAAACTTTTTGCATTGGAACTTGCTATTTCCCGTGTAACTGCAAATATGCTTATAATTTTGAGCAGGAGCATCATCGTCTACAAAGCCCCTAAAAACAAAAAAATTCACTATTTATAAGAATTTGAACATACAAATGTATATGTATATCGTTTTCAAAATGTTGAAATAAAACTCGCAATATTTACTTTTTTTAGCATTTTTAAATTTTTGCTTTTTACGTATTCCCATGTTTAAATTTTCTACAGATTCTTGTAATTCTTCCATGTTTTAATTATACTATTGAATTAATTATTTTTTTCATAACACTCATTCACCAAACAAAAGTTAAATTATTGCAATTGTTGGTGGATATTCTTGAAAACGCGTCGAAGAAATACAAATTTACATTACAACAAAAGCAAATTTTATTTAACAGTTAATTTTAAATAAAATGAAATGATATAAATAAACGTCAAACAAATTAAGAATATTAAGAAGAATATACACGAAGAAATGGCAAAAACAATGAAAAAAGCACGTTTTGAAAAGAAAAAAAGTACGTTTTGTTATGCACCAATTTTTTTAGAACCCAATTTCTTGGTAAAAAAAAAAAAAAAATATGCTAACTAGATTTTTTCTTAAAGATTTCAACCCAAATATTATAAAAATATCAAAAAACCAATTTGTCAAAAAATGCGAAAAAGTACGTTTTGTTCTGCGGCTCCTCATATATTTCTTGTAATTATTTCAAGACATAAGCCTTTTTAACTTAATGACTACCTTGTGAATCCCCCAAACATGTATTTATTAAAAATAGAATGACATAATTTTTTTAGTTTTTTCAATAGTTAAAGGAGATCTTATAAAAAAATCTCTAAATGTTTAGGATTAAAGCGATTCTTTTCTCACGTTTTGACAAAACTTGACTTTGAAAAAATTCTTTCACTTATCGTAGATGAATATCTAATTTCTCAATACTTTTCCAGGATTTCTCTAAATATATAAAATACTCCATTATGCCATTAGAGTTCTGTTTTATTTTTTTTTAAATTATTAACCCTTCTAATTTTTTCGGTTAATTCTGTTAAAAACTGATATGAGAAGATATGAGGAGAAACAAATAACTAAACACATTCATATAAAAAGTATGTGAAACAGAAAAAGGTGTTGGCAATCAAATATTTAAGCCATTTTTCGGCACATTCCTGTTGATCGATGATGCAGATAAAAAAGATTGAAAAAAGAGTAAGAGTGCTTGTAATTTTAATCACCGGTCGGCGGAAAATAGGTTAAAGTGAAGATCACTGAACACCTTCTTTGTTTGTATGAAAAATATTTTCCAAACACATGCCTTTTGTTATGATACGAAACAAATAATTAAAACACAAAAAATACGTTTTAATACAACAAAAAATTACATCCGTTAATCGACTGAAATTAACCGGTTTAATCGTTAATCGAAAAAGCCAATTTGAAACTAACCGATCGGTTAATCGGGTGGTAATTGACGTTTAACCGAATGAATACCCTAGTATATATAGCAAACTTTTCGCGAAAAATAAATTTTTTATTGTTGAAGTATACAAATGAAACCTAAAAATCCCATAGTAATAAAACGAAAACAATTGAATTTAAATCTTCTTTCCAGGTTTGTATGATTAAATTTGAAGAATTTGAAAAAGTGACATTGTAATAAAACGTAATAAGAATTTATATAAAAAGATATATCGTTTGTTTTTTGTTTTTTTAATTTTTAGCCGATTTTGCATTATAGCTTAACATTTTTGTAATCAAATAGACTACAAAATTAAAAATCTGTGGGTTTTGTTATGATTGTTTTTTTTTTTTATTATTTTTTTTTTTTTTAATTTCCTAAGCTAATCTTGCGAAGCTCTTTGCTTGTCTGCAAAACGAAAAACGTTAAAATTTTCAAGAGATTGGTCTACTATCACTCAGGCATTTCTTTAACCGATCAAAGCCATTTGGCCACTATTTTACGCGTATAACTTATTTAGATAAAATCAGCCTTTGAGTCTGGATGACGGCTGAAAAAGAAGTATGCAGCGAAAAACACAAATGTACCGTTATCTGATATATGTGACGTGGTACATTTGTATGATATAGACTAGGGATGCCAAATCGGATCAGGTTTTTTAAAACCCGGGATTCGGGATTTTTTATTCAAAAAAACGGGATCCCAATTTTGAAAATTCATGTAATTATAATTGAATGTACTCGATCACGACTGCCATAGTTAGGCCCCAGTTAAAAATAAGATTAATTACAGTATGATTAAATATTAAATTTTTGAAGTTATTTTTTAACACGGTGACTCACGTTTGTTTAAATATAGTTGCATTTGATAAAAAAAAAAATGAGCACATTTTTACTAAACCCAAAATCTCGGGATTTATACATAAAAATCCCGGGATTCGGGACTTAAATATTTAGAATAATCTCGGGATTTTGGGATTGGCATCCCTTAAAAAGACCATGACAATGTGTAATTACAATATTTGAATCATTTCATTGTGTCATGATTTCAAAAATTTCTTTGGAAAAGAAAAAATGGCTAAGGTTTGCTGGTTTGTTTTTGGATGGCACAAAAACGGCTAAAGAGTTTTGCTTGAATCTTTGCATACTTGAAGAATTTCAATATCTAAAATTCGTCAGTGCCGCTTGCCGATATAATTGTTTTTTTTTGATATTTTTTTAGATTTTCTCAATAAGCCAAACATTCTATCGGCACGGCGGAATTTTAGATATTGAAGTTCTAAACCAGTACCAATTTGCTGCGCATAAAAGCCGTTAGTCATTTTTGTGACATTTGAAATATAAAGTTAGGATTATTTTCACATAACTCTTTCAGCAAATTTTTTTTTTCGGTGTACTGATAATTTTTTTTTATCTTAAACGAAAGATTACGGTTCCAATTAAGTATCCCAAAATTAAAAACAATTGTTTTTTAGTTGAACAATTTAAGTCGCAGACATCATCATATATTTCACACAACGGATAAATGAGACCCACCCTACTGTGCATTTAAGGTAGCCGAATATGTCCCCCAATGAATAGAAGTAATTTTGTATTAATATCTTTAAGTTGAAAAATACGTTTTTTTTATATATTGCTAGGTATATATTAAAGGGCTGCATGAACAACTTCATTCATAAATATCACTGAAGCTCATGTTCAAATAAAATTTTGCTTATCGAACAAACTGCTGTTCTATTCATGCTACTAGCAAATAAATTAGTTTAATACCGAAAAAACAAAGCATTTGTTCAACGAAATGACTTTTGTTTTACAGTTTTCACTATCTTTAATTTTTTTTATAAATAATCATCAGCAATGTTGCCACCTTAAAGCATTTTAAATACTCTTTTTTATGTATTTCCATATTGTTGACAAATCGACCCCTTTGCGCGAAATTATCGTATATGCCAATTTTTTAGAAATTGAGTTTTTGATGCAATCTTGTTCTACATTCAAAGAGACGTCACCTGACAAAATATTATAGGCGAATTCCAGTTCGGTGCTCCAAAAATTGAATGCATATTTTCATTTTGATACTGCAAGCGAACGCAGAGAAAAATAGCTGTCCTGTAAAATTTGGTTGTTGTAACATACGATAATTTCGCGCAAAGGGGTCGAAATGTTTTTGAAAATAAAATGAAATTTTTTGAATTTTTAAAGTTTACATTGAAAATAATTAATTTATATTGAAAACAAAGTCAAATTTGTTTTTTTTTGTTATTTTAATATTGGGAATTAAGCACGACAAACAAAATCTATTAAATTAAAAATTTTTGTTTTCCCACAAAATTACTTAGATAATAAACTAAATCTAATTGTGGTGGGGAATGTAAAAAATATAAACTCACTCTTTATTGTTGTTGTTTTTGTTTAAGTTTTGATATTGTTATAAGTAAAGCTGTTGCTTATAATTCTTATTCGCTTAACAGTTTTATTTGCTTAATATCTTTCGTTTTTCTAAAATCTTTGGATAAAGTTTCCTGACGATCTGGCCTAAGCAACCAGTGAAATGCGCATAGGAATAGCTTATACCTTCAACAATAAATTTCAGTGTTCTTATCAAGAATAAAAATTGGGAAATAAGCGCGACAAACAAAATCTTTTTAAATTAAAAATGTTTGTATTTCCACAAAATTACCTTGATGACATTAATGTACTTCAAAATCTTGTTGCTTTTAATCTTTATGGTTATGATTTTTTTTTAGCTTTAGCTTAGCTTTTCTTCAACTGGAGTTGTTAGTGTTCTTATTCTCTTGTACATCGTTACCGTTCAAAATTTTGTAAAAAAGGGCAAAAAAGGGGATTTAAAAAAAAAGTGGCACAAAAAAGAGAAGTCTAAGAAAAGAGGGGCAACTTTAAAAATATGTTTTTATATTTATTAAGTTATTTTTACTAAAAATATAACCGATACAAAAAATAAACCTATTCCTGTTTAAAAATAATACATTATATAAGTACAGAAATAGTCGAACTTCCCAATAATAAATCTGTTTGTATCCCTTGATGTACTGAACTTACATTTACTTACACATTTGCTTATAAAATTAGATCACATTTTACTAATTTTTGAATTTTGTTCATTATTTGGAGAGCTTTAAAGTATATATGTATATACACAGTGAAAATAAACGACTTGTTTGCAAGTTAACCCGTACAAACATTTCCTTTTTGTGTACGTTTGTACAAATAAAACAACCGTGGGAAAAATTTTTAAGATCTTTAGTGAATATGTTAATGAAAAACATGCAAAACATATTGCATATATTTCCCTTACTTTAACTTAAGTTGTTAAAACTGCCCTGTTTTACAACTTTGGTTGTTACTACTTTTACTTTTTTGGTGATTCTTAAAATAGACAATACGCTCTTTCTAATGAAGCAAACCGCAGTTTTCTAACTTCATTACTTTTGTCATAAGTAAGCTTTAATAAGGAAAAAAGAACACTTGTTAAGTTAAATGTCGTTTTTCTCCAAAACTCAATTTTTGCCCATAGGTCCCTTTTAACTGAAACTGTCACATATGTATATATCGAGCCCTAACCGCGAAAAAAACGTAAGTGCCAAAAATCAAATTTTACAGGAGAAAGTTTTTTTTATTTTATTTCATATAAATTTTGTATGAAATTTGTCGCTTACAATAACATGACATGACATTTTAGGAGATGATGCAAGTGTTGCAAATAAACTAATATATTAAAAAATACGAAAATTTAAAATTATGTCGCTTACGTTATTTTTGCGGTTAGGGCTCGATATATTTTCTTGAAAATATACATCTACATATATTTATTAATAAGTTGAACATGGACTGCCTGGTATCTACTTTCAACCTATTTAATTGTTTTATAAAGCTAATTAAGAAAAAAATCCGTTCGGCGGATGCTCTTCTACGCGATAAAGTGAAACATACGAATATATAAAAGCTGGAAGGTTCATCTGTGTTTATTGATTTCCAATATAAAACATTTAGTTCAAAAAGGGGCGAAAGGGGCACAAAATTATAGAAAATGATACAAAAGGGAATTTAAAATAAAGGGGCAAAAAGTGGCATGGTAGTCAAAAAAGGGGCAAAATGCGACTTTAGTCGCATAACGGTAACGCTGCAAACGCTGTATAAGTAAACAAACTAACATCATCTTTTTCGTCTCCTAAATTTTGAGTGTTTGTTGCCTTCGTTACATAGTTATTCATATTACTGAATACAAACCAAGCGAATACAAAATTATAATGAAGGTTTCATTAACATCATTCTTAAGTGCTGGTTCACCCACAAGTTTCTGAAACATTTTTGGTTCGCACAAAATTTTTTTTATATGTAGTTTGACGTTTCTCTCAGAGAGCGAGAGAAATTATTTTGTGCGAACGACTCTCAGTGTGAATTAAATTAATTAAATTTTGGTCCGAACCATTTTAGAAAAGGCTGCCACACCAAGTAAAATTTGTACAAGAGACATGCCATATTGTTTGGAATTTGTATTAAAAATTCAGTATGGTAAACTAAAGAATGTAAACAAAAAGCAAAAAAGAAAAAAACATATAAAGAAAAAGAAGTATTGGCGGCAAAAATAAAAAACTTGGAAAAACAATTTAAAATTAAAAAATTATATATTAGGTAAGTTGTAATATTAATGCAATTTAGTTTATAATTTAATTAATTTATGCACATATGTATTTACGTCATTTTTAATTATATATGGCAGCACTGTTTTTACGAACCAAGTTTCTGAAATGGGTGAACCATGGTGTAGAAAACTCTCAGTAAACAATAAATTTGTCCGAACCAAAAATGTTTCAGAAACTTGTGGGTGAACCAGCCTTAAGTTTCATGCAGATTTAAAATTTTTTAACACAATGTCTAATGAAAACAATATTTTCACTTGGTGTTCACAATGAATAACAAATAAATCATTTTGCTCATCTAAACATTTTCTACGGGATTAAATAAATTTTTTTTTTAAATAACGGTGCTACGAATGCGGAGCAAAAAACAAAAGCAACAACAAACGACAAAGTAAACGAAAGAGGATGTTAGTAGAACATAAGGCAGGCACAGTGAGAAGCAATTTTACACATATGTGCATACATATAATTATTTGACTGAGAGCAGAGATCACTTCTGAAATATTTGAACTCTTGGTAGGGGTTTTAAATATCCGGCATAGCCGAAAACAGCAGTTAAACCTGTTTTTTAATACAGATCCCGTGTATTGATAACCAAGCAATTTGTACCAAATAAAGACAATTTGACTATAATCGTTTCCCAGATATAGAGAAATCTATATTGTCCCTCATTGTCCCTTTTGGCAGATATTTTCTATTGACAACCAAGCTATTTGCACCAAATTTGGATATTTTTACTGATAGTGTTTTACACATATAAAGAAATCTTAACTGTATTGGCATGGGTATGACACAGCCCACTTTAATTCTTAGCAATTAATGGCATATAGTAGTCAGTATAGGATATGAAAAAATCAGTAGTTTTTTGGAAACAGATCTCGCGTTTTGATAGCGAAGCAAGTTGTACCAAATTAAGATACTTCTACTGTTACTCTTCTCCAGATATTTTAAAATTTTATTGCCTTCTAAAAGAGGCTAGCTTCTTGACAAATGTTTTGCATTGACGACATACAAATGGTTGCAAATTTTAAAGTTTTAACTGCATTTTATAGTGTCTTTGTATGGCCAGGTTTTAAAAAACTGCAGTCGAAACCAAAATCTGTCGAACAAAAAACGAAAATTTGTTTACAGCTTTTCGCTTTTTGAGTTGGATTTGCAGCTGCTGTTTTCATTTAATGAATTCGAAGTTAAAGCAACAGTTTCTTTTTTGCCAATGACACATGAAGAAGTGCAAGAAATGGCAGTTTTTCAACTTTGACAGCAGTTTTTTAAACGCTGGGTGGTGCCTCGTCTACTTCTTCAATCCAGCCCACTCTTTGATTGATATTGTATATTAATAATAATTATTTGTTTAAATTTGAAAACTTTCTATAAGGTAAATTATATAGCTTGAATTCACAATCGCTGGGAAATCAGGAAATAACTTTCAATTTCGATTTTCAGGAAAATCGGCTCAGTAGCTTAGGAGTCTGTACTGAAAAAAACAAGAAGACAAACAAATAAATCAAAAAACAGAAAACATTTCTATTCATATATATACATATAAAGATATGAAGACAAATATATAGAAAATATAAGATGTGTGCGTACGTGTATAATACACAAAGTCTTAATTAAAATGTAGTTGACATCTGATGAACATAAAAAATTGTTCGGCCATGTTTACCTTTTTGGTTGTCCCCTTTTTACTAAATATTTTCTTTTAATGGTTGTAAAAACAAAAGGTCATATTACTGACTGGCTTAATACGGAAAAAGGAAATATTCTACAAGCCTTAAAAAACCTGACATATAAAAATGTAAAAATACACAAAAAACTACTTTTATATTTTAACATTAACAGTGAGGTAGAATACTCTGAATTTCTACAAAAAAGTAACATGTTGTTTCGTAAATTTGTTGTAAGAATATCACATGCCAAATGTAAGAATGTAAAATAAGTTTTAACTAGATGGCATTAATTTTACCAAAACAACAACAAAAATATTCACTGCAGTAATAACAAGTAACAATTCTAACGTGTTGCATGTGCACAATCTTAACATTTTTTTTAATATCCAGGTTGT
This sequence comes from Pollenia labialis, assembly GCA_949318255.1. Lineage (NCBI taxonomy): Eukaryota > Metazoa > Arthropoda > Insecta > Diptera > Polleniidae > Pollenia > Pollenia labialis. Next base: position 105,919,972 of record OX439143.1, on the reverse strand, counting down.
TTAAAAAATAATTTTTTATATTTCGATGATAAGATTGAAGGGAAATGCATTTTTGACATAAATAATACTGTTTGTGTATTTAATATTAGATTGCTTAAATATGTGATCGTGATCGTTTGGAATTAAAGAAATAGAATATTTAATTAATAAGACTTTGCATTAATTTCCAAATTATAAAAATATTTACAAGAACCGAAAACTAAATTTTAGTTTTAACAAACATAAATTAACTATACCATTATGTCGGCATGTAGAATATGTCATTCACCCTCCATCACTTGTGGTAAATGAGGGTATTCTTAGTTTGCCATTCCATGTACAACTTTTTTTAATATTCATCTCAGGCCCCATAAGCATCCTCATACGTTTTCAAAAAAGGCCAAAGTAACAAAAAATTCAAAATCGACTCTCCGATCGATAATGATGCACCGTATAAATTCACATATTTCTTGAAAATTTTACAATCCTACAATCTAAATTAAAGTCAACAACAATGTAAACGCCTTTTGATAAATAATCAATAACAAACACAAAGAATATTGTTTTTTTTTTTATTTTTGTTAAACAACAGCAAGATTTACTTAGTTGAGATTATCTTTTCTTTTTCCTAAAAAAGAACATTTAAATAATGTAGGCTATTTTTCAATGTAGAAATGTTTTTGCTTCTCCTGTAAAATTTGTTCAATGGAACCTTAAAGATATGTTAAAATTTAACAAATATTTGACAAAAATACCAAAAAAAAAAAAAAAAATGCGTGACCACTGATTTGAATTACTGTTAACGAGATGCCCTCGAGAATACTACTCTGATCAAGCAGACCCGCTTCGTACAAAATTCTCGTGTATTCATCCCTCCTAGGTCTAACCAAAGAAGATTCTTAGCAGCCACACTCTTCACATAATGTTCAAAGGGGGATAGATATAGTAGAATGTCAAACTCCGTGCTTTTCCTTGCACCTGTGATGCCCAGAGGTTCACTCCTTTCAACGTTATTGGGCATTTTGCTATAACTATCCACTCTCAACAAATCCCACCAAACAGTGCAAACATAAGTAAGAATAGGCCTAACCACCGATTTGTAAATCCAATTTCCCATATCTGGTCTCAGACCCAAATTATTACCGATGGAGATTCTGTATGTGTAGTTGGCACTGAGTCCCCTTCTTATCCTCTCATAAGTAGTCATTTTCCAGGTTAGTGCGCAGTCGAGGAATTTACCCAAGTACTTAGCATTGTCAGCTGGAGTTAGCTCGCTGCCATCCAACACTGGCCCCCTAAAACCTTCTATCTTATACCTTCTGGTAAAAAGCACCAATTCTAACTTCGCAGGGCTAATACCCAGCCCCCTCTCCTATGCCTATGCCGAGAATTCACCCAACATCCGCTGCATAGTATCACTTATCGTCGACCAAAATGTTCCCCTGACCAGCAGATTTATGTCATCCGCATAGGCAAAGACTTTCCTACCCATGGAATCAATATTGACCTGAGAATCCCGTTGACCGCAAGCAACCACAATAGAGACGATACCCTCCCCCCCGTGGTGCCCCCTGGTAACCTTCCTCCTTGTATCTAAATCCCCCAGGGTCGAGTTGATAATCCTGCTGCTAAGCATGCAGACTATCCACTCCACCAGAAAGTCCTTAACTCCCAGCTCTACCAAAGAATCCCTATTCGCATCAATCCTAATGTTATTAAATGCTCCCTCTTTACACAGAAACGCGGCGAGAACATATTCCTTATGATCCAGGCCGTACTCAATATTACCCACCACCCCATGTGGAGCACTCTTAACAGATTAACCCTTAAGGTAGGCATGTTGAGCAATTTCCTGAATATATTCCCCAGCAGAAATAGTGCATCGTCCGGGATATGGCAGAGCATGGCCGGAAAAATACCGTCCAGACCCGGTGACTTATATGGGTCGAAATTATTGACCGCCCACCCCAGATCCACCCTTGTGACTATTTTCTCGACCCAAGCGGAAGTTGGAATCGATGCCACAGACATCCCGTCCCATATCTGGGGTTTCCGTACATCCGGGAATGTGCGCCTCCACAAGTATGGTTAGAGTCTCAGAGCTAGACTTAGTCCATGAGCCATCATTCCTTTGGATATACCCCAGGGCCTTTTGATCCTTGGTCAATATTTTATATTTAAAAAAAAAAGCTAAATTTTTAATTATCGAATTTGCGTTACTCCTTTTTGTTACGTCAATATCCTGAACACGTAAAACAAAAGGATGGTCGAATAATTTATGTGAATAATTTAATAACCAGTCCAAGTTTTTTATGGCATATGGGCAAATCCCAGAGACAGTCCACAAACTAAAAATTTTTCAAATTAATCCAATTTAATTTTTCTTAATGGAATATTAGATTGGATGTATAATTTCATTTTTGTATTAAAAAATGTGTATTCCGATGATCATTAATACAATAATTTTTACCAGATCCTACCCCACCTATGATCTCTTAATGTTATGCATGAATTTAACTTTATTTTTTGTGTTCAAAAAATTTCTTCAGTGGCAGTACAGATGATCCAAATGAAAGCCATATTTTCATTAACTCAATTCTTTTAAATTTTGGTATAAACATTTTTTGTTTATTATTTTGGAAAAATTTAAATTTGGTATGAAATATCAGGTCCATTAATTGTGGCATGCGTCACGTAAAATTATTTATTTATTTTTTGTATTGTGAGTAGAATGATTTATTTTTCAAGTCGTCTATGATTTTCCATCAAGTTCTTCAACTGCTTTAAAGCTAAATAAAAATTAAAATTCTACAGTACAAAAAAAAATCTTATTCATTATGTAACGTGCGCCACGGCTTGAATTCTCCAAAAATTGCATTACACCCCTTTTTAATTGTGATTATGTACATAGCATGTATATTGTTTTCTTATATCTTTGCTTCTTTACTATCATTATTCTTCGCCTATACAACAACAACTTTCAAATACTTTGTTAAGGTAGAAGTACATAACACGCGTTAGTGCGCGCGCCCTCTGTAGACTTCTGTCAAAAAAGTTAAACTAGTGTAATTTAATACAACAAGCTACATGCAAAATATTTTGACGCGTTACCGCCAGAAAGTTGGTTAACTTTGAACTTTTTAACGCGTTGTTTATTTTTAACAAGTAATCTGCTGACAATAAAAAAATTTTTTACAAATTTGCGAATCGTGAAAGTAAAATTTATTGAAGAGCTTCAAATATATATAATATTTATATAAAAAGAATAAATTCAATAAAATAAATAAATCTTGATATACATTCGAATCCGTTTTCAATGCAGAAATAAGTAAACAAATAAAAAACAGCTGACAAGAACGGCTTTTGTGTCGCGTGTTGTGTAACTTGCAATGTTTCATGCGCTAAAGTTTTTAAACGCACGACAAACGTCGACGAATGAACGCGTGTTATGTACTTCTACCTTAAGTACTAAGGCGAATTCACTACTCTACTGAATTCGCCTTGGTTGGTACAGTTTGGCTACCGTTATCTTAAACGATCAATTTGATGTGAGTTGATCAATTTAAGTATAACATTGGCGAGTTACAATATAAAAAAGCTGTTAAAAAAATTAAGACGTATACAGATCGTACTCGAAATTATCGCAAAAAAAAATATTTACAATCAAATGAAAGTTTAAAGCAAAAACAACGTTTAAAAAATGCGAAAAGAATGCAAATTTATAGAAAAAATCTTAAAGTTGAATTATCTTTTCCAAAAGACATTAAAAAAAGAAAGGTGATTTGTAGAATGCTCACAGAAAAATACTTGACAGAGGAAGAGGAAGACAAAAAGGATTTATGAGTTTTGCAATAATGATGACATCTCCACGGAAACTGCCGGAAGAAAATTCACACTTATATCAAAATCAAATAACCTTCCAATTTCTTAAAGGTTCATGGTCATGACAGTTACAGAGGCATATTAATTCTTAAGAAAAATGTTTCCTGAAACAAACATTTCAGAACTGAATTTTATAACCACCGACCAATTCACGTGGAATTATCTAGTAAACTTCCACATAACACGTGTGTTTGCCAGTATCACGCAAATTTTTCATTTTTATTGTTTCGCATTTTTCTTATGTTCCCATCTAATGTTAACAACTTTTTGAAAAAAGTGCCAATGAAGTTTGTATGCCGAATGAATGCAACAAGTGCATTACAGATATTTCAGAAGCTCTTGTGCCTTTAATTTACATTAATCAGCTCGAAGAACTTACTGAATGGAAGAATTGGAGATAAGTTGATAAACGCATGGCCCTTAGTCATATAAAGGGACCAATAACTGATTTAATTAATGAATTGGAATTTCAGTTAACTTGATTAAAACTGCACACTTATTCAAAAGTAAACGAAAAAAAGATAATTTGTTTATAATTTGACTATAGATCGCTCTATAGTTAATTTTGACAGTTATCTGAAACTAGCTGTTCAACATTCCAGTACTGCCCACAAAAAAAAAAACAAAAAATATTAAAATATATTCCACAGATGTCGAGCGTCTCCTGTCTGAAAAAAGAAGAGTTCGAAGAGAGTGGCAATTGCACAGATCCCCGCAACTTAAGAATTCATTAAAAGAGTGCACAAAAAGGCTTAGAAACTTACTGCAGACCCAGAAAACGGCTTCTTTGGAAAAGTATCTTAAAGAACTTGATGCAACTCCACAATCTGACTACTAATTATGGCGTGAGGGTAGAAATCTAAAAAGGCCAGTCATTGTGCAAAATGCTTAAATAATTACTAATTTTTATTATTATATTAATTATTTTATTTTATTATTTTATTAATTTAATTTTAAATAAATTATCGACTATACAGGTACAAAGAAAAATAAACACTTTTCTGAGCGGATTTAACCACACCAAAAAAGTTGGTGTTAATAAACCACAATTTGTTTTGTTAAAAATAACAGCTGACTGAAACAGCTGGTTTTTAACACCAGCAGATGTCGTTAAAAGTGTTAGTGAATAGTAAATTTGGTTAATTTTGTGGTTAACATTTTTAAACGAAACAATTGTGATTTAAAAAGCATAGTGAATCGCACTACAGGTAAAGATCATACAAAAGTTGACTCATATAGGCCTATTAGTTTATTATCAAATATGTCAAAGCTGTTTGAGAAATTATTAGTTTTAAAATTAACACCAATTTTAAATGACAATAGATGTATTCCAAACCATCAGTTTGGATTTAGAAGAAAACACAGCACAATTGAACAAACTCATCGAATAGTAAATGTCATAAGAAAAGCATTTGAAGAAAAAAATATTGCTCTGCACTCTTCATCGATATTTCGCAAGCTTTTGATAAAGTCTGGCATGAAGGCTTACTACATAAGTTGAAGCAAAATTTACCAGCAAACACACACAACCTGTTAGAAAGCTACTTAGTCGGCCGTCAATTTATAATTAAAGAAGGAGATTTCTTAAGTACAACTCAATTGGCCCTCTTTTATACTTAATTTATACTTCGGACATGCATAAAACGCATTTGTTACAGCATATTTCTGGTTTCTCTGCTTATAATTTATAATAATTCATAGAAGTTCGTATTGCATTCTACTTCGAAGGCGAGTTTTAGTGGAGTCCATTGTTTCACCACAACCATTACCAGTTGTAATTACCAGCATATAAGGAGCAGCCCAAGCAAGGTCCTTATAGAAGTACGTACCTGCAGTATCCTTGTAGCTATACTATTTTGAGCTAAGCTGATTTTAATGGATTATCATCAAAAATATACTCTTTCCAATTAACTTACGGTAATTTTTTCCACTGTGTTATAATAACATCCAAAGGTTTGGTGGGATTCATTTTATTTGTGATAATAAATTTTCACATTTTATAATGGAAAATCGTTCATAAGTTTTAAAAATATTCATGTTTTAAGGAATTCTATTTATTAATTCTGCCAAGAGCACTTATAAATGTGAAAACCCATTTTCTCGAAGATTTTCAATTTCTTTATCAGGCATTTCAACATAATTTAGTTTTAAATATTTAATGATGATGATGTGGTTGTTCTCGAAACTAGTAAATGCGACCCGAGTTCAATCAAGAATAAAATTATCAAAAAAAAAAAAAAAAAAATTAATTAAATTAAACGAATTTAAATTAACGAATAAGGCAACTAGTGACACATCCTTTAACCATTAGCCTCTTTGGACAAAAATGTTGCTGCGTTGTCAATTTTCGAAAAATAGTTTCAAACTACTGACATTTTGTAAGTTTGCTTGAAAACTAAAAAATATTTATAAAAATAGTTCAAAAAGAACACAAATATATGTTTTACCATACCTAAAACTCGTTGCCACTGTTAAACCCCAAAAACCTTGAGGTAGTCCACATTAAATTTTTTACCACAAATAAAATTTAAAATCTTAAATTTTTTCGAATGTTAAATTTTGTGGAAGAAAAAAGTCGTTAATTTTTGCACGATATACTTTCCAACAGCTGACTTTTTTACATTTACGTAGTGTAAGGACAATAAAAAAAAGACTTTAGTTTACAACATCCGAGTAGATATTTTAATGCAATAATAAGTGCAAAAAAATCAACTACTAATTTTTCTTTTTGCTAAAAAAAAAATTTAATGAGATATATTTTAACAAATATTATACACGATTTATCTCCAATTTTCGCGGGAATTTTAGGTTATCGATTCCCGGAAATTCTCGGGCGGGGATTCCCCTCTCCGAAACCCAAGATATATGGCCCACATTAGCTTGTTCTCGAAAAACACTTTAGTAGGTCTAAAATCTTTATAAATAATGCTATTGTTAAAATATTTGGTCTGTCATAGTTCCATAAGAATTAATTAAAATTATACTCCAAATTTTGTTAAGATCGGTAGTAACTTCAAAGCAAGTTATTGTTGAAGGCAATTTTGAAGAAGGGCTTTATTTTATATGGGTCCAATGGACTGTTCTTCGGCTTACAATCCTGGATCGTTTTTAATTTTTGTAATAAACGAGGTGAGCTACTTCAGGATTCTATGTCGAACCTCCTGGTATGTCTTGAGACCCCAAATCTAAAATCTAAACTCGAAAGTTTATTCCAATCGGTGCAACCGTTTACAGAATCCACAATTATTACTAGTTTTTAAAAAATTTCCCACAATGCAATGGTGGTATAGGGTATAATTGTAGTACTGTATGAACTTGTATTTAAAAATCAACCTAGGAATATCAAAATGACGCATTTATTTAGTAAAATATTTGTCGCTTGTGCAATCTTTTATTAAACACATATTCGAACATGTGTACTCACATTCCCACATACACATTAACACATAAATAAAAATATAATTACCTATGTAGTATAGCTTGTTTAAATTAGGGTTTCTGCGCGGAAAATTTTTTCGGGAAAATCATCCCTAAAAAATATTCTTATGATTCGTGAATTTTACATTATTATATTATTGCAGTTAAGGCTTTATGTCACATAATTTAAAAAAAATTATATTATTTATAAGTTTTCTTTATTTGTCTAAAAATAAAAAACTTAAGGAAAACAAGATTAATTGAAGCCATAAATCTTAAATATGATTTACATATTTTGATTGAGTTTTTAACCACTATTTTAAAATCTTTTGAGGCGCTGTGCACAGGGAGCTTAAAATCTTAAAAGATCAATTACACAGAAAGTTATCAAAAACTAAAGAACGACCGTATAAAATCGTAGTAACAGCTTCATAAATTATTGAAACGGATCGCTTGAAGCTTAAAATAACCCAAGAATGATAGAAATAAAGATTACGCCTTGCGCATGTTTTACCGTTTGATGACGTAGTAGATCCCTTGTAAAAATTACCAAGCCTCTTTTATACTAAAATATGTGAAAATCGTAATTTTTTTTCAAAAATTTATGTATTACCTGATAGTTGGCAGCCCTGCAATTAATTTACTCAGAGAGTTCAAATAAAAAACAATTGTCAAAAAACTAAGATTTTTGCTTAGTATTTGATATTAAAAATATTAGCGGTTTTCACCCTTTGTATTAAGTATACAACTCAACTTTTCTTAATACGATTTTATACTACAAAGCATGAGTATCTTTTTCGCTTGTATTGTGAATTAATGAAGTTGCTGAGTGAGGAAAAGAGACAGATATAGTTTCTTCAACGGTTTTATTCTGGGTAATTTTACAAACGTGTTTACTACAGCTTTTTGTTGTATTTTTCAACAACAGCGTAGTAAATTTCAGTCTAACACATTTTGTTGTTGCAGTGTTGTAAATCTAAGTACTTTTACTAAATTAATAAAATTTACAAGGACTACAAGGGACATTACCATCAAGGGTGAAAACAGCTATTATTAAAATAAATGAAATTTTTAAAAGTGTTCAAACATGTGTTAAAAGTAGCATAATTAAGAAAAATAAAAAAGAAATTAAAGAGAGCAGAAAAGACTACAAACAAAATGAGTGCAGTAGGCAAATGCCAACAAATTAACCGCAAAAAAACCAAGGGGGAAATTGGTCGAAAAACTAATGTGTTGCGTCCTTTTAATTAAATGTCCATATTTTTAACTAAAGCTGATAAATTTATGCAGAAAAGCCAATTTTTCTAGTGGTGTAAAAATACATCAACATGCAAAATCGGTACACTAATCGTAAAGTTAATTTCATGTTTTTTTATGTATTATTGTTTTATCAACTACATGCATACATATATAATTCTAATTTAAATGAATGACTTTCATACTAATATCTAACGAGATAACGATTTTATTAACATAGCATGTCTCGACAATAAAAACTAAGGATATCGAAGAAATCCTAGCTGCTTTGGAAGACGGTAATGTTTCCGACGGTGGTTTGGAGGATGAGAATGAAGACGAGGATGAATTATCTGAAAAAAAGATAAACTGGCATAACAAAAAAGCCGTCACATTAGATCCAATCGTAGCCGATCTAGATACACCATACAGATGGGTGTTACTGCACGTCGAGAGAATTTAGTCTACACCGCTGTTCTCTCGAAATGTGGTATCACCCCGCTCTCGGATACTGCCTCACGATAGCCAAGAAAACAAACCAAGAGAATTTAGTCTACACCGCTTAAAATAGAGCTAAAAAGAGCTAAAAAAGGCAATTTAAAGCCAAAAAATAAAGCTAAATTTTTTTATAGCTTCTTGTAGTAACTTTTATATATTTCGATATTTTTCATAGATTAAATAGTGTTTAAATGAGTATATAGGTATAATATCCTTAGCTTTGTTCTTAAAGGTCACATTTAAAAATATCATTTAGGCCCGATAAAATCCTACCTTTAGCTATCGGTAAGTTGTAAAAACGGTGGTTAAAGTTTTTATAAAATTTTTTTTTATTATATGTATAACTCCAGGAATAACTCCAAACCTTACTTATCAACTTTGACTTAAACATATAATAGATGTGTTCATTAACTAGCAGAATTTACAAAATGTTCTCCCATTTACTCAAAAAAATAAAAAAGTAAATGAACGCTTTACCACCAAAAACTAGCAAGTTGGTCATATCGACACTATTCAGATGTAATAAAAGAGATTATATCGTAATTAATTTAATTGTTTTAAACCATTTGCCGAAGAACATTATTCTTAAATTTTAGGAAAATAAATGTTTTATGTTATTGAAAGACTTTTAATTTAAAAATTTTGAAAATAATTTTTTTAAATAAAAATTTGAAATAGGTTAAATAATTCTTGCTGGTAAAAATTTAACTATCAGATGTTTTCAATAAATTTTTAAAAAAATAGTTGACGAGTCGTTTTCGTGATCGAAGTCGTAGTCGTTTGAAATTTTTGTCGATTTCAAAATTCCGACAACGACAATGTAAAACACATAAGTATATTTTTACCCTGATACCTAAGCCAAAAACTAATTTTTTTCAAGTTGAGTGTTGATGACAAAAATTAAACGATTTAATTTCAGTTCTTTTATATGGTAGAACGTTTTGCTAATGTGACTTTGCTGGCCGCTTATAGATGGAATACATATATGGCAAATATGCTTACATACCTTAATGAACTATCATGTAAATCTTATATTAAATTTACTTACAACGGCAGCAAAACAGATACATTGGAATCGCTAAAGTTGGGACTAGAAACGAAAAGTACTGTATGGTTAAACCTTTTTTTTTTATTTTCTCATGCAGTGGGCATATGCTTGAATCTTACTCTTTGCTAAACCGCTGGTTAATAAGTTTTGTTGACAACACTGCTTCAAAACAAAAATACAATTCTTAACAGCTGATGCTCTAAACACATAGACCACAACAGGCTACACGTACACACGACTACAAATGCTGCTGGTTGCATATGGAGCCGTGTAGTCAGCTACTGAATTATTTTGAAGACGGCAGCTACAACTCAAAAAATATAAACAGCTGTTTTTGTGCAGTATGTTTTTATATTTCAGTGGTGCCACTATAAATTTTTATTTGCTTACTTTTATAAAATGGAACAACATGCACAATTACGACTTTTACATAAATTTAATTAAAGCCTGTATTATTATTAAGTATTTATATTTTATACTTATTTATAATATATTTTATAACGTTAAAATAATAAATTTACTAAAAAAACTCTTTTAATTATTTGTACAAAATGTATACAAACTGCTTTTAAAATAAAAAATGCTAATATCACTAATGTATACACATATTTTTTGCGCAAATGCACGTGGTTTAGGAATTAGAAGTTTCACAATATTTTATTTATATTTTTTAGGTAAAAATTTCATCGTAACAGTATTGGTATCATTGGAAAGTACATATTTCGAAATTAATTTTTTATAAATCCGTGAGGAGCCATTTTTTTACAAAGTGGAGTTTATGTTACAAATTTGTCGATATAACTTTATTTATGCATGTTATAGAAAACAGTTCAAGCCTTTATATGCTATGTTTTAGAAACTCCATCATATAAAATGAGAAACATTTATGCTTGTATTCATAAAAATATTTTATACCTAATAAAACTAATTTTCTATGACAATGTTCCTTAATAAACGTTTGCTAAATTTAATAATCGTTTATGAATACGGGGGTTAAAAACTTTTATTTTAGATAATTACTCAATTTATATAAAAGATTAACTAAAAATATATGTTTGATAATAATTTATGCATTTGTTACATATTTAGTTATTGTAATATGGACATAATTATTAAGTAAAGCCCTAATAATAATCCGAAAGTTTGAAGTGTTCTCTAAGTTATATGATGTTTATATAATTATTGTTATATCGACATAATTTAATAATAAAGCCAATTTTGTATAAAAACCCAGTCAATGCAAGAAGTATTAATTCTTGTGTCTCTTTTATAGTATCGGTACGTTTTGAACACCATGTCAAAGGCATTTTGAAACATTTTTCAATGATACTCATATTGCTAAAATACAGTTTATACTAAAGAGATATGGATAAAGTAACTTGTACTGTAATTACCTCTTTCTTACGAACTTCAGTTAAGGATACTAAAAAGTTATATGTATACATAAATACAAATTTGGTACAGAATCGAATTTATATTTTGTTTTAAGCTGGTTCTTTTATGTTTAACAAAAAAAAATTTTGCATTTTGCATTTTTAATTATATTAGCAACACTTTTTCACTGATACATTTTTGTAAAAATGGCTACTACCTCATGTTTCTTTTTAATTTTAAAGAATGTTGATATTTTCCTAACCTTTTATAAAATATATTAAAGCACTTATTTATTTCACATTGTTTATTATGTTGGCAGCACTAATCTGCTCATTGCCGCCTTTAAAATTAGAAATTATTCTAAAGTTGGCGACAGCCACAATCGTCGTCTTGTAGCCTGTAGCTGTGTTGGCTTCAAAATAATCGTCTTCGTATAAACGTGTGTATTTTATTTTTGACATATTGTAGACTGTAGCTTGCTGTGGTCTATGTGTTTAGAGCATGATACGTAAAAACGGAGAGAAATTTTAATTTTATCAGTTTCATCCACAACGCAACGTTACGTTTACGTAAGAGCACCTATTTGAACAGTAGCTTGGTAAGGAAAACGGAACAGCTGATTAGCAACGTATACGTTTACGTAAGAGTAACGAGGCCTTTAGCTGTAGAGGTATTACCTCTCACAGCTAAACAATACCTTACCCGTTTGCCAGCTGCCAACTGACTGACCTGCTTAATGGTGCGTACTCCGCTTTTATACTGTTTGCCGGTGTACACCCTACAAATAATATTGGACCATCTGATCCATTTTCTTAAAATGGACTACTCCATGGACTGGTCCGATGTAATGCAAGCATGGACCATGTCAATGTTAAAAAGTGTTTGTAGTCAGACGACATGTCTTCGTTTTTTAACGACATGTTTTCGTTTTTAAACGAAGTTAAAACTAACACTCTTGTGTATACAATGGAGTAGTTTTAAAACTACTCCGTTGTAGCCCAAAGCTGGGTTATATGGTCCTGCCCAAGGACATCGTAATGTTAAATAGACCATGTTTTTTCCATACGTTTGGGTTACTTTTGGACTAGTCCTTGTCCCTTGTGGGCTACTTTTTACACGCGTGTTTTGACTGGTCCTATTATTTGCTGGGTTAATACACAATACACATGCAGATAGCTAACAGAAATTTTATTTATATCTGCATGTACATTCAAAAAGAAGAATGAATATAGAAATACACATTGGCAGCGTATACCTACACATATTTAAGTTCAACTTCCCTGCAAATAATATTGGACCACCTGATCCATTTTGATAAAATGGACTACTTCATGGACTGGTCCGATGTAACGAAAGCATGGACCATGTCATTGTTAAAAAGTGTTTGTAGTGAGACGAAATGTCTCCGTTTTTTAACGACGTGCTTTCAAAACTAATCCTCTTGTGTATACAATGGAGTAGTTTTAAAACTACTCCTCTGTAGTCCAAAGCTGGGTTATATGGTCCTGCCCAAGGACATCGTAATGTTAAATATACCATGTTTTTCCATACGTTCGGGTTACTTTTGGACTAGTCCTTGTCCCTTGTGGGCTACTCTTTACAAGCGTGTTTGGACTGGTCCCATTATTTGCAGGGTTGTTATGGGTAATGGTATGTATGTGTATGGTTTTGATCTCTACTCATGCATGTCCATCCATGTTTTCTCACTAATATTGAAAGAGTACTTAAAATGATATTTGTGTCATTCTCTGGTACGAAGAACAAATAAATTGTTATATTATTATCAAAGGTTTTCTTGGGATTCAAAAATTAATTTACAAGGTTTCTTTCAAATGTGCTAAATTCCCATTTCATTCTATTGAGAAACTGAAATTTATTGTTGAAGGGATAAGCTATTCCTATGCGCATTTCACTGGTTGCTTAGGCCAGATCGTCAGGACACTTCATCCAAAGATTTTAGAAAAGCTAAAGATATTAAACAAATAAAACTGTTAAGCGAGTAAGAATTATAAGCACCAGTTTTACTTGTAACAATAACAAAGCTTTAACAAAAACAACAACAATAAGCAGTGAGTTTATCTTTTCTTACAGTCCCGACTATAAAGAAAAGATAAACTTACTGTTTATTGTTGTTGTTTTTTTTCATTTTTTTTTTTGAGATACGACTATGTTGCTATAAAGAAGCGACGTATGTTTTTACATTCCATTTTTTTCATTGAATAACATCATTTGAATTATTCGAGTTATTCCAATTGTTTAAAACCTTTATTCGATTAATCGAGCAATATTAAAACTCAAAAAACGAAAAATTCCTTTTTCAAACACAACCAAAAGTCAAATAATTGTATTCTCTAATAGTTGTGAATCGAACTCTTATATAATTTTCTTTAACTAAAGTTCTCTTAAGTTTTCAAAATGTTTGTATACGTTTTGGGAATTGAAAACGTTCAGAAAAATAAGAAACTCTAGTTAAAATGTAAATATGTATTCAATAATTATTTATGATTTCAATGTGGGAAACATTTTATTGCACCCGAAATGTAGGCAACATTTTATTGTAAAATTTGGTTCAGGTTATTTTTACACTAGGTTGCATTTTTATTATTTTATATGCAAATAATTATTGTTATTCAGGGGTGTGCTGGAAATCGTAAACGTAAAACGCCAAAATTTGGGAGTTGTTTTTAATACACTTTTAATTTAATTTTTATAATGTTTGTTATAAAGTTTTGTTTAATAGAGAAATATTTGTATAATATTTGTCATTGAAATTTTATATTACAGAAATCATATTAAAAAACGACTTTTAAAATTCTTGCGTTTTACGTTTCCGATTTCCAGCATACGCCTGATTATATTTAGAGAATTAGCGAAATCGTGAAAGATCAAACGAAGTGGAGAATTAATTTTCTGAGATCGAAAAGAAAGCATTATTCGTGAGAAGACAAGAAAACATTTTAGTTCTTTCATATTGACAGTTGGACATTATCTTGTAATCGGATCTGCTTTAAAGCTACATTATTAATTTATTGTAGTGCAGAAATCCAAATGGTCATTAGATGCAAAACCCTTTAATTAAATGCGTTTAGCATTAGAACATGGTATACGAAAAGGACTTAATTCATTCTTGGGCTTAAAAAAATATTGGTTTATTTATTTTTGGACTGGAAAAGACATGTTGCCATAAAGATAGGAAAAGGTTATAGCTAACGATGGCCAATGCGTTCAATAAATTTATATTCTACCAAGATTTGTGAAACATCCAAATACCATTTAATTAATGACTACCTAAATAGTGTTGATTGAAATAGCGTAAAGAGTAAATTGGCAATGGTTCAACCACTATTTCTAACGTTGCCAAAATTATATTGATGTCCCTCCCTGGTTGCTTCTTGTGTTGTTCATCATGTTGATCTTAGTAGGTATTTGCGATCTGAGGTGTAATTTTGTAGTCCAGTGTCAATGGAAATTAAACAAATTGTCTCTTTTTGTGAATTATTGTTAATGTTGTTGGTGCTGCTGTTGCTACAAAACATTTTTGTTGTCGTTAAAATTTTATTTTATGAAAACCAAATAATGTGTATTTTTCATTTATTTGCTGGTTGTTGTTCGGTTGTTGTTTTATTTTATTTGATTTTTTATTAATACAGTTTTACGTATTTGTACTTGTAGACAGAGAGCATGCGAGTGAGTTTTTTTTTGGAATTCAATGCATGAACATTTTTCTTGTTATTTTTTTACCAGTTTGGTTTGAAATAAAAGAATTTTATTACCGCTGATTGCAGATATATACCAATCTTTTTTTTTGTTGTGTTGGCTTATTCGCTTGTTTATTTATGTTTCTGTGTAAAAATGTGTGTATAAGTATGTGTCTTTACAAATAAGTGTTTGTGTGAAGGTTTTGTATCCTTATGTCGCATGTTGTACGAAACTTAAGTGTGTCGTATTTGCCAAACAAAAAAGTAAATAAAATAAAAAAACAAACGCAAAAACAACATTGAATAACACAGAAAAGCCAACAACTTAACGAAAATAATAAAAACACAAAAAACTCTTAACTACATTTTGTTAAATGTCCAAAAACAAGAAACTTTAAAAACACAAGCTCTTGTACTCGAAAAATTGCCAAAAACCTAACACAAGAAAGTTTGACAAAAAGAAAAACACGAAATCGTTACTTTAAAAAACCTACGTTTCTTGTCAGAAGATAGAATAAAAACATATCTGAGCTCTCAGAACTTTTTCAGGTGTTTTTTTTTATAACATTTTAAATATATTTCTTATGTTACCTTTAAAATACAGAAATTTAAAACAAAAATACACAAAAAGTCTTCATTCCATGTGAACATTCATAATTTTTTTTTTGGCTAAATTTTTTTGGAAATTAAAACACATTTAAATTCAATAACAAAACAGAAATAATTCATTTAAAATGGTGTTCGATGAAATTGTAATTGAAGATCAATTTGTTAAATAAGAATTAACGTAAATTACAATTTTGACAGATATTTTAAAAATTAAATAATCTATGAATTCGATGTCGTTATTGTTTACCTCAAAGGAATCACTTGTGCTTATTAGTTTTAAATAATTTGAAGGTAAATCATAATCATGACAAAATTATCCCAACCTTTTGAGTCCAGATCTACAATAAAAAAACAAGTAAGAAAGTATAGTCGGTCAACCCAGACTATATGATACCCTACACCACAATAGAACGTTTGTACCAAATTTTATCAAATAATCTCCAAAATTGCGACCCGTACTTTGCGCACAATGTTTACATGGACTGCCATCCAGCCGGACAAACATCGTTATTTCGACTCAGATCGTGAACCCTCACTACTTCAGCATTAGACCACGGAAGTGAGAGCAACTTTATAGTCAATTCTTAAGTACTTGCAACCAGAAAGAAACACCAATGTTTCGTTGATCCATTTTATAAATTTAATATTGGAATACTGTTCCTTTAATTTGAAAGGTTTATAACGATTTTCAACATTTGTAAAAGTTGTGATTTAAATTAAAAGCGTTTTAATTGTTAAAATGTTTATTTTACTTGGTAAATGTTTATAATAGAATTAAAATTATTCGTTTTAAAGAAAAAGGCCAACAAAATTTATGGCTAAACAAGTTGAAAAATGACTAAAAAAAGTGGTAAATATGAAAAATGGCTAAATCTAGCCACTAAATTGCTAAATTGGCAACACTGCTTACGATTGTACACATTTATCAACAGGGTTTTAGATTGCATTAAAAATGGTCTTAACACCAACGAAGATTCTTGGCGGTAATTAAACACCGAAAAACTTTGTGACGGATCTTGGGCTTGAATTAAAAACTTTAATATCTCTATGGGAAAATATTTGAGTCAATTTGGTCAGTAAAAGAGATTTTCCGCCATAAGACTTTTTTAAAAGGTCATGTCTATTAACCCCTTCAATGCCAGAATTTTGTGACACCTGTTTCGTTTGCGTTTTAAGTTATTTGTGTGAATTTTATCTTTATACTAGGGATGCCAATCAGAACTGGTTTTCGCAGATCCCGGGATTCCAGAAAATCAAATCCCGGGAGTTTTATAATTAATTTATTATTTTAAAGCTAAATTTGATGTTATACCAATTGCTAAAATTTAAAATTTTGATCTTTTTTCTTATTTAATGATTAATTTTATTAAAAATATGATAAAAAAAAAACAACGTACGATTTCAAACAATAAAATCTTTGTTTTATTCAGATACCTCAGTTCATTTAAACTAGATAAATATAATTAATATTTAGTAGATAAAACTACATAGAAAGTAATTGACTTATTTGGAAGATTGTATTAACATTTTTATAAATTACAAATAATAGGGCCAGTCCAAACACGCATGTAAAGAGTAGCCCACAAGGGACTAGTACTAGTCCAAAAGTAACCCAAAGGAGTAGTTTTAAAACTACTCCATTGTGTACACAAGAGGATTAGTTTTAACTTTGTTTAAAAACGAAAACATGTCTTTAAAAAACGAAGACATGTCGTCTCACTACAAACAGTTTTTAACAATGACATGGTCCATGCTTGCATTACATCGGACCAGTCCATGGAGTAGTCCAATTCATTAAATTGGATCAGGTGGTCCAATAATGTTTGCAGGGTAATTAATTTCGTGAAATCGCTTTAATAAAAAAAGGTAAAACAAAAAAATTTAGTTAACAATTACGGAATCGATTACAACCCGAAAATCCTGGGATAAAAAATGTAAATTCCGGGATTCGGGATTCGCTGAATTACTCGCTGGTCCTTTGAGCACTACAATGGGATGTGTTCTGATGAAATTAGGAATTTGGTTTCCGAAATGCGTACGTTTGCTCGTACACAGAAAAAATTATTTTTCGAATTCAAACAAAAAATTTGTAGTATCAAAACATTTTTTGTCTGAAATCGGTCCTACAAACAAATTCGCATATTCAAACAATTTATTTGCATTTTGTTTACTGAAAAAAAACACTGATTTTTTCAAACAAATAATTTACAGAATCAAACAAAAAGTTTACTGAAATTCATATAAATTTCAAACAAATAATTTTGCTGAATCAAACAAAAATTTTTTGCACAAGCAATGACGCGCACCCAAGCTATCACTGAAGGAGAAGATGAAGGCAGAAGCAGAGCGGCAGCTGGCTTTGAGACACATGTTTTGTTGGAATAATTTTTGAACGAAGTCTTGTTTATACACACAATGTTTTTCTTCATCACTCACTGTTGCTGTATCCTTTCCTTGGCTAAAGAAGAAGAAATGTAACAAACAACGGCAGCAGACCGACTCGATATGTTTTTCATCATCATTTTATTTTTGTATTTGATGTAGGTATTTAAGTAAACAGTTTTCAAAAATTGAATACGGGATTTTGTTTTTCATTCTTTTTTTTCCAACTTTGAAACCAACCAAAAATTTATTTTGTTTCTTATAATGTTGTTGTTGTTTCTGTTGTTTAAAAAAGAATGAAACCTTTTTTTTACCTGCTATTTTTTTTGTTTTTTTACTAATAACCTCGTCGCGCTATTTTATCATCTTTCTTCTTGTTGTACTTTTTTAAAGCGTCCAGAAATAAACTGTGTGTTTTGTGTTGTTGTTCTTATATTTCACATAAAGAAGTGTTGCTTACGATCAAATAAATTATGCAAAAAACGACAACATTAAAGATCGTTAAATATTTCATACAAAATTATGAAAAATTGAAACCAATAGCGCGTATATTATATTATTGAAAAGTTGTCAACATTTTTGTTGGTTAAATAAAAATCAAACAAAAATATTAATTGAATCAGTAAAAAAATTTGTAGAAATTAAAAAAAATTTCAAACAATCGTTTGTTTGAAAATAATTCGGCAATAATTTTTTCTGTGTAATACACGTTTTTCCTTTAGAGCCCATCCTTTTGTGGTAGATTGGCAGGTGAATCGTACAAAACATTGTAGCGAAAATATGTTCTTTGGCTGCACAGCTCTTACACTCAAAAAATTATGTAGTTAAATTCAAACGAAAACTCATTTGAAACAACTTAAAATTCATTTAAAAAAAGGATCATTTACATTTCATTTAAAACAAATGAGTTTTACATTAATTTTTAATTTTTTTATTTATTAAACAGCATATTCCGTAAAATTGAATAGTTTTTACTTTTAAAAAATATATTTTAACCGAAAAAAATCAAACTACATAACAAAATAAATAAGGAAAAACATTATTTTTTGGTAGTTTGTTTTTTGAATAAAAAACACAAATGTTGAAAAATAAAATTATTCGTAAAATAACTATATTTTTATTCAATTTTAACTGTACGGAAAACGAATTTAATAACCCACAATCAGTTACTGTAATAATTTTATAAGTGTATGTAAAATAATCTTTCTATTGAAGACTTCCCACTCACTTTCAATATGAATATGTTCGAGTCTATTGCCCACAAGCTCTACTTCCTCTATCCTTCTTCCTTTAACCTATTTTCCTAGTTCCAACAAAATCCAATGCTTTTAGAGGGGTCATCCCTTCAGTGATAACAATAAAGGGGGTCGAACTTTATCTCTCAAATTTTTTCAAGAAATTAGGAAATAAAAGTGTTGGTACATAACAGAGCTGCAACAGCAATATTTTGTGTTTTTTTTATTGACTAAACAGCATATTCTTTAAAATTGAATAGTTTTTTCTTTTAAAAAATATATTTAGTGAATATCGCTTGTTAGTACAAACTTTGCATTCAATATTAACACGCTAAGTACACATTAGTGTTGAGTGTAAAACGTAGCAATTATTTTGTTCCATTGGAACTTAGAAAAATGTATCACATTATGATTTTTTAGAAAAGAAAACACCATTAATTTAATGCCTTAAATACCTAACATTTATCTTTAATCACAACTTTCTTTGGGCTTACGTATGCATGAAGAGTGGAAACGAAATGAAGATTGTGAAATTTAAGTAACACGTCTGTTATACAGATCCATACATATAAACTTAAGGACATCTCTTAAAACCTATTTTTTGTTTGGCTGCAAACACACTTGTAAGCGTTAACAAACTTTACATGTATCAAAACTAAAAAACTTAAAAAATGCTGCAAAAAACCCTTTAGAGTACAATATGCGAAAAATGCTACAAAGGGTTAAATATTAACTAACAAATCAATTCCAAAATTCATAAAAAGCTCTAAAATGAAAAAAAACATACAATAGCATAATTACGGTTTACGTGTTGATCAAAAACTACATGTTCCTTTCTGTAGGTCATGTGTATAAAAGCCAAGTCATGGCTCTGTCCTTTGGTCGTAAGAGTATATGTACCATTTCGTTAATTTATCCCAAAAATGTTGACCTGAGCCCTATTCCACAGAACAACTTCTCAACTTTTCACTTTGTACTTATCAAATTGCATTTTGTGGCAAAGTGGTAAGTGTTTCTGTTTCACTTTTTGCAAATCTCACTTTGCACTAAGCTAATTTTTGCAATCACTTTGCTACTACGCTCTCTTGGCAAAGTCTTTGCGCTCTCCTGCAAGGATTTAATCATCTGTGGATATCTGTCGTATTACTTAATGGAAATTATTGAAATAAGCTTAAAAGTAAAAAAAGAATAAAACTTGCAGTGTTACATGTTATTAAAAAAAAAAATATTTTATTTGTTAATTTGCAAAATAATAAAGTAAGTTTTTTTTTATAAAATTATTGTAAATAGAATGTGAGAGTTACTTATTTTTATACGTTATTTTTATTATATAGGGTGTCCAAGAATTAACGCAAGATATGAATTGTCGCCATTTTTGCAGTAAAGTACTGGCAACCCTAAACAAAATAAAATTCGACAGCTGACAGTTAAGGGTTAGAAAAAATGGAGCGTAACTTATAGAACAACGTGTTTTTATTATTGAAGAAGTTTTCAAAAATTATGACTTAAAAAATTGATTTAAAAAAGTTTATTTTTCAGCTGTGAAGAGATTAATTGAGAATTTCAGGGAGGCTGGATCTGTTTCGATAATGACATTTGAACGGCCTGTTTTCGGACAACTACTGGGTTTGTCCCTCAATTCTTCAATTAATCTCGTCACAGTTGACAAAGTTAAAATACTATTCCGACCATATTTTGTAATTTTCGAACTGCAGCCGACAATTTTTAATTTTTTTGAAATCTTGTTCAATAATTAAGACACGTTGTTCAATCGTCTAACGCTCAATTTTTACTAACCCTTAACTTTCAGCTTATTTTTTTAGTCTTGCCAATACATAGCTGCACAAATGGCAGCAAATCGAATCTTGCGTTAATGCTGGGGTCCCTATATTTAACTGAAAAGGACGTAAGTCACAAAAACCTTTGTAAAACAAAGATCCATAATTCTATGTCGCCCATATCAATATGGTATCTTTGATTTAATTTTCCGACACTTACTTCTATATGCTTTTTTTGTTTTAAAATTTCAAAATTAATTTTTTTTATTATTTTATTTGTCTAGAATTTTGTCTTTGATCGTTATTTTAAAATTAAACTTCTTTACTTTTTGAAAAAAAAAAATTTTTGTTATTGCCCCGAAGAGAATAATTCAAATGTCTAAGTGGTAGCCTACTAAAATAAAATAATACTTCTTCTAGTAGGGCTTATTTTATGGCGCCCCACTACGCTCAGAGCCCTGTGCACAGTTCGCACGGCCTAAAGCCGGATCTGGTTTAAGGTAACTATTTAAATAGTTTTAGAAAACAAAAAAAAAAAAATTTTAACTTTAAATAAAATTCAAAGTTTTTTTTCTGAATAGAAAGAAATAGTAAGTATTAACACACACACACATACTTAAGTAACACTTCATTTTAAAATTAAACCTTACTAGTATACCGGAAACGGAACTGTAATAATGTTTTTGGTGAAAATAACATGTTTAACAAAATGACCACAATTTATTTAAATAGAGTTTTTGACACCAAAACAAATGACTTCTTCAAAGACCATTCAATTGAAACATTCTCTTTCAAACCAACAACAAAAAAAAAATTAAATTAAATACAACATGTTCAACAAAATTTGTATTCAAATCGTATGCGTAAAATAAAGTTTATAAACAGTTGTATACTTTTAGGATTACAATTGTACGGACAAACGAGTAAAAAGAACCACATTAAAAAGATACTCGTACTTATTTGTAAACCAAAAATCTATAAAATTTATTAGTAGAAAACTACAAAACAACTTTAATAATGTACTAAATGTAAATATTTTTGTACAACGAAAATGAACTAAGTAATAAAAATATACATTTGTATAAATAATCGTATTTTTATACATTTAAATTGTAAATATTACCACATGTTCCTGTAGTAGTTATAGTTAAAGCTAATGTGCTTAAAATTTATTCTAAGGCTTACAATTTTTCCCGCCTGTCCTTTTTTTATGTTTTGTTAATAAGAGTTTTTAGTATTTTATTCACCATTTACCGTGTAAATACAACAAATAAATTAAAAATCACTATTGAATACATGAACTTTTAAGATACATATTCATTTGGGGGATTCACAAGGTGTGATAAAGTCATATGTCTTAAAATAATAACATGACAAAATACGAATGTTGTGAACAGCCCCTTATAATTCAGTGTGCGATTTTGAATTAAATTAGCTGATTTTAAACAAATATAAAAAATAAATATTTACCTAACACCAAAATATTTTTGAATTCTTATTCATGAATTAATAAATGAAATTAGATCTTACCTGACTATTTTCTATTTTTCAGGCCCAAATCAGAAATAAATTATATTTTGTTTGTTTACAAAACAGCAGAGTCCTGAGCCGATCTAATTTGAACTCGCAAGTGATTTGTTGCAAAAATTGCTAGCCGCTGGTTAAATTCCGATGTAAGCCGGCGACGGCTTACAAAAACTAATGCGGCTCGGCTCAATCGTTTAACGCAGGTATCTTCTGATTAATTACGACAGAACAATAAATATAGCAAGCAAAGATCTATTTATTTAAGACACTTTTTGTTTACAAAGCAACAACAATATTTTTAAACCATTGTAAAATGTTAAAACATTTTGACAATATAACATGATAACACACCTTGTGAATACCCCAATTAGTTCTGAAGATGCTATAGATCTATCTGATGAAAAAAATGTAATTAAAAGTTATAAGTTTAAAAATAGTCATGTTAAGGGATTGATTTTTTAAATACACTTGATAACGATCTAATTTCAATTAAAGCTATTATGATCGAAAGCAAACCATGTAACTTATATTTCTAAGAAAGAGATATTCCATAAGAAGTACTAGATTATAGTCCTACAATCACAGAAATTTCCAATAGAAAATTTTTAATATATTTATAGCTGTAAGAGTTTCTAATTTCTGGGAAATTTGTTCGCAAAGGACCTAAGGCCGATTTAAATAATTTTACAGGAGATAGAATAAACATACTTTAATCTTTAGTTCTCAATATTTTTTTGATCTGTAAATACAGTTTTGTTTTATTGTCGACCTTTTTTGAAAGTCGAATTAAAAAAAATGGATCTTTGTTTTACATAGGTTTTTGTGACTTGGACATTTTCTGTTGAATAAATTCTGATGAAAGAATCTGGTGATTCTTGAAACATGTAAATTCAACCCAGGTTCGAGCCCCAGCTCAGCCAAGAAAATTATCAGTAAATTTTAATAAAATTTTATATTGTAAAAATTCCTTTCTTCAGCGAAAATAATTAAATGAAAATTAAATTTGATGAACTCAATTATAAAATTTAGATTTTTTCTCTAATTGTGTCTTGAACCTATATTTTTATTTTCGTAAAATTATTTTGAAAACATTTTTAGTTTTACAGAAGGTACGAACAGTACAAAACTTTACC
This sequence comes from Pollenia labialis, assembly GCA_949318255.1. NCBI lineage: Eukaryota > Metazoa > Arthropoda > Insecta > Diptera > Polleniidae > Pollenia > Pollenia labialis. The sequence continues at coordinate 105,896,176 of OX439143.1, read as the reverse complement.
CGTTTTGACCCAACCACACTGAGAAAATAAAATCGTAAAATCAAAGAAAATACACTTTGTTGCAAAGACTTTTATTGGTCAGATTGTGCCCAAAGACAAAAAGTCTTTACCGGAAAGGCGCAAAGATCTTTAGATTCCCATGAAATATATACTTAAAATCAAAGACTTAAAATCTTGTGGCAAGGATGTACGTCTTTGGAAACACATGAAAAAAGTCCTTAAACTAAGGAAAAAGTATTTTGGCACAAAGACTTTCATTCGTTAGTCTTAAGACTTTAATTTTTGATTTTAAGTACAATTTTCAATGTAACAAAGACGTAATTTTAACATTATTACAAAGAAACGCAATTAAATTCAACGAAATAATTCTTTGAAATACTTAAGACTGATATGTAGAAACAAAGGCAATTTTCTTTAAAATCTGCTATAGAAATGTTTTAAAAAATTAAAATTTTTCTGCAAAATAAAATATTTAATGAAACCAAACACAGCATTTTTATAAAATTTTTTTATTTTAGTTTAATGTTATAAAAATAAAAAATAGTTCATATACAGCACATGCACAATTGAGCGTTCCTATCGACTGACTTACAATTAATCACAACCACGAAAACAATTCTTTTTATTTTTTACATATATTGAAATCAAGCGGCTATAGCCGATTTCGTTATGCATTCGTATACAAATTTAACTTTGAAGACTAAATTCTTTAAAGATACAGACTTTATCTTTATTTTTTTTAACCGCTCTTGTTTACCGTTGCAAGCAAACATGTGTGAACAAGCAAACATGTTCACTTATGCATTGAAGACAAAATTCTTTAAAGTTACAGACTTTGTCTTTGTAGCAAGGATGCTAAGCTTTAAAAAAACAAAGAAAAGTCTTTAATTTTAAATACGTTTTTCAATCCCTTATTAGCAAAGAAATTAATCGTTGTAGCAAATATTTTATCTTTACGGAAAATATAACTTCTTTGATTAAGCTTCAAAGAATTTTCGTCGTTTGTGTTGAAGACGCACCATTTGCTTGTTTAAAGAATAAATCATTGATGCAAGGATTTTTTCCTTCTAACAAAGATATTTTCGTTACAATTTTACAAAGACCTTTTTTCTTTGATTTTAAAGCTTTTAATTTTCTCAGTGCAGTCAAAATTTTTACTCCCAATGATTTTTCTTAGTACAAACGAACCAACTTTTCAAATATCTTTTCTCTAGATTATTTGCTATAAGCAATACTAAAATTCCGTTTTTTTACTACCTTTATCCCTTTTCGTTGTACAGTACACTTTTTATTTACCAATATAATTGCCTTTAATTCGGCTAGTGCTCACGCTGCCTTTATGTGCTTTTAAGCTAAAAATAAGAATTTTAACCCGGACTTGTAACTCAGATGTACTTTATTTGCTTGCTGCCTTTATGGTAAAGGTAATAGTTTTAATGTTTACGCAGAAACGAATAAGTGCTGCAGTATCTATCCTATTTAAACAGGTGGGGCCGCCCGCCATCATATTAAATATTTCGAACATTTTAAAATATTTTTATGCGTTTTTCGTGATCATGGTTTTTACTAAAGGCAGATTGAGATCCTTATAAAATATTTGGGTCGGCTGTGATTCTTCAAAGCAGTTTATTTTGCCACCTTTAATTTTTTGATATTCGAGGCCGAGCAAGTGCCTCGGTTTACGTTGTCGCTTAGGAAAACTGTATCATCAGCAAAAGTTCATGTTTGGGTGTAGTTGTTGGTTGGCATGTCTGAAAACGTGTAAAAAACATTCTGATGCGTAATCAATCAAATATTGTTTAAGTATGGTAAAGGATATCATTTGGACATCATCACGAACATTCTTCGACTTTTATTAATTTCTAAGCCTTTTTTTATTTATTCTACACTATATGAATATTTTTGTTCATTATTATGTAAAATAAACAAAAATTCACATATTTTCATACTTGTGCGTAAAATTTATAAAAATAAAAACCCATGACAAGAATCTCATTGAAATTAAAAAGGTTATTTTATTTTTAAATTTGGATTATGGCTGAACATAAAAATGTTCATAAATGAAGCTGCAAATGAATGCATTTTTCCAAAATAAAAGAAGTGTTTAATTTTTATATTAAATCTTTGGTGATTTTTATTGGCAAACTAAGAGAAAATGATGTAACCACAATAACGAACAAATGAAACAATAATAAAGTTCATTAAATATACGTAATGTACTCTTTTATCATGAAATGGTTACAGCTGGGGCCAAATTAATAGAATTATTGTTAAATGTAACGAATTTTTTTTAACTGTAGTACGATGTTGTTGAACTTGGTGACAAAGTTGACAACTTTGTGCTTACATATTTTTTATAACGCTTTAATTGATTTTTCGACACGAGCTTTTTCGGTTTTCTAACTAATCATAATTGCACACTTCATTCAAAGTGAAAAGGGTATGTGTATGGTTATCATCGCGTTTGTAATTTTTAAAATATTGATGTTCGATCCTAAAAGTTATGCTAGTTTTGGGTCCATATGAGTAGCAAATTTGATTAAACGATGACCGTGTTTATGCATTTTCGGCACATAGGTAGACCTCGTTCTAAAAAGACTTTTGACTGCTATTCCTATTACATTCTGCTCAATAGGCAGAATGCAGAGTAACATCTAGAGCCGTTTAAAGGGTACTTCTCATGCCTCCTGCTTTTCCGATCAAAGAACCCCACTAAGCCGTTGATATAAGGTTTCTCCGGCTCGCCAACCTCATTGTCATCTATCAAACACAGCATCCATATCAGAACTGTAAATGAAACATTAAATTTTGAATTAATTAGCGAAAATTAAAATTAGAAGAACACCGGAGGATGAAAAGAACCAGGGTGTTCAGTCGATTAATTTTCGTTCGATTAATCGAGCAATTTTAGATGATTAGTTGTTCGAATAATTTAAAATTTTTTTATTTCAAATAAAGGATTAATCGAATAATTTATACCGATAAATCGAGTAATAATAATAATATATATTATTTCTGTTAAATGTTTAATTTTTTTAAAGTTTTAAGTCGATTGTGAAAAACAGCCGTTTAATGTAAGCCCATGTTGTTGGTTTTTTTAATTAACTGTTTTTTTTTTAATTTACTTTCTTTTACTTAATTTATTTTAATTTTAAAAACTTTTAAACATTTTTATATGTGAAGGGGGAAAAAACAAAAATGACAAATTCGGCGATGATAAATGCAAAACGTGTTGCATTTTTGTGTTATACAATGTGGAAGCATAAAAATTCAGAGTTGATTTATTAAAAGTTGGCAGATGGAGAAAAGTTCGTTATGAATTAATTCTGTGCCAACAAGCTGCTTAATCGGCATTCTAGTAAGCAGCTCGTTGTACGTAGTGTTCAAACTGTGGTTAACTTTTTGTTATGAATACGGCAGATAATATCCTTGACTTTTTCTTAAAGGTCAATGTCAATTACCCTTTTACATACTCATATTTAAAAAAATTACATTTAAAGTTTTTATAATGAATTTTTTTAATTCTATGTATGTAGCTGTGGATAATTCCAAACTATACTTATCAACTTTGACTTAGACATATAATAGGCGTGTTCATTTACTAGCAGAAAAATTAAAAAAAAATGCTAGAAAAAGCTATATGCATTGCTGAAAAAAGCTTAATGCCAAATGAAATATCTAAAGCTAAAAGCCCATATACATTGATCAAAATACTCATTAAGCATTGTGATAGTATTAGTGAAAATGTGTTTGTATGTGTGAAACCGACAACGCTTGATGAAAAATCAAAAAATTTAGATATGACGGCGAATATTACGTCCAGCCAGCACACGTACACGTTGAATTCTCCGGCTGGACAAGCATTTGACAAGTGTATTTGGCCCTTAAAAGTGGAAAAATAAAGCTAAATTTAGCTCGAAAAAGCTAATATGCAGCCGTATTCTGTATTACGCTTAGCTAAAGCTTAATCTCGATCGCTAGAATGCCTTAGAGAATACAAAATTTAAAAATCTTAGCCATGACACTATAAGCTTAAATTGCGGCGAATTAAATTTTTTAGGCATTGCCAAACTTACAGTATTGCATTCGTAGCCAAAAACGCTTAATCAACTTTATAGATTTTTAGCGATAGAGATTTAGCTTTAGCGAATTAGGGAATAAAAAGGTCATTCAAATAAGAATAAAACGTAAAACAATGTTCTCGAGAAAAAATTTCCCATATCGTGAAAAGTTTTTTCTCTCGTAATTTGTTCACATTTCCCTTAGATTTTCTCACTTTATTTTTGCTAGGGAACAGAACATGTATGTAATTAGTTCCTCCTATAAATCGGTTATTAAGGGCTAGATCCGTTGATAACGCACAAACCGGTAAATTGGTCATCATTATGCATAACAACAGGTCGACTGCCTGTGGATTTGTGAATTTTTCGAAAGACGTGGTGGCAGAATTTTGGAAAATATTTTACTACATAAAATTTTAAAAGTGCAAAAAACTAACGTTGTAATCAAACTATCCCTCCAATAAGAAATATTTTGCTTTATTAATTAACTTTTCTTTAAAATATATACGTGTATATTTTTGAACAATAATTTCATGATTTTTAATTTTTATTTTAATCATTCTTCTTTTTTTTTACATTCACTGTAACTGATAGCGTGAAAATTTCATGGGAACAAATATTCCACTTTTTATTCACGATAGGGGTGATTAACTGTTTATATGAACCAAATGGTCCATTAACCGAACATTAGTAAATTTTTCAATAAGCAGGTTTAAAGGCCTTAAATTAGAGGCTAAAGAGGCTATTTTTAGTCTCAAAAATACAAAACTGTCCCTGCATACATGGAAAGAATAAGATAAGTTGAATACAAGTTATGCTAAAAACACAACTGGGACGAACGACGAATAATTCGCAACGAATATTCGTCGTCAGAAATAGAACACATTGGTATGTATGAGAATACACATAACGAACACTGCGATAGGTTTATTTCTATTTCTTACGCAGACGAACGACGAATAAATTGGGACAGAGACAGCTAATCGCAGCTAAATCATGAAACCTGTAAAGAATCACAGGGAAAACTCGCTTCTAATGCGAACTTGGCTAAAATTTGCAAAAATCGCGAAAATTCGCCCAAATTTTTAGTATTTCAAACAAGCCATAAAATTGATAAAAAGCCTCTTAAACTTTAAGGAATGGCAAAAATTTGATAAAAATTGCTATATAAGCGGAAATTCGCAAAAATTTGCTAATAGCGGCATAAAAACAATGTCTAATATTTTTTAAAAATCGTTAAACCTGTAAAGAATCATAACCCTTATAGATAAAAATCGCTTATATCGCGAACATAGCTAAAATTCGCAAAAATGGCAATATTTAAACAAACGCAAAAATTTATTTGAAATCGCTAATCAGTTTAAAATATCAAAATATCCGATAATAACATAAAAAAGTTTGCAAAAATAGCGAAAATTCGCGAAAATTTTTCATTTTTCAAAGAACCCATAGAATTGATTAAAAGTCCCATAGACTATTAGGAATGGCAAAAATTCGTAAAAAAAATTGCTAAATTAGCGGAAATTCGCTAAAATTTGCTAACAGCGGCATGATAGCAAAGTCTACTATTAATTATAAATCGTTAAAGCTGTAAAGAATAAGACAACTTACAGACACAAATCGCGAAAATGGCAGAAATTCGCGAAAAATTGCAAAATTTGAAACAAACCCAAAAACTAATTTGAGCTTGCCAAATCGAAATGACGAACACCAAAAATGCTTAAGTAATCCACTTTCGAGTGGATTCGGATTCTAGAACACACCCAATTAATAGTTTTTTATGTTTTTTTTTTGTTGAAATATGGTCAACCTATGATTTGATAAATGTTAACAAACAAAGAAATTTTAATAAAATTATTGCTAGTTAGAGTTTTTTTCCCGGAGTTTTTCAATTCCCGGGAAAACGGGAAATTTTTTTAAATTTCCCGGGATCCCGGGTTCCCGCTCCATGTAAATAATACAAAGTAAATTTGTTTTAAATTAATGAAAAAAACATTTTTGTAAAAAAGCGTAAGGGAACTTGTTTACAAAGTAAGTAAAAGAAATGCCTAAATACTACAAAAATTAATTAAAGGTTGAAAGAGGAACTTGAATTATTATTACCTTACGATTTTATATGTAAATTTCGTATCATTATGCTCTAGATACAAGATAAAAAGATAACATAAACATAACAATTTAATTCATAAAACAATTATAAAAACAAACAAAAATTGTGGTACTCAAGTTATGAGATCAAAAAGTAAATTCATAAAATAGATAAAATATTTTAAATAAATAAGACACACTCAATGCGTTTAGGAAGTCGGCAACGAGTATATTTCTTATTTTATTTACTTATTACCATGTTTCCGCAAAATTTCGTTCACTTTTTTACCGAGATTGGATAAATAGTTTAAAGTGCAAAAGTTTAAAGTTGTTGCATATATCTAATTCACAATCCAAAGTAATTTTTCTTCTTTATAAACAACGTCTATATCAGTCAAATGTATGTCGAGGTTGATGCAAAAAATAACATCATCTTCTTACAAGATCCACCTGTAATCTTTAGGACAATGTGTTTTTAAAATTGTATGTCGTAGTATCTTACACGAGTTTCTATAGTTTTTTTTTTATTTCATTTTCCCAGCACTTCCCGGTTATATAAGCCGTCACAAAATGAAACAAATTTATGTTTATCACCTTATAAACATATCGTCATATCTCAAAAAATTTTAATAAATTTTAAGTTAACTAAGCAAAGTGTTCCTTCATACTTTCTCGTACCAAAAAATCGGTATTTCATCTCAAACTGAACCGAAGTTATAGCAAAATATATCTTTAAATCGGTTCATTTTGAAAACTTTAATCGCTCGATTTTTTTTGTACATTTGACTTTGCTGTAATAAAGGAGCGATATTTTTGGATTAAGACTTGTCCATGGACAATTAAAATTTACTCTGCCTGCATCTTATTCTTTATTAACTATTCACTTCACTAAATTTATTAATTATCAACTGTTGCACGGCACATTCTGCTTTTGGTAGATTTATTGCGTCAGTAGACATTGATTTACGAACGTACTCACTTCTTGTTATTGATCTAATCGACAACCCATCAACAGATGCTAATTTTTAGAGAATAGAAAACTAAATTTCAAAGTATAAATAGCTTTTTTCTGAAACTATTAGGAATTTTTATTTCCCGGGATCCCGCAACAAAAATCCCGAGAAAACGGGAAATAAAATAATTGAAATTCCCGGGAATTCCCGGGACGGGAAAACCCGGGAAAAACCCTATTGCTAGTTAAAGAAGATGAAAATTTATGAAAATGTTTATATAATCAAGCGTCCAAGGTATTTATTTTTATAAATTAAAAAAAATTCAAGTCTTATTAATACTTGGAATTTACGCACTTATTGTGTCTCATTTGACGAATTTACGCAACGAATTGTTGCCGACGAATTCGTCGTACTAAGCGAAGTTCGTCGTTCGTCCCAGTTGTGTTTATACCATTATTAGAAAATGTTGTTTCGTTTTTAAAATTGTCAGTTTAATTGCCTGTTTGAAAAAGGTGTGAAAAGGCTTTCGTTGCCTGATTACCATAAAAACTGTGGGAGCTCCCCAAAAAAAAGCGTAATCTAACATGTAAGAACATTTTATAAAAGTCGTTGAACTTTTCGAAATCTCCTTTAAATAAGAATAAAAAATATATGTATGCTCCAGTTAGCTGACAGTAACAACAATGAATTACAGTCTGGTAAAATGGTAGTTTTATTGGAGAATACGATGAATATTCTCAAAATTATTAATTCAGCCATTTAAAGTCAACCTGTGTTTCTCTTATGTTTTGCAAATAGCAACTATAATTTTTAGCACAACTGCAACGATTTAAAGTAAGCAGCAACTTATTTGCTGGTGTCCGTATTTTAAGGACATTATGAGTAAAATATGTGGATCGGTTGAGGGCGCCCATTAACCGAGATTATATATTACAATGTTGTTGGTTAATTAAATGGCAAACGTGCGAAAAATGGCATCAGTTATTATATGAAATTGTCATTATTTTTGAATGTGCACGCACAAAATACACACTTCCAGTCTCATGTCGGCTTATTCAGATTCTGACACACACTTTAAAGAGTATAAAATTAAGTTTATTTTATGATAAATAAATACAAACAACAGCATATAAGAATATATGCATAATTTTAATTTGACTATTTCAAATAAGTTAAATTAACGTATAAAGTACCGTGTTAAGATTTTCAATCATCCATTAATTAAATGAAATATTAAAATTTACGATACATTCGAATGCCTTCACTCACTCACTTAATGCGTTTTCAATTATAAATACACAAAGAAATTATTTCATGGATTACCCAAACCAAACATTAAAAAAAATTGAATTTTAAGAGATGAGAGAATCGCCAACATCTTTTAATCATATAATTCATGTCGCATATAAACTTTTTTCATAGTTATCAATTTGGACTTGATAATAATGCAGTAGTTTATTTTTTGTGGGAGTAGCACACACACACTAACAGAGGACGAGAAAAAAATCTAAAAGAGCCAAAAATAAATAAAAACGAAAGAAAATAAAAACATAATTGACAACACAGAAATGACTGCAAATGTCTTGCCTTTAACCCACAACAACATCCTGTGATATCAACAACACTTCATGGTGATGCTTACAACAGTCAGTGTCTACTTGTACTTATGTGTGTATGGCTTTCTGATATTTTCCAGATACAAATGTACATGTGTGTGTGTGGTAAAAGCTGCCACAACAGCGGTAGAAGTTTGAAAAAAGTGGTAGCACTGGTAGTGGCACAATCAAATTCTGGCTGCCATCAACATCATCAGGATGAGTTACTTGCCTTTAGTGCCCATCGAAACGTTTTCTTTTTATTCATCCATTCATTCGTTCATTCATTTCGTTGCATTTAGCAATATTTTTGGCATATGCCCAAATAATATTTACCAACAAATTTTTAGTTTTCTTGTTGCTGCTGTTATGCATACGGGCATACAGAATATGCACAAGCAGTTCCGATTACTGAAATAGCATGAACCTTTAATAGATTAGCTGCATTTGGAATTAGATGTATTTTCAGAATATAATTTAGATAATTTTTAGACATACCTAAAATGTAGCAAATATATGGGAGCAAGGCTTAAGCATTAACTTATGATTTTGAACAATACGTCTTTTAAGCTTCGTTCACAATCACAGTTACATTTTCACTTGGTGTTCATAATAAAATGTAACAAGAAAATACAATATAATAGTCTGGTAGTGTATAAAGTAATTTCTGAAAAAATTTAAGGAATAGCACTATTACAAAAAACCTTTATAAAATACATAACTGAAATTTAACTCATAGAATAAATTCGAAAAATAAAAAAATGTTGATTATAATATAAAGTAACCTTCAGAAGGAAATAATTCTTAGTTTTCTATTTAAATAAAAATATTTTAAACGTCAGAAACCAAGGCGAATCTACACCAGGTGACGTTATCTTGCTACGTAAGCAACAGCTGATAACTAACCTTGTGTCAAAATGATATACCGTTTATTTGGTAATGGGGAATATTTACTAAATTTTATAATTTTCGCTTATATATATATATGTGTTCCTCTAACTCCCATTGGAGCATAGGGCGCCATGTATCCTGAATGGTCGAAAGGACGTCTCAGGAAAGTAGGCGATAACCGCTGAAACATGGTTGCATCGTGGGATTGGACACGTAGATAGCAGCCCTATCACCAATCTAGGGGACGAGGGTTAGCAGCCCACTTTCCCGAATCACAAATTGCTAACGAATCGCTATAATTTTCGCTTAAAATTATGAAATTAAAATTTTTTTTAAATTATTACATTTCAAAACAAACAATTTATAATTAAAAAGAAAATGAAATATTTGTTTTATTTTTTTCTACAGTGTTGTATTATTTTTGACACAACATTCAAAAATATTTTACAGTGTTGTAAACGTTTTCAAAATAAGACCACCTTGTATGAATTCACCTTGGTCAGAAACAATTTCATACAGATTGTTGTTGAAGTTCAAGTTAACTCAACTTTTGTTACATTTTAAGAAAACATTTAAGTTTCATTTTTGTTCGAAAAATGAAAGGAAAATATATGCAATAGGTACTTTGGGAAGAAAAACGATAGAAGAAAACACGAAATTGTTTCTCTGATTTTGAACAAAGCTGTAAGGTAGGATAATTTCTATTCAATTTTTTATAAACAAAAGTAAACCAAATGATTGTATGAAAGCATCTTAAATTCCAACTTTAAAAATCTCTGCAATGTTGTTGCCCAATTGGCTGGAACAGATGCGACAGATGGATCAACACTTTGACGCTGCCACGTTTTCTTCAGTGTAAATGTTTCGATTAGCACCTCTTCCAGGACTGTCAATGATCAGCCTTTCAAGCCGACTTAATTGTTAATAATGAAAGCTGTGGAAGCTGATCTTTAATTATAATAGTAGCGATATTTTCGCTGCATCATAACAATTGATCGTTGACGGGAATAGAAATATTTGAATATTATAACGCGTTGCTTTGTACTGTATGCATTCAATAATAACCTGCAAAAAAATGATTATGTTACAAAATAAAAAAACTTATTCGTGGTTAAAATTAATAGATTATCTTGGGCCACCCTGTACAATTTTCGTAAATTTAAACATTTTATTAATAAGATTAAGTTTTAATGAGCTAAATTCCCAATTCTTACTATTGATAAACTGAAATTTATTGTTTGTGGGATAAACTCTTCATACATTTTTAGCTTTAAATATGTAATAGTAATCTGAAGGAAACCTGGGTGCAAAGTAACTCCAAGTCACCAGTTTGTCGACAATTTTGGTGATATTTTCAACGAAGTTTCTACTTTTTAATATTTGCCTTCGAAACAAACAAATTTGTTATTAATTTCGTATTTTCTTAAAAAAAAAAATTAAATGTTTTTAAAAGTACCAAAAGTGTAGCCTAAATTAACTTAACTGTACTAAGGATTCTCTATATTTTTATGTCTTCATATGGTCCCAAAAGGACTACCTAGTCAATAGTGCCGACGTCAGTAGAAGATTTTCGATGACACGCACATGTTAAAGGTAAATAACATTTCTTGGGGTAGACTTAATAAGTCACTTGTACTGATGACTGTGTAAATATTCAATCAGTACAGATTTATTAGTGACAGTTCCTGCAGGACATTTAAAAAATACTTTTTTAAATAAAATATATCATGAGAGTGTGTGATTTTAAGATTTCGAAAAAGAACCGTGCGTGAGTGTTCGTGATAACAAAACTTTTGTAAGTGAACTTGCGTGATAATTGTTCGTTTAATCTTGTTGATCTGAACGCCTTTTAATGCTTTTATTGTTTCATCTTGTATGTAAAATAATAAAATGAATGGCAAATTTTGGTTTATAGTTTGACAAATTATCTCAATAATGAAATTGTTAGAGTTCGGCAGAACGCAATTTTTAAGACCGTACATGCACCCGAAGCTCGGTATATTTTTAAGACCGAACCTTAACTTCAACCAAACACAAAACCTAACTTTTTTTACAAAGCTCAACAGAAACACATGTTGGTGTCAAATTGTTTCTAGTTTTCCTTAAGTAGTTTGGAATTGATCGTTTCAGTAGGAAAAGTGTTATGAAATTCATGCTTTGGGTGGAGGGTATCAGAGATTCGGAACAGCCTAAGAAAAAAGTTTTACATGTTCGTTAAAAATTTTTGGAGCTCGGCAAATATTTTATTGAAAGCTAACATCAACCGAACAAAGCTTTTTGCTGAACTCCGATACCGAATCCCAACATTCAGTCGGACTCTAAATTTTTATAACTTTACCGAACAACTTTTTTTCCTAAATCTTTACTTATAATATTATTATTTAGAATCAAACAAATATATTTCAATTCTTACAAACTAAAACATGAAGAGAAGTGTGAACCAATTTTGTTTTAATTAATAGAAAAAGCGTTTAGTTTGCAACTAAAATTTTTTGCATTACTGTTTGGGCTAAATAAATATAAACATGTACATATGTAGTAAATATATTCCTATAAATACGTATATGTTTCTCAGTACATCTTCATCTCGTCCTGTATATCATCTATCAATGATGATGTACTTTACTTGATTCCTACAAACATACATTTGATAAGTACAATCGGTACAGAAAAAAAGTGGGCGAGTCTTTTAAAGAAGAAAAAACTGAACAACTCTCTGACATTAAAAAAAAAAAACAGGCAAACATGCATATGTATACAAAAAGTGTTTGAAAAAAATAATGTAAAGTGATGCAACGGAAACGGAAGTATGTATTTGCACTTTTGCATTTCGCTAAATGCGCATTTTTTTCTTTGGTTCTGAGTCCGTATGAAAAATAAAGAATTATCAAATATGCCAACAACAACAACAACTAAACCACATATCATTTCAACACAATTATAAATTTTTTATGTGGGTATTCACCAGGTGATTAATACTATGGTACTTTTTTTTTAAATAGCGATATTTTGTGAAAAATTACATTTTGTTATTATAGAATTAAATAATACAATAGTCCTGCTCACAATATTGTGCAAGTGGTCTTGCATCAGAACATTTGCAAGATGGTATAGTACATTTTTTTCTACACGAAAAAATACACTGAAATGCACTGCCCTAGAGGGAAGCGAACTGACACCAAAGTAGTCCAGTGATAGGTCTTTGGGTCGTAGAGACCAGTTTTAGTTCTATTGACCCCCACCAATGACAACCCCATGTAAAAGTGATAGGTCTTATTAATATAAAGTGCTAGAACTAGAACCGGTCACTACCACCAAAGACATATCACGGGACTACTTAGGTGTCAGTTCGCTTCCCTCTAGGGCCAATTCATTACTTTTTCGGCCTTATTGTTCTTCATATACCAGTTAAATGATTGGTTCTCCTTTGACTGGCCATGAGACCTTTCTTTTTGAACTTTTTCTATTTTCTCAAATCCCAGGACCAGTCTGTTGGAACAATTGACACAAATTTTCCACAGGGTGATTACTCTTGTGATAATATGCAACAATTAAAACAAATTATTTATACTTACATTACTTATAAGGTACATAATATTTACATTATGTATATTTGTCACATGGAATGTCACTTTTCTACCCACATGTAATTTCATGTGCATGTCAATTCTTAAGTTTTACATAACGTTTATAACTTACATGTTCACATGTTGGTATGTAACTTAGATTTGACATAATCTATCATACATTATGAATAAATTTTCAACAATAAATTTGTGTATTTTGTATTATTTATTTCCTATTTTAACTTATAATAATTAAAATTTTAATTAATTTTTGCTAATTTGTTTACAACTTTGTATATAATAAAACTTGTTCTAATCAAAAATGTCATGTGTATTGGGCACAGAGAAATAACACATTCTATTTTTTTGGAGGGATTCAGACGATATATACAAATTTAACATGAAAAAAAGTGACAATCCACATGAAAATTACACATAATGTAAAAATAGCTTTAATTTAACGTTTTTACTCGCAAACTACTTGTGATTTTATAGAAAATATTTATGTCATTTCTTGAGAGGTACGATGTATGATCTATAATTGGCTTATTTTGTGTCGTGTATGCCGCAAGCATTGAAAAGTAAATCAAAGAGGCCATTCACAATTGATAATGAACGAATTAAAATTTGCAATCTCAAGTGCATAAGATTACGAATAGGGCTAATACATTCCCAATTATATCATATAACCTTTTCTCAAAAGTACCCCTTAACTAAGAGCACTTTTTAAAGGTACACAAACATCCACATTCAAAATCAATCTGATTTTTTTTGTGATCTCTTTTACAGTGTGTTACCAATTTTTCCCAATTTTTGTTGTTTTTTGCCATATATTTTCTTTTTATATTTTTAAACAGACTTTTTTTTAGCTTAAATTTCTAATTAGTTGAAAAGCTTGCAATGTTTCTTTGCTCATTCACTCCGGTGAGATTGGAAATTATAAATGAAAGAAATGCTCTCATGTTATTTCATTATATTTTTCAAATTAGTCTAATTGAAAATGCTACCTCATAAGAAAATAGGAAAGTGTATACAGTTACGAAAAAAACTTTACATACAGTGAAGAGTACAAGGGGCTTTGGAAGGTACTTCACAATAATTTTAATTTGATTAATCAAAAACCAAGATATCTTTTCAATGTCAAATTTAGCCAAACCTTTAAAAACGTTTAAAATTATGTATGTATATTGCAATAAATAGTACTAATATACTCTCTCCTTGTTTTTAATATCTCACTTGATCAACATTACGGTATTAACTCAAAATTTAAATATTTTCTTTTTTAATTTCACATTAAAAGCATATAAAAAAAATTTTAAACCGACCGTTTTATTTCCAACATGACGAATCTTATATACCCACCATAGTTGGGAAAGAACAGTAGTTTATATAAACCCTGCTGAAGATTTGTGTCAATTGGTCCAAGAGACTTGTCCTGGGATTTGTGAAAATCGACGAAGTACAAAAAGGAAGAACTCATGACCAGTGAAAGGAGAACCAATCATTTAACTGGTTTATAAAGAATACAAAGGTGAAAAAGTAATGAATTACAATGCAGTCTTCAGCGGTGCTGAAACCCATTTTTTTGGCACTTTCTAAAATGTGGTTCTTGAATTTAATTCTAGGACTTGTTGGTTTGAAATGCTATTCTTCTTTTTCGTATACATAATTGTTATTCAGCGCGAATTATTAGCAAGTACAATTCAGGCGAAAAACTGTGATAACAGCTTCTTTTACATGTTTTCATGGTTGTCTTTTTTTAAAAATAATAATATCGATATTGATTTTTTCCTATCGATATTTTTGATATTTTAAGACTATCGATAGAACTGTCGATAGTTTCGCAGCACTTATTATGATTATATTGGTATGGTTGAATTATATATTCTTATTTTTATAGGACTAGAAATCACACTGTGATTTCGTGAAGATCAGTTCATAATTTGCTCTCGCAAAAATACTTTGTACGCCTAAATCCGCAACAAATAATTTTTTTTAGCAGAATTTGGCCTTTCTTAGATTCCTAAAGCTTCAAATCACAGAAGCAAATTTTGTTAAATCGGTCCATAGTTTACCATATTCTCCCTAAAATGACTACTCAGGGAAATTATTTAAATACTCCTAAAACCGTATCAGATATGGAGGGTTCAGAGCTGAACCGAACCAAGTCATAATATATTATACATATATCTAAATAAAAACTGATGCGAAATTCTCCGCAAAGTCTAACTCTATCCAGTTCTGTAACGTACTAAATCAAAAAGAGGTTCATTCCAATGTTAACGGTAATAACCCCAAGTCAATGGCGGCAAAAATTAAAGGCCGTTCACTTAATCAAACTGACGAATTTTCTTTTTTGACTTATTTTGCTTCAGCTCTGAACCCTTCGTGGTCCAATTTAGATTCATATGGCAAATAAAAAAAATAAAGACAAAAAAATGTACTTTGAACTTCAAGAAGAATTCTTGACGAAAGGTACGAAAAAACAGAAGTAAGGAAGAACATGTAGAATCAATTAAAATATGTAGATGATCATTCAAAGCAAATTTCGATCTACCAAAGGTTAAATACAATTTGGTTTAAATATTGATATATGTCTATTGACAGCCAGCAGTCGTCGATGGCTGCGAGTGTTAAACGGCCAAACTCTCTGAAGAGATTGAGAGGTTGCAATCGAAACATGTAAGGGTAACCTGTCCGTAAAACGCCTGGGTTCGAGCCTCAGGTCAGTCAAGAATGAAAAATTATCAATAATTTTTTATTAATTTCATGTTGTTAAATTCCTTTCTTCCTAAAAATTATTTATTAAAAATTAAATTTGATGAACTAAAGATTAATTAAAATATCAAAATTTGGATTAAAAACCATAAAACAGTTCAACAAAATTACCACAATACTAATAATAACATACAATTTTGTAACAAGGTTTCTTTCAAATGTGCTAAATTCCCATTTCATAATATTGAGAAACTGAAATTTATTGTTGAAGGAATAAGCTATTTCACTGGTTTCTTAGGCCAGATCGTCAGGAAACTTCATCCACAGATTTTAGAATATATAAAGATATTATACAAATAAATCTGTTAAGCGAATAAGAATTATAAACCTCAGTTTTACTTGTAACAAAACAACAACAATAAATAGTGAGTTTATCTTTTCTTACAGTTTTGTAATTATCAGTCCATTATTTACTTTAAAGCAGTGATGCTCATTCAAACAAACAATTGTTTAGAACCCTTTGTTTTTAACTCTCATTAATTTAGTTGCACATGTACGGAAGCTGTGTTGATCTTGTTTCAAATACAGTGTGTAAGATAAGTAATATATTAAAAAAAATATTTTTATGCTTTTACGAAACTGTCATAAAAGCATAAATGTAGAAGATTTTAGTGAAGTTTTTTTAGATATAACTCTTACTTTTAATTTCCAAACATGCTCGCAGTTCAAACTGAATTTTTTTAAAAGTAATATTGGAAATTTCCAATTCTTACTGGTTTTTACAAATTTTTAAACATTAAAATTTTAAAAGTCAATTTAAAAAATAGAAAATTTAGTTTGGATTGTATTATTATAAATGTTTTACAGCCAAAACAATTTCTTTCTATTAAATTTAAATAAATTTTGTGCGCTTAGTTTTGCGTATCTCTGTACTTTAAAGTTCTCTCGAAATACATATGCAAAAGCACGACAACATATGCAAAACATTTTTGAGTACCCCTGCTATAAAGCTATTAAACGCCATAACAAATTTTACCACTCAATCGAAATTTTTTCTAATTTCGGTATTTTTATATCAGAAAACACTCTACAGAATTTTATGATGATTCGTCCATAATTTGCCATATGGAACCAATATAAATTCCTTTCTTGAAAATATTTGTTCAGATTCACTTTTATATGAATAGAAATCAAAGCATAAAGCTCTCCAATTGGCGGCAGGCATTGGTTCCGTGCCTATTCGATTGAATTGGAATACGTTTGGCAAATGTGGTCCCATATAATCGCTACATATTCCAGAATCGGCCGAACAAGTGCCACATAAAAGGCTTTTGTAACATACGTATCGTCGAACTATTTTGCCCATCATTTTATATACCCAAGTGTTCTTTACTTATCACACAAAAGTAATGTGCAAATTAAAACTTAGTTAAGGGTAAAGTATTATTCCAAGATTAAGAAAGATTTTAACTTGGATACTTCCTATGAAATTATTTACAGTAATTGGATTATTTCTTGTAAAACGCATTAGTTAACACTTATTTAAATTAAGCTCCATTAATCTTGCTTCACATTATTCACAAAAGAAATTTTGAAAACGTTAAAAAATGAATTATTTTCGGGAATACAAAATACATTTGCATGCGTTATAACTCCACGTCAATAATTTATAAAAAGTTACAGCAATAGCGGTTCATGGTTGCTGTCCTGAGGTGCTCCTGATCGTACAGTTATTGTTCCAGAAAATGAACAATACACTTTAAACTTAAGTTTGTCAACCCAATTGGTTAAAGTTTTTTATTTTTAACCAAAATTGGTTAATTGACTTTGTCAAAAACTTTGCTGAAATCAGTGTAGATAGCATCAGTTTGATATCTTAAGGAAACAAACACGTTTGATTGCAATTGTAATGTTGTGGTGGAGCATTCTTTTTGAAATCTGTGTTAATAGGAGGATATTACCTTTAAGACTTGATAATAAAAAAATTTCTGTTATTAATTTTTCAAAAAGTTTAGGTAAAGTACACAGGTTGGCAATACCACAGCAATTTTCGATATCAGATCTGGTGCCAAACTTAAACAATGGAACAATAAAACATTCCTTCTTAATTTTCGGAAAATTTTCAAATTTATTCAAATCAAATATTGATAAATTAGAGGGAAGTATAATAATCCTGACGTTCATCTTCTTACATTTTGCATTGTTTATTTTCTACTTATTTCATTAATCAATTTTATTAAATATTTATTTAATTTTAAATTCTTTTGGGTTTCCAAAAAAAGATCTTACTGTAATTTTTTTCCAGATGTTCGTCATTAATCGCTTGGTTGCTTTTTAAGATTTTTCATTGTTTTTTTTTCTTTTTGGTGTGTTTAAAGGTAATCGAACTTCCGGTTAGTTTGCAAAACGCACACACTACAAATATAAAACAATAAAAACAAAAAAATAAAAAAAACAACAAAATAAAAATAGAAAACTAGTTGTCTGAAATTCCACTTAAACTAAACGTGCGAATCTTTTACCAAAAAGTTAACGATCACTTTCGCAACCACACACAACGTTTTAATAAACACAAACGTGTAAATAATTGTAGACAATAAATATATAATTTTTGCGGCTATTTTAAGATTTAAGAAGTCCATGCAATAATAATAAGTACACTATAAACTTATTGTCTGTATATACACATATTTTTTAATGTAATAGCAAACTGTGTTTGTAAAATAACATATTTACTAGACGAGCATTTTTATAATTTCTACCTAACAGCCCATTATTACAATATTTGAAATCTTCTTCATTTAATGTTCACTTTATATAAATACATGTTTTGTCCACATTGCCTTTTCTAAACGCCATTTCGTTCACTGTATTTTCTTCTAGATGTATAGAGAAGGTACTGAGAAATTGTTCACATTAGTGTTTAGCATCAAAACATGAAGTATGATTTGGAGATAAAATCCATAATATAAAGCCAGAAAAAAGCTGGATTTAAATGGCTACGGAAAAATGCGCAAATTGCTATAAATAAAAAAAGTTGATTACAAATCATCACATATTTAAATATGTTTTGAAGTGGGCCAAATCTTGTCTAAAAACATAAGACACTATCCAATGTCTAAATGTCTAAAATGGAAAAAGTTATTTTACGTACACGCCAACAAAGTATTTACAAAAACGTTTAAAGATCAAGCACCCCACCCCTATCGTGAATAATTTTTCCCTCGTTATTTTTCCCCTTTTCGCGATCATGAAAAACTCCCATGAAAAAAAGGTTATTCAAAGGAGAATAATAACATGAACAAATGTTCACGGGAAAAATTTCCCCTTATCGTGAAGTGTTTTTTCCCTCGTAATTTGTTCACGTTTCCCCTAGATTTTCTCACTTTATTTTTGCTTGGGAATAGAGCATGAATGTAAGAAGTTTATCCAATAAATCGAATATTAAGGGCTGGATCCGTTGATAACGCACAAACCGATATATTGTTCAACAAAATGCAAAACAAAAGGTTGTTTGCCTGCGGATTTGTGAAGCATTCGAAAGACGTGGTGGCAGAATTTTGGAAAATATTTTACTACACAAAATTTAAAAAGTTCAAAAAACTAACGTTCTAATTAAACTATCGATCCAATATAATTTCCTTAACACAGAACTGTACAAGATTTATAACCGAAACTTTGTTCACGATCCCAAATCATTCTTTAAGTTTGTAAATACTAAAAGAAAATCCACAGGATTTCCAAATTATGAAATACCCATGTTCCGAGTCTAGTGATGAATTAAAAATCAGAAATATGTTTGCTGACTTATTTGCTTCTACATATTCCCAAGCTCTGTATGATGTTAGTAATGTCTACCACTACAAGATAATTTTTAACCAAAATATATCTTCTTCTACTGTTTAAAAACGCTAAGTGATCATCTTTTAGTGGGCCAGATGGTATACCAAGTTGTGTTTAAAAAAATTGCGCAACTACTTTGACGACACCTTTGTCTATCATCTTTAATGCTTCTTTAAGTTATTGTTACTTTCCAAAAGTTTGGAAAGATTCATATATTATTCCATTGTTTAAATCAGGAAATAAATCGTATATATGCAATTACAGAGGTGTAGACAAACTAAGTGATATTCCAAAGTTTTTGAAAATTGATTAATGGATTGCCTTACTCATCAAGTTTCTGACTTATTGTCAGCACGTCAACATGGCTTTCGGAAAGGAGTATCTACTATGACTTACATTCTCCATTTAACAACGTAAGTCAGTAGAGACTTTGCCAACAGACACCACACTGACGTTGTTTACACTGCTTTCAGTAAGGCTTTCGACAAAGTTAATCATACGCTATTGTTGGAAAAACTGGACGTAATGGGTCTCAATAGTAACTTCCTGAGCTGGATCAAATCATATTTGTCATGTAGAACTCAATCTGTAAAATTTAATACTGCAGTTTCGAAAAAAATCAATGTAAAATCTGGGGTACATCAGGGTAGCCACATTGGTCCTTCTTTTTAATAATGATTTGCCTGAAGCAATTCAACATTGTAATGTTTGACTGAAAAACTTCCCTGTGATCAACAACATCTACAAAATGACCAGGCCAGTTTTGGCAAATGGTCAATCGACTATGCAGGTACAAAGAAAAATAAACACTTTTTTGAGCGGATTTAACCACACCAAAAAAGTTGGTGTTAATAAACCACAATTTGTTTTGTTTAAAATAACAGCTGACTGAAACAGCTGGCTTTTAACACCAGCAGATGTCGTTAAAAGTGTTAGTGAATAGTAATTATGGTTAATTTTGTGGTTAACATTTTTAAACGAAACAATTGTGGTTTAAAAAGCATAGTGAATCGCACTACTGGTGTCAATTCACCTTGGTTTGATATCTAAATTATTTTTTTAGAATACAAAACTTAATTTTTTCATTCCTGATTCATAAAAATAATATAAATTTGTTTTAAAATCCTGGTCTGTGTTTTATTTTCGGATATGGTAAATTATAATACATAATTACAGCACATCCAGTAATCCGAATATCTCGGTAATCCGAATCAGGGTCTGCAATCATTAATTCGAATTAGCGAGCTGGTACTGTATATGCAATTTTCTAGAGTAAAAAAGAATGCTTACTCCTATGTTCTTGATGGCTGTCATTTACATTCTGTTAGTGAAATAATGGATTTGAGAACAACTTTATTCAACACATCCCGCAGTGTTCTGGTTTTTATTAAAAGATGGACAAAGGAATTCAACGATGCCTTAACCACAAAAAGTCTTTTTACTTCGCTCGTCAGACCAATTTTAGAATACGGCTGCATTATTTGGGACCAGATCTATAATATTCATAATTATCGTATCGAATCAGTTCAAAAACAATTTCTTATGTTCTGCTTAAGAAGTGCTTAAAGAGGATGCCTGGTACTACCTTCATACTCTACAGGACTAGCTGAAATAAATTTACCAACATTAAACCGGAGAATGATGCTAAATATATTTTTTATGGTCAATTACACATTCCGAATTTTTATTGAGTAACGTAACTTTTACTATTCCTCAACGTTCACTTCGTTTTTTTGCAAACCTCTATATGTCAGGACATGCCGAACATACTTTGCCATGTCAGATCCAATAAGAAAATAATGTAGCTGTTTCAATGAAATGTATAACTTCATCGACTATTCTCTGAACATTAATATCATAAAAAGCAATATCTTTGTTTCTTTGCATAAAAATAAATAAATTATTATGTTACTACACTAAGAATGTCTGTAAGGAATTTGTCCATATACTTAAATTAAAGGAAATACAATAAGAAATATTTTGCTTTATTATTTTAACTTTTCTTTAAAATGTAGGGTGTTTCTTTAAAATATAAAAATTTCATTGATTTTTAATTTTTTTTAATCTTTCTTCTTTTTTTTACATTCACTAGAACTGATAGTGTGAAAAAGTTTTCACATGAGATCGACGATTGTTTTTTCCCTTCGAGGGGAATGCAAATTTTATGGGAACAAAAATTCCACTTTTTATTCACGATAGGGGTGGATATTACGTTTAAATTTATAAAACAGATCTTTGTAGCGAATATTTTCTATATGAGATTTTTAATCTTAAAGTAATTTAAGTGTGGCGGCTTATAAGTGGCCTATTGTGAGTTATGGACCTGCTTGCTCAAAACTGCTGCCATATTAGCTATTATAACAGTTATTATCACCAAATTTTATATCAGTACTCAGTTTTACAAGGACATTAAATCCTCTTTGAAAACTGGTATTTGTTTTGGAGCTGTGGTTAATTATGGACCGATAACGATAACATTTGGTATGGTGATTTATTTTATTATAAAATATTTTTGATCCAAATTAAGAGTTAATACTTATTTAATAAGCTTTTTTTTAATTTTAAGTGGGCGTGGCATCTTCCATCAAAATAAAAATCCAAAAACTTAAAAGTGCCGAAACAAAAAAAAACATACTTTTCAAACGAAGTAGAAAAAAAACACACTGCTTTTTTAACGACACTGTCTCCCGGCAGTTATGTTACAGCCTATTCGTCGATTTCGATGCATGAACGTTCGCATAGAAAATAATATTTAAAACAAAAACAAATTTTCGAAATTTGAAAACAAACTTTCAAATTTTGTTGAGGTTATAACTGTCTGTTTTTAGAAAATGAACACAAGTGAGTGAGTGAGAAATTATCAGGCATGTTACAAATTCCGATCGGAATGGTTTTAATTCCGTATGGTCAATTCCGAACTATTTAGTTTAAGCTTCTTCAGATTCCGATCGATTTTGCTAAATGGTTTTACAATTGGATATGGCAAATTTACATAAAAACAATATGATTTTTGTGTTAAGTATGGCAATGTGCAGAAAAAAGTGGTTTGTGAGGAAAAAAGGTGGCAACGCAATGGTAAAGAATTTATTATGTTTTTAATAAAATCAATATAAAGTAAAATAAATAAATCAAAAGTGTGTTATTTCTGCAATCTTTATCATAAAAAATATTTATTTATCCATAAAAAATAGTTTTAAGTAGTTTTTTCGGTTATAAAATACTGAAACAATCAATTCCACTTAGAAAACCAAAAGTGGTTTCATTCCGAAAAAATTGTTCGTTTTTCGTTTTCTGAAGAAGCAAAATACGGAAATAAAACCACTTTCGATCGGAATTTAATTCTATGACAGGCCTGAATATTGAAAACAACAATAAAAAACGAAAATTTGTTTTTGTTTTCAGTATAATTTCTCACCCACTCACTTATTTACGTTTTCTAAAAACAGGCAGTAAATACAATTTTCTATGCGTTAACGTTCGAAATCGACAAACCGGTTGTTATTTTAACAATGGAATTCAAAAAGCAACGGCAATCATTCTCATACTTTATCAACAAATCATTAAGGAAAAATAATGAAACAAACAGCATCTGTAATAAACAGTCTGTAAGCCGCCGAATGAAAACAATTTAAGCAAGTAGCCGCACAACAAGAGATAATGGGAGCACAAAAGCTTACCAATGGCTCACGAACGATTGCCAATGGCGCATGATTGTTACCTCTGGCAATCACGATACTTTTTTTTTTTTTTTTTTTTTCATTCATTATTTATTTATTGAATCTTCATATAGTAAATATGAACTCACAATAATTAATCAAATCTTAACCTAATACTTTATTTTATGTCCTGCCAGTGCCAGACAAACAATTTTTTCATCACGGGTTCTGTTCACTTATATATGTAGGTGTTTATCGCTCATCTAATTGGACAAGTGCTGCAGTGTCTCTTCTTCTTAAGCGAGTGTGGCCGCTATCATTTAAAATATTTCGAGCTAGTGGGTTCGGATGCAATTCGAGCCTTTTTAAGTATTTTACTGCATATTTCGTTATCACAGTTTTAACTAATGGAACATTGAGATCCTTGTGAATATTTGAATTTTTAACATACCAAGGGGCAGCTGTGATTATTCGAAGAAGTTTATTTTGGCGCCTTTGAATTTTATCGATATTAGAAGCCGAGGCAGTGCCCCATAACTGAATACCGTAGCACCAGATAGGCTTTAAGATAGAGTTGTAAAGTAGGAGTTTGCAGTCGAGACTAAGAACAGAGTTTCCTCCAATAAGCCAATGAATTTGTATGGCTTTTAGTTTCATTTGAGTTAATTTTGCCTCTATATGGCTTTTCCACGTCAAACGGCGATCTAAATGTATACCGAGATATTTTACATGCGAATTTTGAGGTATTATTTGATTATTGATTTTAATAGGGGGACATGATTCCCGCCGCAAGGTGAATGTTATATGTACGCATTTTTGCTCATTTACCATTATCCTCCACTGTTTTAGCCATATTTCTAGTTGAAATATATGATCCTGTAAATAACGAGATGCTTCATAACTGTTTTCGTGGACGCTTAGAAAAGCTGTATCGTCTGCAAATGTTGAAGTTTGTGTGTAGTTGCTCGTTGGCATGTCCGAAGTATAAATTAAGTATAATAGAGGCCCCAGAATGCTGCCCTGTGGGACTCCAGCGCCAATTGGCTGAGGTGAACTAAAGAATTTTCCTTCTTTAATAATAAATTGACGACCGACTAAGTAGCTTTCTAGCAGCTTGTGTGTGTTTGCTGGAAAATTTTGCTTCAATTTATGTAATAAGCCTTCATGCCAGACTTTATCAAAAGCTTGATAAACATCGATGAAGAGAGCGGAACAATATTTTCTTTCTTCAAAGGATTTTCTTATGGCGTTTACTATACGATGGGTTTGTTCAATTGTGCTGTGTTCTCTTCTAAAGCCGAATTGGTGGTTAGGAATACATCTATTTTCATTTAAAATTGGCGTTAATTTTGACACTAACAGCCTCTCAAACAGCTTTGATATATTAGAAAGTAAGCTTATAGGCCTATATGACTCAACTTTTGTGTGATCCTTTCCTGGTTTAGGTATCATGGTGACTAAGGAAACCTTCCATTTTTGAGGATAGTATTGAAGACGTAAGATAGCATTGAAAATTAAAAGAATAATTTTCTTTGCTGTGCTGGGTAACTCCAAAAGCATTTTGTTGCTGATCTTATCAAAACCAGGGGCTTTTTTGGGGTTTAATTCACAAACAGCCTTTTCGATTTCTCTTATCTCAAATCTTAGAGGAACAGCTGCTCTAGCAAGAACAGGTGGTAACTCGGCCACAGTATCGTGAGATATATTTGGGGTAAATACGTTTTTTAAGTGATTAACAAACAGATTTCCCTTTTCGCTATCATTTCTTGCCCAACTTCCGTTCAAGTTTCTTAATGGTGGCTTAGAGGCGACTGGCCTTTTTAGATTTTTAGCTGCACGCCATAATGAGTAGTCTGATTGCGGAGTTGCATCAAGTTCCTTAAGATATTTTTGCAAAGAAGCTGTTTTTGAGTCTGTAGAAACTTTCTTAGCCTTTTTGTACAATCTTTTAATAAACTCTTTAGTTGAGGGGATCTGTGCAATTGCCACTCTCTTCGAACTCTTCTTTTTTCAGACAGGAGACGCTCAACATCTGTGGAATAAATTTTAATATTTGTAGTTTTTTTTGGGGTAATACTGGAATGTTGCACAGCTAGCTTCAGAAAACTGTCAAAATTAAGAATAGCGCGATCTACGTATTCCGGTGTACTAAGCAGAATATTTTCTGTGCAATGGGTGCTGAGATATTTTTTATATATTAGCCAATTGATTTGTGTAGCTGGCGTCGCTAAGTAACCAGTTGGAGATACAATTCTATTGGGGTTCATTAAAGCAACAATAGTTGGTGTGTGGTCGGAAGATAATTCTAAGGAAGCTTCAACATAAATCGTTTCTAAGGGAATGTTTTTAACCTCGCCAAAATCGATGACATCTGGTATTTTTTGCTGATCAGTAGGCCAATATGTTGGTTGTCCACTCGCTATCACATTCAAAACCATTTTAGAAATAGTATTAAATAGTACACGACCCTTTGGTGTTATAAGTCGGGACCCCCAGAAGGTATGTTTAGCGTTATAATCGCCAGCGGCCAGGAAACAAGGTCCTAATGATTTAAAACCTCCACAAGCTCTATCTCGAGGGTCCTTGGTATCATATATTATACAACCATTAATTTTAAACGTATTTCTTGAGGTCAAATGAGTTTCAGAAACCATCATGACATCAATTTGTTCACTTTTAAAAAAATATTCTAATTCATTTTTATGTTGGCGGATGCCGTTTGCGTTCCAAAAACAAATTTTTAAACAGTTCATGGTTTATTAAGTACAGCTTGCAATAACATCGATTGCATTCTAAGAATCTCCTGCATCATATTACCCATTGTGTTTGTAAAATTATTTACTGTTTGCACTAATGTTTCCATGGTTTTTTCTAAGCGACTTAAATTAGAAACTGGAGTTTCGTCATTACTTGGCGAGGCCCCTTGCATTGGCACATGGTTTGATTTTAGGACGTTAGCGTAAGAGGTCCTGTTATTACCAGGCTGGGGGGCTTGAATTGCATTTGTGTTTACTTGGTTTGCAACCTGCATTTGAGGGGTATTTGTTTTCGGTCCAACCGTTTGCTTAACGATATTATATACAGGGCATCCTCTATAATTGGCAGTATGATTGCCGCCACAGTTGCTACATTTTTTTACGTTGGGGTCGGTTTTAGACTTATCGCAAGAAACTGTACCGTGTAGTTCTCCACATACTACGCAAACAGGGGGTAAGTAGCAGTATGCCTTGGTATGGCCAAATTCTTGGCAGTTTAAGCACTGAACAGGTCCATTTTTTTTGTGCGGCTCCTCAATTATGATTTTTCTGTATAGAATATATTTTAAACTATAAATGGGATGCGTTTCGTTTTTTTTAACTTAATGTCGCCGGGCTCTAATTCTAAGTGGTTGAGGATTTTTTTCCCTATTTCTAATATTTACCACATGTTTTATCTTGAAACCTTTTTCTTCCAAGAATGTTTTAATTTCCTCTGGGTCTACGCATGAATCAATTCCTTTAATCACCACCTGCAGACCTTTACTGCTCTTGAGTTGGTATGTATAAAAACTTTTTTTAAGTGCCTCAAATTTGTTTTGCGAAAATCATTTTCATTATTTACTTGAATTTTCGTTTCATTAATACTACCTCGCTTTATTGCGGCTACATAAAAAGAGTTTTCACCAATCAACGAAATTAAACTCTTTATTAGATAATTTGAGTTATATATCGGGGGAGGCTTGGACGATTTTATTACGTTTGGTGCTTCAGAGGATTCATCCTCCAGAATTGCAAAGCGATTTTGGGAATTTATTTTATCACAAAATGGCACTTTTGAGGCCGAACAACAACAGCTGAAGATGTAGGGCTGCGACCCCGTTTAAGGACTGTTATATACCTGTCCATACCAACTTGGACTTGAGGCTTTTGACAACTTTTTACAGGGGGGTTTTCCATTGCATTTGTGTTTAAGTTCATGGTATCATTTTCCACTAAATTTTCTGGCCTGGCAACACTTGTCACCAGGTCTAGTTTTAGTTTTTTTAATGAGTCACTATCCACCGTTTGTGTAAATACCGAGGGTGAGAGGGAACGTGTACGAATAATTGGCTTAGCCGTTAGGTAGTTAATATTGTTTTGTTTTGTTTTATTTATTTCATTATTTTCATTTGCATGAACTGTTACATAGCAATTTCTCTCGTTGAGTTTTATTGTTGTCTCATTGTTTTTGTTCATACAAAATATTGTTTTTGTTTTTCACCGTAACTTTGTGCTTTTAATATTTTTGTTATTTTTTTTTTTATTTTGTTCTTTACAAAATTAAAATGTTTTTGCAAGATTATGTATACCTACATACATACATAAGTATGTATGTACATATATTCACTTATATTTTTTATTTATCTTTATTAATTTTTCGTTTTTATTAATTGATCACTTTTATGCTAAATAATTTATTTAAAAATTATTTATGTATTTTGCGTTCATTCGCGGAATGTTTATTTTAAATAAAAAAATAATCAAATTTAATTAATTCAAATAGTATGCGGGTTTAATAATACACGTCTGTATCACAACACAGCACAAACTCGAGTTGATCACGATACTTTGCATGCAAAACAAAAAAAAAAAAAATCAAAAATTAGTTTTTGTTTTCCATGAAACATAACAAGGTGAATTCATACAAGGTGGTCTTATTTTGAAAACTTTTACAACACTCTAAAGTATTTTAACGTTGTGTCAAAAATAATACAACACTGTTATAAATAATTTAAACATATATTTCATTTTCTTTTAATTTTAATTGTTGGTTTTGAAATGTAATAATTTAAAAAAAAATTTAATTTTATAATTTTAAGCGAAACTTATAAAATTTAGTAAATATTCCCGAGCACCACATGACACAAGGTTAGTAATCAGCTGTTGCTTACGTAGCAAGATAAGGTCACCTGGTGTAAATTCGCCTTGGAATATGAGAACCAATTCAACTTCACTATATTTGTATTTTGCTTTGTTACATTTTATATGACAAGCGAAAACAATTTGTTTATAAATTTAATAATTAAAATATTTACACAGGAATTTTCAATGGCTTGCAAATTTCAATTTCCCGGATTACCGGGAGGAGAAATGGTTTTAACAAGTGCATGCGTTTGGTGCCCGAACTATATCAAGAAATGGACCTGTGAATTTTGCCCTATTTGTCCTTTGTGAACGGTTATGCTTGAAAAATTGGTACAAAAGGCGAAGTTTTAAAAGCCATATGCGAGAAATTATTTTCAAATATTCAATGCCATGTTAGCTCATTTGTTGTGTACTATTTTAAAAAAAGGTCTACACACAGAAAAAAATACCAATGTAAATTAAAATTAAAAATGTAGATTGAGTACCATAGTAAATTTCTGCAAAAGTATGGCCTTTATTTAAATTTATCATTATATCATATTAATTTTAAATGAAAAATATTAAAATAATCTTAAATCAAGTTTATTTAATATTAAAATCTTAAAATTTATCTTGTTAAATTAACATGCATACATAGTTAAGTATGTTAATTTTTTTATTTTAAAATATGTTTTAAAAAGAAGACAATTCCCGTATTCTTTTAATTAAAATTATTTAGTTAAATAGTACATCAAGTTTTCAAAGAAGAATGATGACGACAACCATATCGGGCAATTCTGCTGATAAACAAAGGAGAATACAAAATAAGTGAAACATGTGTTACAGGGGTAAGTGTTTTAAATTCTTCTTAAATAAATGCATATGTTGTCTCTTAAGCTTCTTCATACTGTTATAACAAATTCAAAACTATTTGATTCTACATGAAATTCACGTTGTTTCAACTTGAAATAACTTTCAATCAAAGTGATTCGGATTGTTATTTAAATAGTTATAAATTACATGTTGCTCTAACTTTACTGCAATGTTAAATTAACATGAATTATGGTTATTTTAAAAGAAAAAAAGGTTGTTCGCAAGTTATTGTAAAATCAGGTTGAATTAACATGAAAAACGTTTAAAGCAAAATCACCACCGAAAAATTTTAAATCAACCTTGTTTTCGACGTTTCTAACTTGATTTTTTTCTGTGTGTATGTCTTTTAAAAAATACCCATTACAAAATACTCCAAAATATCCTCAAATTATTACGAAAGCCCTTACGATAAATAAGTCAGATCGCTTACATCCGAATAACGTAAAGGCAAATAAAATAAGAAGAAGAATTCCTGTCGTATGAAAATATGGCATGAAATTTCATAAAATATCGTTTATTGAGACCAACAATTATCAATAGAAAATACCTAGTCATATGACGACTTATATAAGGTCTATGGTGAATTATAGACCGTTCATCATAAAAGTTGGTTATAAAATTACAGTCGTATAAGCCGAATCTTGGCGAACTTTCATGCCAACACCTGTATTTCCATTTTGTTTTGGATTCTTGTTATTTTGTAACCAGCTCTTTCTGGAATTACAATGTATCGTTAGGGTATACTATATATATAAAAGTGGATAAAGTTGGTTGCTAATAGTAAATACTATGTAGAAAGACTAAAAGTTTTGGATATGTTGATGTGCAGACAGACGGAAGTCACTAAATCGAATTAGAATTACTCAAGGAACCAAAATATATATTAATTTTACGGTCTCTTAGATGAATATTCCTTGATGTTATACACGAAATGACAATCATAGTATATCCCTCTTTAAGACTAGTAGGGGTAAGTGCATTAAAAAATTATATTAATCTTATAGAAATGAAATATACAAACGTATGTGTTTGCGCCTTATGTCGGCATTTCGAGAAAATTGCCCTTTTATGTACGATCACATATCGATCAATAATTTATGAAACATACTGGCATAATTAATTTTACATTTATATTGCTTTGTTTGCTTTTAACACAATTTTAATATTTTGTTTGCAATAATGACTACAAGGGTGCTATTTTTAGAGGCCCTCAACTCAAAAACAGCAGCAATTTCTTATGTAATAGTGGACTTAGCAGTTCCCGGTTGTTTTGAGGTTAGTTTGGCTTAGCAATTCGTTATGAATAGACTCAGGCTAGAGCAATGTTTTCCAATTTAAGTTGTTCAATTCGACAAACTAATTAAAAAAAACCTTGTTTAATGTTGAAGCACATTTCGTTTAAACGATTAAGCCAACAAACAGTATTGTCAAATCAAGCCATTAACGAAACACCGTTACACCCAGAGAACCAAAAAATCTGGTGGGCTAGATGGGCAGATGGAATCATTGATCTATATGTCTTTATACATTTTGATGGTCAGAACGTTATAATCAACGCTAAGCGGTTTATGGACATGATCAATAAAGAGTCATTAGTAGTGCACACATGGCATAAGCAGAATTGTGGCAATATATTACACCCAAAAAAATTTTGGCGAGCGAATAATTTTACGAAATAAACCTGTCAACTGTTCATATCATTATTGGCTTAGTAAAGCCTGATTTACGACGAAAAGTATGTAAAAATTGGGCCTCAACTTTACGCCAAACCGAAAATATATTTCAAAATTTTTTAGTTTATTTTAATTTAAATTTCTCAGCCACTAAAAAACAACGGATATTTCTAATTTCTAATAAAGCTAATTGGGCCTAATGTATTAATGTAAATAAAAACCTTTTTTACATGTTTCTCCCAACGTTTCGTCAATTATTTGTTGACATCTTCAGGGGTTGTAATTACTAAGTAGTTTTTCACATTAAATTATATATTGAATGTTACACAGCTTACATAAAACATAAAACATTTAACATATAATTAAATTATACACACAACTTAAATTACTATCACAGCTTATCTTTTCTATTTTATTTATTTTTTTACAATTAGAACCTCGATGACTTTCTATTTAGTTCATCAACTGTTATGAATATATTGTGATAAACTGAGATCAGTTAATTTTTAAGGCGGTATATACTATTTGTATACAGTGTTTGTCATTCCTTGTGAAACTTTTTTATTATTCATCTCAGACTCCAAAAAGTACATATATTCTCGCTCCTTTTGCGTAATTAAAAGTCGATTTAGCCATGTTCGTCTGTCTGTCCGTCTGTTGAAAACACGCTCACTTTCAAAAAACTCAAAAGAAATGAACAAACTTTGTGTAAAATTGCTTGTAGTTATCCTAAGCAGTTTGGGATTGAAATCCAGCTAAAGCGGTTCAGTCTATCAGAGCTATGAATAAAAATGTGGAACCACCACCCTAAAATTAATAAATTTGTTACAAAAACTTACATAAATGGTGGAATAATGCACGGAATGATAAAAGATTTTGCAAAAATTCGTTTTATTTGACTGGAAATCACACAGTAAAACTTCGTGAAGATCGGTCCATAACTTACCCTAGGCCCCATATAAGCCCTACTCGTGGAAAACCGTTTAGTATGCCTAAGACCGTAATTAATAATGATGTCATAACAAAATTTGGCACGTCACAGTTTTATAGGACTACAAATGATACTGTGAAATTTCGTGAAAATCGGTCCATAATTTACCCAAGGCCCCATATAAAGCCCACTCGGGTAAATTAATAAAATACGCCTAAAACCGTACCAGACACAGATATTGTGGCAAAATTTCGTCCAACTTAGCTTTATTTATCCGGAAAAAATGTCATGCAATTATGGGATATACGGTCCCTAATTTACTTTAGATCCCATATTGAGCAGCCTTCTGAAATTCACTGTAAACGATAAAACTATTTTCACCGTTTTATTGAAATTTATGTTTTTTAATACGAAAAATCACTCTGCAGAATTTTGGGATCATTGGTCCAAAACTAACCACGGCTCCAATACAAATTCCCCTCCTGCAAATCATTTAAGTTCGACTTAAACTGTAACGAATCACGATATTTTACTCAAGATAGTAAAAACTTCTAAAAAAAGAATAAAACTTTCTGATTGTCGGTCAATAATTTAATATTGGTCTCAACCGTAATAAATATTAATGCTGATGTCTGTTCTTAGAAAGATAAATAAATACTAAATATACATCAAATAGATATCACTCATGAAATATTCGAACTGTCGGTGGGGGGTATCAAAGATTCAGTACAGCCGAACATAGCACTCTAACTGTTTTTTTATATAAATTTTTGCAAAGAATCTAATTATTTATTGTTGTTTTATTCATCACAAACCAGCAAAACATGTTGAGGAGCAAAATATTTTATAAAAACTCTAATCATGCTGTTACAATCTTCTGCCAATTTAAGTAAAATGAATTAACACAAATTCATTGTATCTAAATATAAAACTAACTGAATGAAAGCTTAAACTCTTTAGCAGCTTGTGGATTGACTGATAGATAAATTGCGTAGCTCACTCATTAGCAGTAAAGTATGTATTACAAAATACACTAAATGTTTTTACAGATACCACGATATTTGTTTTTATTCCAAAATTCGCAAAAATATAAAAAGCTAAATTCAAGTTTATTCGCATAAAATCAAGATTGTGTGCCGCGCGTGTACGATTTTAATGCGAACATGTGCCATAAAATTTGGTTCAGTCAGTGATGGAAATGGTTTATATGGATGTATGTTCATCTCATTTACTAAACAACTTATGTTGTATTTCGAATCAGGTAGATATTTTTATGACTTAAAAATTTATGTAGATTGCAGTTGATTTTTTTTTTGCAATTTAAAATCGTTATTGCGATGTACCTAGGGTCGGCTTCAAGGAACACGACACCTAGTGCGAGATTTTTGATTAACGCTTTTTTGTCAGGAAATAAGAGACAACCGGATTTGAACTTCGCTTTTCATAAGGACCCAGAATATATATATATACTCTTTAGGGTGTAGGATCAATACTGTAGAAATTACAAACGGAATGACAAACCTATATATACCCTTTTACCTTCGGTGAAGGGTATAAAAAGAGTAATTTTGGGATTTCAGTATTTTGGTTATAACTCAGCCATTTTTTTTACCGATTTGAAAGATTTATATACCGACGTGTTAAAAAAGAAATTTACCATTTACTTGGGTCTTAAAACTTGGACTCGGAAAGATCTTTGGTTCCCGAAAATGGGTATTAAAAAAAAAACAATTTTATTATGGCCATAACTTTTTCGTATCTGAACCGATTTTTTCGAGTTTTTTATAAAATATGTTCTACTAAAAATTATTTTAGTACATCAGTCATACCCATAGGACATATGGCAGTCCTAAAATGTAGGTTTTTATAAAATGTTGAATTTTTTTTGTACGGGAGGTACCACGCCTACTTCTCCAATCCCGCCCACATTTTGTAGGATGCTGTGTATTGACAACCTTAATATATGTACCTAATTTGGAAACTTTGGCTCTTGCCGTTCCCCAGATATACAGCAAAAAGTAATAAAAATACAACAACAACAAGGGATTTTTGGGAAAAATTAGAGGTAGTCGTGATTTTTTGCTCATATCTCAGCCATTTGTGGACCGATCTTTTTGAATTTCAATAGCAAACAATTCCGGACCATATGTGACATAAATGTTTAATAACCTGGCCCCCATCATATATGGGGTCTTCAGAAAACCCATTTCAACGGACAGACGGACATCGTTAAATCAACTTCGCTTTTCATAAGGACCCAAAATATATATATACTTTATAGGGTGTGGGATCAATATTGTAGAAATTACAAACGGAATGACAAGCTTACGTATACCCTTTTACCTTCGGTGAAGGGTATTAAAACAAGTTAGATTGCTATATTCTACTGAGCCGAATCTTTGATACCCTCCACCGACAGTTCGAATATTTCAGGAGTGATATCTATGTATATGATGTCTGTTTCTTATTAATTTATCTTTATAAACACAGACGTTAGCATTAAAATTGGTGTGGTTTACACTTATATTAAATTATTGACCGACAATCTTGAGTAAAATAAAATTGTTCTTAAGAGTTTGAGCCGAAGATAAATGATTTTCTGGAGGGGGATTTATATTGGCGCCATGGAAAGTTATGAACCAATCATCCCAAAATCGCGCAGAGTTATTTCAGGTATTGAAAAACATAAATTTCAATAAAGCGGTGAAATTAGTTTTAGCATTCACAGTTAATTTCAGAAGGCTGCTAAAAATGGGATCTAAGGTAAATTATGGACCGTGTACCACAAAATTGCATAACTTTTTTCTGGCCATATTAAACTTAGTTGGAAGAAACTTTACCACAAAAAATATATCTGCTACGGTTTTAGGCGTATTTATTTAATTTACCATAGTGGGCTTTATATGGTAAATTATGGACCGATTACAATGAAATTTATTAGTGTGATTTCTATTTAAACCATAAACTGAACTACACATAAATCAAATTGCCAGACTCTAAAAGAAATTTTATCAGAATTTATGGCATAAAAAGGTAATTTGGCTATGCCAAATCTTATAAATCCTTCACCACAGTATTAAAAATTGAGTGGCTCCTTAGCTCAAATGATGTGGACGACATCTTATATAAATCCTTATTCCAGGAGCATATTTTATTTCTCCGATTTTTAAAACAAAACAAATCTCATATGTAAAGAATATTTAAGCTTAATATAATCAACGTTTGTTAACTGAATAAACTTTTACTCCAAAATGACTCACAATGCAATTTGATCTCAAGTAAGTTTTACATTTGGAAGATCATATCGGTTAAATATTTTAACTGTTAGAACAACAGCTGTTTTTGTTTGCTTTCTTATGTTTATGTTGTTTATGTATTTTATATGGTTTGTAAATTATTGTTAAATAGAAAATGATTTAACACTTTCTTTTTATAATTTTGTATGTTTTGACTTCGTGAAAAAAACTTAAATGTTTGTTAATTTTTTTTTGTTTTGTTTATACTCATTTAAATTACAAAAGTAATGCCTGCAATAAAAGTTTTGCAAGTCATATTCAAGATGTATTTTTTTTTTCAAATTAAACAATTGCCAATTTAAGATTGCTAAATTTAGCTATGGTAAATCTTTTAAAACATTTATCATGGTGCGATCAGAACAAAGTTGTGTAAATAAATTATTATATAGTCGAACTTCCCTATAATGAATCTCCACGGGGACAGACAATTATTTCACTATATAGAAACTTCATTATAAAGAAATTTTTTTTTTGTTTTTTATTTATTTTAAATAATCAGGTATTTTTGTTTGAACTACATACATATAACTGACCTGTTTTTTTAAATGTTTGATAATGTACTGGGAAGAATTCCAAACTCTTTAGCTATATCTTTTTTCTTTGATGACCTTTCTTCAACTTTATTAATTAATAATAACTTTTTTCAAGAGAAATGCTACTCCGGTGCGTCATTTTCGTTCAATGAACTCGGGCAACTGGTGTTAAAAGTCAAATCATTATATTTTTTGTTTTCATTTACGGTACATTTCTTATTTTCTTAATAAATACTGTTGCTAACAATTGCAAAATAAAGCTCCAAATAATAGTTCACTATATGGAGACAAAAACACACGTAAAATGTACGGTTTTTTTTTAAATCGAAAGTCTATAGCAATAATCCTACAACAGTTCAAGAGATTTAAAACAGCATTATCGAGCAGATATCAACAATTGACAACGGTTAATTGAAAAATATGATTGAGAGTTTTGCCGGAACCTATTTGTAAAAAACTATAATTTATAATACTTTTTAAAAAACAGATAGGTAGAGATCCAAAAATTTTAATTTTTGTTCCAATTATTCAGTAGTTTGTTATTTCGTTTCTATATTTTGTAGTGCGAATGTTTAATCTTGATTAAGTGTAACTGGTGCAATCATCTTCATAATTATAAAGGTAAACGAACTTCAATTAATGACCAAAACAGAAAAAAAAAACTTACACTCGACCATTGAATAAAGTCGAATTGAGATATTTAACACACTCATGAATAAAAACATCATGCATGGTTGTCTGTCTGTCAGACGCTTTGTTACAATGTTTGTTCGTCTTGCCCAAATGTGGAATGAAACAACTGCTTTTTGGAATTTTAAATTAATGAAAGCATGCGAGATCGATATGAATGTGTACGTGTGTCTACGTGTGAATAAATGTGTGTGTTTGTATGTTGAATGTTAGACCGACCATATGGACTAAAAGTAAAGCAAAGCAAACATTATTGTTGCCATTGGTGGCATGTACTACAAGCAAGTACACACTACAGTTGTATGAACAAATGATTGTCACACTTTCGTTAAAAATGCGTTTTCAATTAAGAGTGGATTTATAAAATAAACAAAGAAACTGTTTGTTAAGTACGATTGAAATATTTAAGCACATCGAAATGCCTACAAGTCAAAGCAAAAAAGAATGATTTAAAAGAATTTGAAATAAAAAAATGTTGAAACGATGGAAATTGTTATAAACTATTAATGTTCTAATAACATTGGACCATGGCACACTGGTCGGAGCTGTATGGAGTCTGCGCGCCATAAATACTTTTAGTAAAGTTATGATCGCGAAACTTGTTAAGAAATGTTAAATGATAAAATGGGAGCGGTTGATGAATTATACCCACCCATACCGTACCCTAGCACCCACTTTTAGTAAAGGCGGTTTTTAGTAACCCCCCTTAAATAAAAATCGACTTCAAAATTAATCCAGCAATTCAAAAACAGATTTTAATAAAATGGATTTCTCCTTGCATGGCAACTTTCGTTGTCCAGTTATAAAAGGATCCGAAGTTAAAAGTAAGCGATTAAACAAATGAGTATTTGTTGTAATGCGTGAAATTTAACGGGTGTGCTGGAGTCAAAATTTCTTAAAATCTTTGTTCTGGACTCTGCAGCTTCTTTAGAGAGCTCTCTCGAAACCAGTGCATGTTCAATTACATCTGAAGCATGAATTAAAATTTTTAGGACAGAGGGGCGAAGATAGTACCTCGAATATTTATTAATATTGTACTCTGACGACAAAGCTTGTAACAATGTTGCAGATCTCTCAATTACTTTTTTATCAATACCTGTTATTTCTGCAGACAAGCCACCAGCATTGTTAAAAAAATTCTTGTGCCGTTTTTCCATCAGTTTTTCCTTGTCGACTTTTAGTCCCACTTTTTCTCTCACTCACTCTCTGAAACTTAATCTAGCATGTCCTCGATCTTGATTCAAGCAAGTCCCATTTCACATTATACGATTTTTGTAGTTGCGATTATTTTCGTTTCCTCTTTGAAGTCGGTCTGATGTTTACATTGTACGATTTTTGTCGTTAAGACTTTTTCTTTCGTATAATGTGAATGGCCACCAAGTCGATTTTATTAACCTCTCAAGCATCTTAAGGGCCAAATACACTTGTCAAATGCTTGTCCAGCCGGCGAATTTAACGAGTACGTGTGCTGGACGTAATATTCGCCGTCATATCTAAATTTTTTGATTTTTCATCAAGCGTTGTCGGTGTCACACATACAAACACATTTTCACTTATACTACCACAATGCTTGATGAGTACTTTGATCAGTGTATTTGGGCCTTTAGTCCCAATTCACATTACACGATTTTTGTCGTTACGTTTTTTACCTTATGGACGAGAGGGGAGAGAGGAATTAAAAGGGGTACACAAGCGAGTGTAGTCTTCGATTCATTTTGTTCGCTCATTCGTTCTCTCATTGTTCTCTCATTTGACGAAAAATGTATTGAAGTTCGGTTGCAAAAGAAAAAGTCGAAACGACAAAAATCGTACAATGTAAACATCAGACCGACTTCAAAGAGGAAACGACAAAAATCGTATAATGTGAATTGGGACTAATTTGCTTGTGAGGTTAATAAAATCGGCTCCATTAGAATATATATTTTGAACTCTTGTTTTTATACGATTGCATTTTTGTTAAAATTCTGAAATTTTTTTATTATAATTTCAGCGTGCATTTCATTTTTAATATAGCATTTCACGATATCCTTCACATTTCTAGCTTTTTCAGCATTTGCACCTCTTTCTTAGCGCCAAATATCAAAAATATGTTAGCGCGAAATTTTGGAATACATGTGCCTATTGCAAAAACAAAATTAAAATTCCGTGTAAAAGAAAAAAAACAAGCAAATTTCTTTACATGCATAATAAATTTTTTATCAAATCCACAACAAGCTAAACACATTGATAGTATTTTAAAATTTAGTTAATACCTTTCAATTCAATATTCACTTTGATTTGTTTCAACACAAATGTTTTTTTTTTTGTTTGTTTAAATTAATTTAAAGTTGCACGTAATTTTTCACTTTTTCACACTGCAAAAATCAACAATTGACTCGATCTCTTTTTAAACCGTTTTCTAAGAGTACAGTTGAAATAAAACAAAAACAACTACATACATATCAGTGCTGCCACTTTGTGGGTAATTACCCGAATTTGGTATAATTTTTACCGTCGTTGGTAGAGCGTGGGAAATTTCTCTTAGGTGCTATTCCGGTGTTATTTGAAATTCTTACTTTTGAAACCCAAATAAAATCAAGATTCGATTTTAGTGGCAACTTTCAAATGCTTTAGTTTAAAGAATATTTGACGCCTTAATCAGTTGTAAAACTGAATTACGAAAGGGACAGTTGTTTAAAACCCAGCAGGCATTTTGTTTACTAAATTCGGTATAAAGGGTATTTTTTTAAGACCATTAAATTTAAAATTTTAGACAACACAAAAATAAATAATTTTAATCTCAGATTAATACACGGAATTACTAAATGTAACTGATTTCAAGCAAATAGGCACCGCGCCTGTCCTTGACGAAACGCCTTGCAGACGTCCAATTTTGTTATTCTTTTTTGACCCCCAAGACGTCAATTGCTGCTGTTTTATCAGCATAAACCATTGACTTTAATCAAGAGATGTCAAATCGCAAGGCCTTGAAGTCAAATTGACAGTTTATTTTCTCTAAATCTCACATCGCCTTCATTTGTGATAAAATAAGTTGCGTCAGTTTAATCATGAAGTTGCCTATAAGTAAGGAAAATCGATGGCTGATTTTCAAAGTAAATTTGGATAAGCTAACCTTTCGTAAGCTCTATGGGGCTAAAAAAAACACCCTTTATAAAGGAATTGCCATCAGCTTTTTAAACCTTCCCTGGATATATGCAACCAACTGTGGAAGCTAAAAACACATTACTTTAGGAGTTTTATTTTATGTTTTATTAATTGTTTTTAAATCATTTTTGTTAATTTATTTAAAATTACAATAAAAATCTTAACATTTTGACCAATATTGATCTTCTTTCAATTAGTTTGTTGTGGTTTTGCTTCTTTGTAAATGTCTTTTTATTAAATAAAACTTCAATTTTATATCAGGTGTAATTTCATTTAAATCGGGTAATTTTGCTTCAGCTTAAGTGTAAGTTTGAATTTTTCAGGTGGTAACAGTGATACATATACATTTTAAAACCTTGTTTTTATAAGAAATAGTGATGGCACATTTGGTGACACACTTTTGACTTTGATGTTTTAATTTTTGGCCAATGGTCGATCCCATTGTGCGTGCGGAGGAATGCAAATATTAAAGAATTTGATCTGATATTTCGGTTTAAATTTATAAATAACCATTACAGGCTTTAGGGGCGGAAGTTTTTTGTATCAAAATAAGTATTAGGCCGTGTTGATTCTATGGTGCCTGTCATTATCATTTCGAAAATAAAGTTTTTTTTGATGAACTTAAGCCTGATTAAAATATTAAAAATTTGTATTAAAAACCATAAATAGTTCAACAAAATAACCACAATTCTAATTATTGTTGAAGCTAAGGCACGAGCTCTATGTGTACATTTGTCCTTCAAGTTGTACTGAAAAAGGTCAACAGGAAAAGGAAAGACAAAATGAAAAAACAAAAAATGTACTTTGGACTTCAAGAAGAATTCTTGACATAAGTACGGAAAAAAAGAAAAAAAAAAAACAGAAGTTAGGAAAATCATGTAAAATCAATTAAAAATGGATAATCATTCAAAAAAGCAAATTTCGATCTACCAAAGGGTTAAAATACAATTATGTTTAAGGATTGATGTTTGACTATTGACGTCAGCAGTCGTCGATGGCTGCGAGTGACAGACGGCAAATCCATCTGAGGAGATCGAGTGGTTGTGATCGAAACATGTAATGGTAACCAGCCGCCTGGGTTCGAATCTCAGGTCAGTCAAGAATGAATGATTATCAATAACAATTTTAATTAATTTTCATGTTGTAAAATTCCTTTCTTCATAAAAAAAAAAATAATTTAATGAAAATTAAATTTGATGAACTTAAGCCTGATTAAAATATTAAAAATTTGGATTAAAAACCATAAATAGTTCAACAAAATAACCACAATTCTAATTATTGTTTTCAATTAATATCATTATGGCTCATATTTGCTACCGAGATTTTTGTATGATATGTCTGTACTTTTGTTTTAACTCGTAACGTATGACCCTATAGCCCCAAATGTCTTACCTTTGGGAGACTTTTGCATAATAAGTGGCACGAATCTGTCGCCAAATAATTTTTAACAAATTGCACTGTTAAATTTTTTTATTGCGACATCTTTCGTGTTTTCAATAGCCGTCTAGTCATGGCTCGATTATCTTAGCATTTTTCCAGAAAGTGTTTTAAACACAATGACTAAGATATCAAATTGGTTAGTTTATTTTCGGTACCATTTAAAAAAAAAATGTCAAAAATTAAAAATAGCAAAAATGTATGTATGCCCGACCATACAGTATATAATATTTAGAGATACGTTTTCGAGAGTGTGCGTTATTTCGACCATTGGATCAGATGGAATAAAATTATGATTTTAGGTTAAAATTCAAATTCGAGTTTTTTGTGCTTAATTTTATTAAGATCAACCTTATGATATAAAGCGATTTTTGAGAGGGGGTGTATTTATATGGGACCTAGGTCAACGATGGACCTACCTGCACAAAATTTTTTCATGAATTATGAGCTATTATTAAAGTTATAGTCGCCAAATATTATATCAATACCAGCAAGTTATGGAGCTAAATAGTGCTGGATTACTATCAATATTTTCTACTTTCGATATCTAACAATAGGTGGAACTTCACTTTTGATAATATCGATATTACAATACTTTTCGCTTATAGTCCATTCCGCTTAAAGGCCAAAAACGGATATAAACCAAAACTTTCATATTCATATACAAATGTTTTCGAATTTCATACAAAATATTTGTCATAAGTTCCATTTCGCTTGTAGTCCATTTTCGTTTAAAAGCCACATTTTCTTAGCATGCGAATATAATTCTTTATGCAAAAATTTTCGCTTATAGTCCACTCTGTTTTTTATATTTTTTTAATCAACTGGTAACATGTTTTTATTTACATTTCTGGTCAGTCTGCTTTCACACGTTTCATCTTTTGATGCTCAACTCTTATGTTTTTAGGTGAGGGAAGAAAGAAGAAAGGGGGTTAGTATAGAGATGCCTGTACTCGGTCAGTACGCCTTGTGTTTTTATTCGTTGTTATATGCACGACGATGTATGCATGTAATTTTTTCTTATCTTTTTCTCTTTGATTCGCTATTAATAAAATTGTTGTTTAGAACCGAAAAAAGTTGAAAGTGTTTCAAAGGCAGAGATTATCCGCGTTCCTTCTACTTCCTGAGACGCCCTTAACGAACCATCAGGATACCTTACAGAAACTAAGTTTCAGAAGTTCTGTACCATACAAATATGGCGGTTTAATAAAATTCTTTAATTTGGTCCCTGCATGCCGTAGGATGCTTCTAGATGGGTCATATGTATGTCAAACTCCACTTTATTATTTATTGCGAATTTCGGTGTAATTAGTTATTTCAATAAACTGAAACGTTTTCGAATTAACGGTATATCTCGAAAACAAGAGCTGACCTAAAAAAAACAATTTTTTTAATATATGGTTTGTAGCCCCAAGTATTGTCTTTAAAATGACATAACCTCATCTTCGTATGTAAAGTAGTTTTTGAGATATTAAAGAAATAATCTAAACACCTTCGGCTTATTCGGCGAAATTATTTCTTTTTGAATATGACATAACTTTTCGTTCATATATGTTCCTCATGCTGGGTACACACAATGCAATGCATTTACGCAATAAAGCAAATTAAATTCATTAACCACATATTTTTTTAAATAAGTGTTGTGTACGCACGTCAGTTGAGGTGCCAGTTTTTTAAAAATTTTGCTGGTGTCAATTAAAAAAAATTTTTTTTTCTTGTTTTGTCAAAGTATTCCATTTTTAAACAACTTGCATTAATTGCAATAACTGAAAAAAACAACGAAATAAAGCCAGATTAAAAACTTGCTTCTGTTTGCATCATAAATATGTATATGGCATATGGGTTCATATCAAAATACGTAAAGATTAATTAAACAAAAAAAAACAAATTAATAGAACCAAACGGTTAAACAAAAATATTATTCATATTATAATAATGAACGTAACAAACAAAGGTAGTCGACTAGAAAATTATAATAGTAAAATGCATGCACTGAAAAGAGAACTCAACCCGTACTTAAAAATGTATTATACATTATGTATTATAGGCTTAAAGTAAATCCGAAGCGTTACCAATAGTTCGATAAGTACGGACTTTCTTGAATAAAGTTCAGAAAAATTGATTCAAGTACGGATTTTCAATCGCGAAATACTTAACTTATCAATATTTTATCCCAAATTCGTACTTGAAATAATCCGAAAATGAGATTTATTTAAGTGAAGCTAAGTTTTAAGCAATCTCAAAATGAGTTTTATTCAAGTATTATAAAGTTGATTTATTCGCGAATTCGTACTTCAAATAATCCGAATGTTAAATAAGATTGCATTTAACCTAGACAAAACAAGCAAACGATTTTTACCTACTTGTGTGGTGTTTCTGTAGTTTCTACAATAAACTTTGACAAACACCAGCATGTGCACGCATATATGTAGATCGGTGTTGCAAAATTAAAATTTTGACAAGGTACTAAACTTTATCTAAAAGAGTACTTTTTCCAACAAATGGTACCTTTTGTTAAAAAATAAAATAATTATTAATGAAAATTAAAGGAACAAAAAATATTTTATTGGAATTCATTTATGCATGTATTAAAGAGCAAAAAGTAGTTATATTAAAGGTACATAATATTTTCGTTATACATAAGCGAAGGTAAGTTTTTCTTTATTTTCTAAGGAAGTTACATTATTCCGTAGTTTACATCTATAACATACTTAGAACTTAGTTCTAAAATAAATTTTAAAACATTTATGTTTAAAAATTAGGCTTAAAATTCAATGCTTTAAGGTAAACCAAATTTACTTTAAAATATCCTAATGCTGGGTACAGACAGTGCAATCTACATGCCATCTGTTTAAATTTAAATTTCCCACTAATATATAATCCAATGCATCTTTTGTTATAAATTTTTTTTTTTTTTTTTTTTTTTTTTTTTTACTGTTAGGACCAGCACTCAGGGGATGACCCCTACTAATGCATTGCATTGTGTTGGAACTAGGAAAATAGGTTGTGGGAAGGAGGATAGAGGGAGTAGTGTTTGTGAACATTCGATTTGAACTTGATCATGTTGTAAGTGAGAGGGAAGACTTCTGCAGGAAGGTTATTCCACATACGAACTGTGCGGGAAAAAAACGAATTCTCTCTGTAATGCGTTGTACGATTCACCTGCCACTTGTAAGTAAATATCCCATTCGAATAGCAAAATATGAATCCTGGCGTTCCGCTTTCATTTCAATATTAACGTCGTTAATTTTATTTAATACACAACAACACAAATCTTGCAAAAAACACATGATTACAAAAGTCTGCTATTAAAATAATCACATCACATTTAAAAAGGGCAAAGGATAAAAAAGTACTAAAAACAACGTGGGGGTACTGTGGTATTTTTAATATGAAAAAGTACTGAAAAAAGTACTAAAGTACTGAATTTTTCAACACTAATATATATTGTAATATTGAGGGATGAGACTAATAAGTTATATGCGATTTAAACGCTCACTTTTTTACTTGATTTAAGATATTTATACTTATTTTAAGAAATTCCTGGATTGATTTTCAAAAGTTATCCTATTTATGATTGTTTTGAGTACGTTTTAGTGCTATTCGTAATTGAATTTTTGAGTAGAACTATTACTTTAAGTAAGTATAAAATAATTAAATTTTTA
Source organism: Pollenia labialis (assembly GCA_949318255.1). NCBI lineage: Eukaryota > Metazoa > Arthropoda > Insecta > Diptera > Polleniidae > Pollenia > Pollenia labialis. Next base: position 105,851,701 of record OX439143.1, on the reverse strand, counting down.
CCCAGTGTTTTCCTTTCTATGTACTAAAATTCAATATTTAAAACTAGTATTTTTTGGTAAAATGATTTGGGTTGCAGTAAAATGTTAGGTTTGGGTTAAATTAAATAAATTTAATTATGGGCACAGAGACTTTATTCTGCAAAAAAATAATTTTTATGGGGGTTTTACATATGTAATTATGAAATATTTTTCACGATTTTCAATAGTCTTGGTCCTTTTGACAATCACAACCTAACCTACTTAAATTATATTCAAAATTGCAAACCTCTACTTTGCGCACAAGGTTTGAATCAGTGTTTAAAAATAAACAGTACATTATTTAGAATTCGGCTCACACACTCAAGAACCATATCTTTTTTTTAGTGATTGTGTAGACGAACTCAACCCTTAATACCGTTCGTAACTTTTTTCAAGAAATAGCCGAACAGTAAATATTGTTCTGAGGACTGTTTCTGGCAGTCGTGATCGAGTACTTTCTCGATTTGAAAGCAATTTAATATCTAATTATTTCAGTCAATACTGAACGAATCGGAATTATTTTTCAGTGTTGTAAAGCATTAATTGGAGTTTCACAATTCAGAAAAAATAATTTCGCTTTGTTCTGTATCGAATGAAAGAAACAGAACTAAAATTGATTTCGAATCGAGAAAGTACACGATCACGACTGCCAGAATTAGGCCCCTGTTCTTCGTTAAAAAAAATGGACTGGCAGCCAGATAAACGGACCGACATCATGAGGTCGTTTCAAAATTAAAATAGAAGGCAATTTTTTTTTGTACAAAACTAAGTAAAAATATCTTTTATTTAATAATTTACTATTTTATTGTCCCTCTCAAAGAGTGTTTAATTAGTTAGTTTGGTTGATTTCCTTGTCTAACAAAAAACAAGTAAAATTATTCTTAAAAATTTATCAATTTTATCAACTTATCGATAATTTAAATGCATACGGCATTTTCTCCGAAAAATACTAATACACAAAAGTAGTTATAGCTAATTATTATGCAATTGGCCATGAATTTATATCGTTTAATTTAAGTGTGGTTAGATAGTAATGTATACATATCAGTACATATGTACAATAAATTTTTCCTCGTAGCGAAAGTAAGTGTGTGAAAATTTTAAAACGAGCATAAAACAATCCACACTATGCGCATAAGTTACTACGCAAGGGCGTAACTTCCATTTTAGTCGAATGTGTGTTAACGACCTTTTGCTTAGCCGGCATTTCGCGTTTTCATGCAGACAATTTAATGTGTTCTCGTTTGGATTTCACTGCCATTGATTGCTTCATTTTATAAACATTTAAGTTGGTTTAGTGCCGCAGGCGCATACGTAACACAAACTAAAATAAAAAAAAATTGTAGTTACCGCAAAGAAAGAGTTTTTGTCTGCAATCCAAAGTAAAAAGAAAGCCCAAAATCAAGAAAGAATTAAAGAAGAATGATGTTAATTAGCTAAATACATTGAACTTGATGACTAGCATGCCCAGTGCACAATTTAAAACATACAATTTAGAAAATACCACAACCGATTATACAAAAAAAAAAAAAAAAAAAATACCACAATTTATGGTACCGGGCATATAAATTCTATTAAACAAGTTAGAGTGCTTTATTCGGCTGTGCCGAATCTTTGATGCCCTCCACCGACAGTTCGAATATTTCAGGAGTGATATCTTCTTATTATTAGTTTTTCTTTATAAAAACAGACATCAGCATTAAAATTGGTTGCGGTTTAAACTTATATTAAAGTATTGACCGACAATCTTGAGTAAAATATAATGATTCGTAACAGTTTAAGCCGAAACTAAATGATTTTCAGGAGAAAAATTTATATTGGAGCCATGGGAAGTTATGAACTAATCATCCCACAATTCTGCAAAGTAATTTATGGTATTAAAAACACAAATTTTAAAACAGCGGTGAAATTAGATTTAGCGTTTACAGTGAATTTCAGAAGGCTGATAAAAATGGGATCTCAGGTAAATTATGGACAAAATTACATGACATTTTTCTGGCCATATGAAACCAAGTTGGAAGAAATTTTACCACATAAAATATGTCTGCTACGGTTTAAGGCGCATTTAATTAATTTACCAGAGTGGTCTTTATATTGGGCCTATACTAAATTATGGACCGATCATCACGAAATTAATTGGTCTGATTTCTATCCATATAAAACTGTAAAGTATTAAATTTTATTTTAAATGCATTATTAATTATGGTTTTAGGAGTACTTAACGGTTTTCCGGTAGTAGGGTTTATATGACCCTAGCCCTTTCAGAGCTGACGCAAAACTGCCAGGAATTTTTTTATAATTTTTGGAATATGTAGTCTCTACAGCGTATGAAAATATAATCAATTATTAGGTTTTGTAATTTGTATATCCTTCAATGACACGCACAATTGATGCATCTCGGTCGATTTTCATTATTTAATAAGCAAAACTCATATGATATATTTTTTTAAACGATTTCAATAAGTTTGAGATATTAAAATTTATAATTTTTTAGTTAAAATTCTGCATTTCATTATTTTAAAACTATTAACACTTTTTTAATTAAAGACACAACTTACTTCTACGGCTCATTTTGCTTAAACTGAAATGTGACTGAAGAATTTCGCTAACAAATCAAGTAACGGTAAATCAAACAGAAGAGAAACGTGAGAAGCAAATTTAAAAAACAATCCGCACAATCGATGCATGCCGGTCTATTTTACATTGGGCAAACAGAAGCAAAAATATAGAGACCGAAACCAACCCGCACAATCGATGCATCACGGTCTGAAAGGGCTAGAGTAAATCATGAACCGCTTTTAACGAAATTTCACAGTGTCATTTCTAGTCCTATAAAACTGCGACGTACAAAATTTTATTATGATAGCATTATTTATTACGACTTAGGCGTACTAAAATCTTTTCAGGTTGTAGAATTTATATGGGGCCTAAAGTAAATCATGAACCGCTTTTTCACAGTGTCATTTATAGTGTTATAAAACTGCGACGTACAACATTTTATTATGATAGCATTATTTATTACGACTTAGGCGTACTAAAATCTTTTCAGGTAGTAGGATTTATATGGGGCCTAGAGTAAATCATGGACCGATCTTCACGAAATTTCACAGTGTCATTTCTAGTCATATACAACTTTGACGTAGCAAATTTTTTAATAATATCCTTATTAATTACGGGTTTTCCGGGAGTAGGGTTTATATGGGGCCGAGATCTTCACGAAATTTTACAGTGTGATTTCTAGTCGAATAAAACTAATTTTTGCAAAATCTTATATTCTTCCGTGCATTGTTCCACCATTTATGTTAGTTTTTGTAACAAAATTGTCATTTTTTAGGGTGGTGGTCCAAGATTTTGATTCATAGCTCTGATAGACTGAACGAATTTAGCTGGAGTTAGGATAACTACAAGCAATTTGGCACCAAGTTTGTTCATTTCCTTTGAGTTTTTCGAAAAAGAGCGTGTTTTCAACAGACGGACAGACAAATGGACATGGCTAAATCGACTTTGAATTACTCAAAAGGAGCCAGAATATACAAAATTTATGGTGTCTGAGATGAATAAAAAAAAAGCTTCACAAGGAATGACAAACTTATTATATCCCCTTCACAAATAATTGTGGTGGAGGGTATAAAAATACAATTAATTTAAGGTAGAACCAGTAAAAATTAGCTCACGAATGACCGCTATTTGAAGAGAATACACTTACTTATAATGTAAGACAGTGATGGAAAATTTAAAAATTTAGATGGTACTGACCACCAAGCAAAAGAGTACTTTTTTCAAACGTATTTTTTTTTGTTTTGAAAATAAATAATAAATTAAAATACATATTTTTTTTTTTTGCTCATATCTCAGCCATTTATGGACCGAGCTGTATAAATTTCAACAGCAAAATTCTGATGAGGATATCTGACATTTAAATATTCCAACAAGCAGTGTTGTCATAACCTTTTGGTAAGAATAAATTTTGTGTAGGCAATGTTGTCAACAGGGCTGTGGAGTCGGAGTTGTAGAGTCGGTGTTAAGGTTTTTGTACCGGAGTCAGAGTTGAAGTACCCACAAAAAATTCACGACTCCGACTCCAACATTTTAAGGCATAAAAATTTAAAAAAATATTCTAATAATTTCCAAATAAAAATACTTCGAAATTGGCGATGCTATATTTAAAATATTGCTTCGAAATTTTTACTGAATCCTAAAATTAACCATTTAAATGGAACTGGAATAAAGAGAGTAAATTAAAAAGCGTTTAAAGTCAAATATGGACCAGTCTCATATACATTTAGCGTTAAGGTTAGATTAGAAGTCTGAGTTTGAATTTCATCGGTTAGAGTCGGAGTAAGTTCTTTTTGTTGACAACTCAACAGCCCTGGTTGTCAATGTTTAAAAATATCAACGGTAAATTTCTAAACAAAGAAGCATGACAAGAAGAGAGTACTAAAACGGACGGGGAAATAGTACCATAGTACTGAATTTTCCATCACTGATGTAAGATCACTTAGTGGGGGCAAAATAAAAATTTGTGATAAATTGATTGATTAATAAATTCGTTCCTAAATGATGAAATCAACTGAAATAAAATTTAATAATATGATTTAATTTTTTTTAGTGAAAAGCCATTAATTGTTCTCTGTTTAATAAAATTTTCTGTAATTGTATTTTATTTAATAAAATAATACAAAAAAAAAAAAAAACCTTCCAAAATTATGTCGATTTTCTCAAAACGAAAATCGTGCACTATATTTCTTTTACTTTAAAACATAATTGATTCTCAGGAGCTCTTCATAAACACTCTTTTCAGCACAAACGAAAAAACTATAATTTTAAAATTAAAAAAGATATGAACAGAGATTTTAGTTTCCAAGAAAGTTATGAGCAGAATTTCGAACTAATACCAATTGATCATTATGTAAATTTATTGCTACGTATCAAGATCCAGCGAAAAGTCTACTTTTCGTAACGTAACGTTAGAAGTAATTTAAATTTTATCTCAAATTAATTTTATTTGTATAGTATATTTTGGCGTTAATCTCAACTAGCTCTACATTTAGTAACAAAAGGGATAACAATTGAACAACATGGTCCTTAAATAAATGCTTTTTTGCTTTCTTGCGTTACATTAAGATATTCACGTCAATTTGTTCCCTTGCAACTGTGCAAAAAAGCTTAGTTGCACTTATTTGACGTGAGCAACCCATTTTGCTTGCACTTTCAATTTTAAGCATTTTTTAAACCATTTTTTAAGCAACGCACCTTCCATTTGACGATATTAAAAGATGCATGCACTTGGATTATTTTAAAACATTTTTGTAATAAAATTCAATCGTAAGTTTCTTGAAAATTACAGAAAATTAAATAAGTAAATAAGTATTCCAGTATTCCAGTATTTTTATTATTTCTGCTTCTTCCATTTTTTTTGACGCAATTTCTTTTTTAATTGTTTAATTTTTTTCAAACACTACAATTTATAATATTTTTCAACTCAAAGAAAAACATGTACGCCAAAATGGTATTTCTGCGTTGTTTTTTACTGTAGAGTTGATTTCATGAGTACATTTTAAGCATTTTTTTTTCAATATGGCAATGCCATAAAAAGTTGGAAAAATTTGACTTCAATTCATTCATTTAATTTTTTTCTACTTTGCCGTACAAATATCACGTCACTTCACAATGGAAATGCCCATATCTCGTTCGAAAGGTACCCATACATTTGAAATATTTTTATTGTTTAATAATTATTTTTTTAAAAAGGATAATGTACAATTAAATTGGATGTTTATATACCGTTATAGTAGGTGGTTATTATCAAAAGACTTTTGATTTATATTGCGAAAAAATAAATATTTTTTAATGTGTTGACAACATTGTACAATACCCAGATGTGTGCGTTGGTTTTATTTAGTACCGGTTCACGCACGCCAAATTTAACTCGTCAAGTCTTGAGTTTATAGAAGATTCGATTCGAATTTAGAGCGTTCAAATCTTAAAGCCCAAATATTTCTATTTAAAGGCGAGAATATTTTTGTTTTTGCAGACCAATTTTGTAGATCCTTATTATGGCCGCCAGAGTTTTGGCGAGTAAGTAAAGAACTGATATCAACCATTTGTTTCATCAAACGTAGTTTGCATTTAAGATGTTAGTGATAATAACCCTTTACTAACTCTTTTGTGAAAAATCAATCTCTTCTTTCGTACGACAAGGTATCCGGGTGCCTTCATATACATAAATCTTATGATGTTTTCTTTTCTACAAAAAAATGTGCCTTTTTAAAAAAAAAATGCAATTTGGTGTCTGTTTCTTAAAAATTTTGCTCCCGAAAAGCATGAGTTTTTTAGAATAAAAACAAGCCACCCTTTCGGGTGGCAAAATTTTTAAGAAAAATACACCAAATTGAATTTTTTTTTTTTAAAAAGGCACATTTTTTTGTAGAAAAGAAAACGCCATTATAGAAAAAAAAATGTTTAATATTGTATTGGGGTTTTTGGTCATTATTTTGATATGTTACATAATTTTATGTTCAGTTTAATACTTATGCTAGTCAGATAACTTGATGTTGCTTTCTTTAAAGTGTTCTAAATGCTTTCTTCTATACTAGTAATTTAATCACAATTTAAATCCAGAAATATGATACAATTTTATCATCGAAAACCGTAGGCAAGTTTCTAAAGACGATTTTTTAAACCATTATTAGTTAAAGTGACTTAAGTACGCGTGTACACATTAAGTAGTAGATAAAAGTTAACAATCGATTTAAGTGCTTTGAGTAGTATGGAGAGTCACTTATAAATTCTTGTTCGATTGCACATATTTCTCTTATTGTTTAATATAATTTTTGTTTGCTTATTTCTAACACAGCATAATTCATTCTTAGCGAATTCACGTTTTTCTTTATTATTTGAAAAAAAAAAAAAAAAAGTATTCACATGGAATGCAGAGAAAGTAGGCCGCACTTGTAGATTCTCAGACAACTTAAGTAGCATTGAACTATCAAACACCAACCATTTGCTAACTAGATGTCTGACGAAATGACTGGCTAGTTGCGCTGACTTAATTTTTAGTTGTTCCCAAATTTTTTGTAAAATTTGTATTTGTATATGTTTTTTTTTTTAATTTTGTTAAGTTTCATATCTTTGTATATAAATTATGCTTAAATTTTATGTTTGATATAAACTATTTAATTTTTTCAATATTGTAATAATTTTCACAAGATTGCAAAAAATTGTAATTGTGTAATAATACAGAGCATCACTCCAAAATGTTAAAGACTTTACGATAACGATGGCATTAATAGTTTTTTCTAGCAGCTCTAGTTTAACCCTTGTGTTAATATACGGGTACCGGGGTACCCACCGAGTTGTATTTACATGAAAAAAAAACTGATTAAAAATTAATATGCTAGTTTGAGCCTCTAGTTCGTCTAGATTAGTTCAAACTCTTACTATTGCTACATGCGCACCCGAGTACCTGGTTACCACCAACAATATTTGTGCCAAATATGTGTAAAATTAAGCTTGATAGTGCTTTTTAGTCAAAAAAGATTTTGAAATACTCTTGCTTATAAAAAAATTATTATTATTTATAAGATTTTAGGCATTTAGTGATATCTCTGGTGATAAGTACAAACTGGCTGTTGACATTCAGCGCACCTCTTACGACTTTAAAGTGTTTTTATTATAAAAAGCTTGTTGGGTATATTGCATGAACCCGTTACACTTCCTTCTTCCTATTTTATTCGGCATAGCTGATTCACCAGAATCTTCTCTGATTTCAACTACTTGACGACTGCGCTATTAATGGCAACTTTAGTTGCACAATCACTCATAACTTAAGAATTTGGCATGTGTAGTTCAATCTTTGGCTTAGTAAGTTCTTCAGATAGTTTGTGCACACAAAGACGTATCTCTGTCCTTTTTCTTCGCCATCATTTTGGTATTTTCATAATGAACGACTTGTACTGTTGAAAAATAATGCTAGTGCCCATCTTGAGCTTTGCCATTGACTCGCGCACCTTGCAACCATTGGTACGATGTTGACACTTCCACTTTTAAATTTATTATAATTATTTATAATATTGGATATCTTGTTGCTGATTTTTGAATAAAAACTTGTTTTTTCGCGTGTATGGTTGTTTGGTTTTTATTGAACCAACAACGATAAGATTCCATTTCAGCAAGTGTTTTGCTATGGATAGAGAGTAGTAAAGTAATTATTCATGCAAATATTTCTTGCAATTCCGCAGTATGAAGATGTTGATTCTTTTACAACTTCTTACCATTGACTCATTTCGCGGGTATCATTTGTATTCCCTGAGTAGATTTTAACCTGGATACGTATTTAGCATCGCAAATCCCAGAGACATTGATACCATACTTGTCCGGGAATTTTTGAGGTTAAAGATAACGAATCTGATATGAGATGTTGAAAATTCAAAATGGCGGATCCAATCTAAGAACAGATTCGTAATCTACAATTCAAAAAATCCCCAGATAACTAGTTTCAAGCCATAAAAGCGATCAGATGTATCAAAATCGACCAGATTCGTAACCCGAAAACCCACGACAGGCGAGTTTCAAGTAAATTAGATCAATTACAAAAAATTTTGTTACATCGGGTTCTTTTCTTTTTCTGTTCTTATCAAGGGTGTATGTTAAAGCTTAATTATGACGAAAGTAATGCAGTTCGAAAACTGCGGATTGTTGGATTAGAAAGAGCGTTATGTCTATTTTAAGAATCACCAAAAAAGTAAAAATTGATTTTTTCATCCATGATCCCTAAAACTGACACATACATATATATATTTTATAAATAGCATGCAAAGGGTTAAGTGCACAATATGGTATATTTTCATATTGTACCAAAATATACTATGCTGCACAAGAAATTATATAAAAATGTTTAGAATATATAACAAAATTAACTTAAAAAGAAAAGAAATACAATTAAATTTCTTTAATAAAAATATTAATTTTTTAAACAGTGCAGTATATGGGTACTCGAGTACCCCGGGTGCTAAATAGTGTCGATAAACTTGGGTAGTAACACAAGGGTTAAAAGATATAGTGACATTAATATTTGCATAATTTACATAATTTTTTGTATTATACGCTTATATTTCACGAACGATCCCACAAACTCTTAAATATTTTCTGGATTCTTAATTGAGGCCACAAAATATATTTTATTTCTGTAGATTGACTTAAGGTAAGTCTATTTTGTTATCTACATTATTTTTATTGCAAGGACATTCAAATTAAGTTTTTTTTAATTAGTCCTTAAAAATTAAAAAAAAATAATTTAATATTCGTAATCAGCGGATAAAAATACATAAGGATCAGTTATTTTGATTTAAAAAAATTTACATTAAAAAATACTTTAAATATCCTGATATATTTAACCCTTTCGCGCCCGCTCTTAAACACATTATCAGAAAAATTATTTTTTATAATTTCCTTAGTGATTAGATCTAAATTAAGGATTTTTGAAAATTTCAGACTTTTTTAATTTTCGAGTGACTAGAAATTAAAAGTTGCTTATAAGCAACTTTGGGCCGTTGAGGAAGTATTTCACATTATGAAAAATTAAAACAAACTTTTCTATTTTTTATAATTTTGTTACGATGGTTTTAAATAAAACGATGATTAAAATTCAAGTTGCTTATAAGCAACTTTGGGGTCGAAAGGGTTAATAATGTCTCTCCCTCTAATCACTCTACTGTTATGTATATTAATAATCCAGAATGTATTTTAAGGTTTGGTGGACCGTTCGGGAAATGCTAATCGAATTAAACAAAAAATGGGGTAAATTATGCAAATAATATGTGCACTATATCTTTAAAATTAGATTTAGTATCGAAAATTATCGTCGTGATCAGAAGATGAAAATACACAAGGGTCAGTTATTTTTATTTAAGAAAATTCAAAAAATTCCATTTTGTTGGGCTGTGCAATTTTAATTTTGTTTATATTAAATACTATACGGAAAAATATGGTAGGAGTATTGAATTTTTTACAATTACTATTGTCACGATATTGTTTATATTTAACTTAACTTAAAAAAAAACAATGTAAGCATGGCTTAAAGATGATACGGTTGCCGTGTTTCGGAAATTTTTGCTACCTGAATATGGTCAACCATTTTCAATATATGTAGTGAAAGTGCCTTATTTTTGGACATAACGTATGTCTCGAAAAGTAGAGCTGATAGAGAAAAATGGAGATTAGATACGAAACCAGCGACCAAATCAAATTCCAGGCCGCAAAACTACTGTACTGCAGGGTAATACATTATTTTTTTTTGCATTTGCTTATTTCGTTTTAAAATTAACATGTTTGAAAGTAACAAAATTACGGTTGTTTCGTTCTGTGCAGTAATTAAATGCTTTTATAATCCCTTCCCTGGTTTTCTTAAAATTCTCACATTCTTTTTTTTTATTGTTTATTTAAAACCAAAAGAATGCTGACTGTTATACCTTCATACATATATAAGTCAGAGTCGGAATTTGAAATTGTATATCGTTATCTTAAAGACCTAATAACCTATCTGCAAAAATTTCAAAATTGAGTTTTTTATCGATTTGTATTCCCTTTATCATAACGCATATGTGTGCAAAATTTTAAACATGTTATATTACAAATGACCAAGTGATTACCAAATCACCAATTAACTTCAATAATGTACAATTTGCTGAAACCAATTAAACTAGGTAACTATTTATTTAATTTTTTTTTTTTTTTTTGAAACGAAGTTACATTTGATTTGTAATTCTTTGATGATGTCATGGGACCAGAAGAAAATGTATGTACCCAGTAGTATTGATGTTTTCGCTAAAAAGATAACTTATGTGGAAAATTCCCAAAGCACAAACTCAAAAGCATTTTTTTTATATAATAAAACAATGCGTTATAAAGTGTGCCGTGAAATGATTTTGTCAGTCATCGGAATTTCGGTTACTATCAGAAAATAACTTTACTTTAACTCCAATCACGTGATTTCAAATCACATGTGCCTTTTAAAATCACACGTGTGATATTTTGGTGTTTCGTTTTTGTATTTATGTGATTTTTAATTCCCGAAATCACGTGATTTTCGGAACCGACCCGTATGGCAAGAGGTTGGATTAATTCCTGTGAACTTCATAACACTCATTTGGGTCCCGCAAATAACAAAATCTTGCAAGCTGAAAACCAAAAGAATATAAAAAGGCAAGGAGAATTGCAATAAATAAAATTTAATTTCTATATAAAAATCCTTTAACTGTTTTTATAAATCTTTATCCATAGAATTTAAATTTCGGCAGTTTTTGTACCTAGAGGACCGTTACGCAATAAACAAAGAGAAAAATAAATCATCAAAAATCGTGATAAAAGTTTAATTTTATTGTAAAGTGTAATTTAAACAATCATTAAGTACTTTTATTATTTAATATATATAATATTCATATGTATAAATAAATTGTTATTTATTCATACACTCACAATATTATTACAGTAACGGACTGAAGTTTATTTAAGAAATATTCCGTTCAGTCATTTTTAAATAAATAAACATTTAAAATGCCAAGCAAATTTATTTTTAACTGATTCTAACAGTTATTCAAACAACTAAGTGCATATTAATACGGATTTTCAGTTGCAGTTAATATTGTCCGTTGATTGAGTTAAATTCTTCTTTATGTTAAAGTAAATAAAAATGTAATTTAAAGCAACGAAAAGTTTATTTAATTTTTACTGTCAAAAACACCATATTCCGTAAAATCAAATAAATATTCAGTTATTTTGTAAAATTTTACTGTCAAAAATTCAACACCATATTCCGTAAAAACGATTAAATATTCAGTTATTTTATATAATTTTACTACCAAAAATTAATTTTTACTTATCTATAAAAAATGAATTGCCTGTTTTGTGTAAGCAATACCCATTTTCTATTTGTTAAAATAATTTAGTTAAATACATCAAATTTTAAAAGTAAAATAATTGCGAAGCCATATCGGTCATGCTGCTGGTGTCTTATAATTGAGAGTTCTTCTGTAAACAACGTGGTCAGTACAATAAAAGTAAAACAAACGTGTGTAACTGAATATTTAATTGTTTTTACTGAATATGGGGTCAATTTGACAGTAAAATTGTAATAAATAACTGAATATTTAATCGGTTTTACTGAATATGATGTTGAATTTTTGACAGTAAAATTTAAATGAACTTTTTGTTAAAAATAAATGAAAAATAGGAAGACCGGGTTTTAATTGAACTTTCATTTAGTTTATATTACAATTTCAGTTAATTTTACGTACAGAATATTGTGAGTGTACTAATTAGTACAGCTGATAGGTTTTTTGGTTTCAGATTTTTACAATCCCAAATAATAATACATAAGCTGTGTTTAGAAAGTCAAAATTTTCTCAACCGATATATATTTCTGGTTTCATTTTAATCAAAATATGTAATTTTCGTTTCCATATTGTAAATAGTTCCAATCTACTAACGTTTTTTCCCTCTCCTGTAAACTTTTGAGCACTGCAGATAGGTTATTTCGTCTTTAAGGTGCCGATATTATCAACTTGATTTTATGTCAGCTGCACTATAAAATTTCCTTTGATAAATATAAATATTTCAACCCTTATTTAAGACACAACAGCATTTCTAGCTAAGCGGAAATGCTCACGTTATTTAGGCGTTTTTACAATTCATTTGACCTTAAATAAATGACGGAGCATAACGCAAAAATTATTTTCATGTCATTATAGAAAAATCCAAATCTGCGCTTTCATGAAATGTTTTTCGATAACATATCCAAGAACTTATGCTTTATAATAAATAAGTTTTCAATAAGACTAAAGGCCCAACCTTAATATGCATAGCCTTGCTTAACATACTGTCAAAAATTAACGAAAAAAACAAAAACAAAATCAACAAACATTTTATTCCGTACTGAATGTGCGATCCGTTTCGCACTTTGCTTAAGCAAGTTACAGTTTCATAATTTTCATAATTTCATTTATTGTTGATGATTTTGTTTAAACTTTGATATTGTTACAAGTAGAACTGTTGCTGTAAATCTTACACGCAATATTTAATACGTTTTAGAGCTTTTTGTGAATTTTGGCATCGATTTGTAAGTGCATATTTTTGCATATTTTACCGTTTGCAGCATTTGTTTGCATAATTTAGCCACTTGTTAATTGGAGCTTCTTACCTACGCCGCTTTTTGGCATGCATCTGTTGTAAAGCGAAAGCACCAAGGAGATTCGCCCGATGGCTGAACTTTCCCAGAAGTGTGGAAAAATTAATCATTAAAGCCTTCATTTTAAGATCTTTCTACCAGCCACTTTGAATATAAGCCACAACCACCAAGTCATCACAGAGGGGAGCTCACCAATAGTCAGTCCGTAGCTGTGACTCTAGGGCTATTGATTCCCCTGATTCCAGATAGGACCTCTGGTAAATCGCCATCTCAAGAGATCTCTTTATTTTTAACTCTTCAGAACCCTTCTTGAATGCACCTGATTTCCCTAAAGGATGTAAAACCAAAAGTTTGAACATTCTTTAAAATTTTCCCTACATAACCTCGGGGATTGTATTGCTAGCTAAACGTACAGACTATACCTCGAAGCACTTGCTATAGCAATAAATTTGGTAGCAAGTGTAAAATGTCAACACTCTGATTTAAACACAAACAAAACTACTCAGCAAGCTACCCAATAAAATTAGTTAACATTTTGCGAAGCACTAATAGTACATTAACCTTTGTCCGGCGGAAGAGGTACAATTGTACCTTTTTCGTTTTTAAATTGCAATAACTTTTTTTTTGTTAATACTAGATATCTAAAATTTTCTGACATCTCTAAACTTTTATTACGGATTGCATATTTGAAATTTAAAAAAAAAAGATTTTGATTATATCATACCGAAATACGTCTTTTTTGACTTGATATCCCTAAAAGGCTGAAGGGGTAGAATTGTACCTTCATATAAGTCGTAAGAAAAGAACAAGAAAATAATTGCAAAAAATGTATACATGTGTACGTAAAATAAGTTTTTTTTAGCCACGGGCCTGTTCTATCATTTGTTTATTAAATAAGAACAGAATAATTTAATTATATTAATAGGAAAGCCGTGTTAAGTATATAAGGGTGCAATTGTACCCATACCGCCTTTTAACGTTGTAAAATTTTTCCGCTGGACAAAGGTTAAAAAAAAAGCTCACAATTATGCGCTACGCAATAAGACATACACAGAGATGCAGTAAAGTAAGTGAAGGAACTCTTAACAAGTTGTATAAAAAAAAATAAAATTTCAAGTGCCACGGCATTCCCTTACTACGAGGCAGGTTTGTAAGGGAGAATACAATATAATAACTGTAAAAAGACATTCAGTAAGTAAAACTTATAGCAACGTTCACCAGTTTTTATATGGGTTTAAAAAAGCGCTGTTCGTGTCAAAAATGTATTGCTTCAAAGTGGGAACTCACCATATAAAATTCATACCTACTCTTGCATTTCTCCCTTACAAACTTGCTTCGTTTGAAGCTCAATTTTTTTATTGCGTATTTAATGAGAGCGATCCAAGACATGATCATTTTTAAGTGGAGTTCGATAAGGTGCCATTTCCGTTTGTTAAAACAATAAAAAGATTAAGAAACTCTGATTGAAATAACTGTCTAAAAGAATAAGCTTGATCTGCCAGTTGTGCATTTTTCCTCGTTCTTTTACTAGCAGTTTCTAAGATTTGTTTCTTTTTTATTCGTCCTCTGTTTCAGTTGGTTTCTGGTTTGGCAGTTGTTGGCTGCCTGTCTGTCGCGTGTATGCAACATTCCATGCAGCATGCATTCATCTGCATTTTATTCCATTCTTATATCTAACCATGTACGGTTTGTATGTTAGCTTTAAAGTTTGACTTCATCTCTTTTACTTTATGTTCGCAGTTTCTTTTGTAGAAAGAAGAAAACTATTTTGCTCTAATCCCGATTGCTATTTTAAGTTTTTTTTTTCGTTACGTTTAGTTTTTTTTGTGTTTTTGCTTGTTCAGTTAGTTCCGTTTGAAATAAACGGATTTTTAACATTTTCTATGGCATTAATTGGTTAAAAAATGCCAGCTGAATTTGAAAACAGCTCATAGCATGTTGCACAAACTTTGTTATTATACCTACACAGATACACGTACACGTACACATACCACATGCATACATTCTGGTATTGTATTTAAACATTTCATTAGATTTGCCCGTCATTGTTTTAACTGTTTTCTGTTATTTTTTTCTTTCTTTTGTTTTTGCTGCTGCATAATATGGTGTGTGACAAGGTTGCGATTGCTGTTGCATGACAATGCACTTGGCAACAAGACGTTTTTGTGTATTATTGCTTCATATTGAATAAGCAGTATTTTACTCATGCTGCATACGAGTGCAATTTAATTCTGTTGCTGGCATTGAAATCGGCTTTCGCAAAGTTGTCATACGAGTTTTATTTCTGCAATGCTGATTCTTGGTTGGTTGGCTGGTATGTGACCGATATATTTTTTACTTGCTGTTTCAACTTTGTGGCATGTAATTAATAAATAATTGAACAGAGTGGGATTAATGTTGAGCTGATATTAAACCTGGACAGTAATAAATCCTAAAAATGTTAAAATTGTAAGATGATTTTGTTTGACACACTTTTTTCACTTGTCTATTTACTTGGCTATTTAACAGTTAAGTCTCGTTTAACACACTTCTGAGAAAGTTATTTATTTGACTGTTATAAAATGAGAAATTCAACTTTTGTATTCCCTTCACTACAGGTGAGAAGGTTATATCGTTACCAAAAACGCAAAAGGACTTATCTAACATTTTTTTAAATTTAGCTGGACAAGCAAAAGCAAGTGCTGGGAAACTATCTATAGTCTTAAAATATCGAAAATATCGATAGGAAAAATATCAATATCGATATTAATATTAAAAAAAACAACTACATAATAAAACATGTAAAAGCAGCTACGAAGAGCGAAAAAAGACGTTAAAAAATTGTCAACCAATGGTAATAAATTTATTACAAAGTGTTGTCAATATTTTGACAACATTTGTTCTCAAATTTTCAACAAAATGTTGTCAAATTGTGCCGAAAGATAAAAAAACGTACCATTAATGTCAAATTGACAACACCTTGTTGTCAAATATGTATCGCACTGTCATTATTAATCGCGTATATACAAACAACTTTTGTTTTCGCCGCAAGTATTAATCGCAAATTTGTTTAAGTGAAATAAAATAAGTGAGAAATAAAATTATAAAACTTAAAAGTGAAAAAAAAACATTATAAACAGTGAAGAAAGCATTATGTTCCTTAAATATGCAGGAGAACCTTGAAAAAATATAAATGATGTACAAACAATGCATGTGCAAAATATTAATGTCGATGAAGAGGCCAAACAATTGAAAAAAATTATATTAAATATAATATTTAACAATGAAGTTCCTGTATTTTTAAAATTTTAACTGTACATTTTATTAAAATTAAACAGGTGAATTTTTTTAATTTTTATTTTAAAAATTTGAAATAAATTATTTTTATTAATCATATATTTTATTGATTGTGTTCAGAACATAGCTTGGGAATAATGATTAGAAATCCTAATGATTACCAATTGGATTAGAAACTTTAATTGTGCTGAAAAATTGATTAGTAATGATTAGTTAGTCATTTTAGACGATTACTAACTGATTAGATTAGAAATAATCAGCAATCTAATCACAATTAGTGACGATTAGCATTTCTAATCAAATCTATTCAAAACTAATCCAAAAAATAATTGATTAGATTTCTTGATTATTTTTGATTAGATTTGATTAGATCAACTATTTTTAACTATTTTTGTGAAAAGAAAATATTTTTTATCACATTTGTTGGTATTTTTACATAATGTAACAGTTTTTGAATATTGCATAAAATTGCATTAATCAAATCTAATCAAAAATAATCAAGAAATCTAATCAATTATTTTTTGGATTAGTTTTGATTAGATTTGATTAGAAATGCTAATCGTCACTAATTATGATTATATTTTTGATTATTTCTAATCTAATCAATTAGTAATCTGAAATTTTTATAAAAATTAAATTCTAATGATTAGATTATTTTATTTCTCTAATCGTAATGATTTCTAATTGTAATCGAAATTCCCCAGCTATGGTTCAGAACAATGTGTTATCGAAATGACAACCGAATGTGGTCAATGTTGGTATTGGTGTGTTGTCAAAAATGATTACAGCATGTTGTCGAAATGACACCATTATGGTTATAATATATTAACATTTTGTTGACAGATTGATACCAAAAGGTGACAAAATTACAACGTGGTGGTTAAAAAATATTGACACCATTTGTTATCAAATTGAACACAAACGTAGTTGACAGCGAATGGTGTCAATTCTGGTACTTTTATACCGGATTTTTCCCTCTGTGTATAATCACAGTTTTTCGCCTGAAGTTTTCTTGCTAATAATTCTCGCTCAATAACAGTGATGTATACAAACAAAAATAATGTGAGGTGGTATTGATAACTCAGCTGTGCTTCTTTGCACTGCTAATTAGAGACCCTTATGTAATTGTATATGTTTAGATGGGGAATGAAATGCCAAATGTTGTTATAATGTCATAAAAAGGGGAAATGCAATTGCGAGCATAAGGCAAAACAATTTACGACTATGTAAGGAAAAGTCCTCTATTATTTTGCTCCTATGTTTCAAGTTAAACCTATTATGTATTTGTTTTAACAATGTGCATATTATGCAAACTGTTAGTTAGGCCTTTAAGCGTTTATTACATAATCTTTTGTAGAAAGGGCAGTTTGTTTTTTTTTGTGTATTATATCGCTAATTTTAGTTGAAATTCCAAATTTTTTTGCAGACATTTGTGTTGATGCAATACTCCGTAATCAATGAAATTTATTAATGTTTGGTTAGTTTGGTCCTTTTGCGTTTTATAAATATTTTAAACAAGATATTGACTCTTTTAAAATCTAAGTGACTCAACAATTTGGAGCTTACATTGTCGTTTTATTTGAAAAAATTGTTTATTTACTTAAGTACTATATACTAGATCGGTCATAAAGTTTCTGAGTTAGAGGGGATCAAAGTTTGACATTTTGGCTATATAGATGCTCTTTCTCTTCCATGTTACTTATTTCCTATTGGTGTAAGCAAAATTTGTACCAAGAAGCTGCGATAGCTATTTGATCAATCTTTAGAAAAATTTTTTTTTTTGTTTTCTTAAAAATTTTTTTTTTTAATTTAAAATTTTTTTAATTTTTTTTTTGCAGGAATGTTTTTTTTTTGCTCAAAAGAAAGCTTATCTTTTCCTTTAAGGTAGTTTTGGACGCTTTTTGAGATGCGAGTGGCTTATGTTTAAAAAATGAATTTCTAACTCTAGACGAGGGTTTTTCAATTTTTAGCATATGCACTTCTTTGAAGTATTGCCTTTTTTTAAGTGTTTTTTTAAACCTTAAAAATCAAACTTATTCAAAGAAACTAGACACATTAAAATTTCCGACGATTCTGTAATGCCCACAATGTGTTAATCCCAGGAATGAAATCACTTTTTTCTGTAGAATATTTGACAAATAATTTTTTAATTTTTTTTGGAAAGAAATCGTATTGAGTAGAGGCAAAAACCCTTTTTTTACTTGAGCCTTCCATCGACAAGCGGTGTAAAAGCATGGTATTGAACAGTGCCGTCGATTGTTACTGCAGCATCGGATCTGCTCTTCTTTGTTACTTTAAAATATTTAAGTTTATTTTTAATAATTCTTTGCCCAATGGAATAAAGCAGTCGCATCTAAGATGCGATCTTGAAGAGAGAACTGGAGGCTGCATTTCTTTTAAGTTTGCTCCAACACCATCACATGATTCTTTACCATGACCAGTGGGATGAAAATGCCACTCAGCTGGCATTCCAAAATCATTTTTATGAGCTTTAAGATTTGCGAAGCTACCTTAAAGGAGATGACATACGCTTTCTTCTGAACAACAAAAAAAAAACATTCCCGCTAAAAAAACAAATAAAAAAAAGTTTTAAATTTAAAAATAAGTTTTTTTAAAAAACAATGTTTCAAAAGATTGATCAAATAGCTATCGAAGCTGCTTAGGACAAATTTTGCTAACACCAATAGGAAATAAGTTACAAGGATGAGAAAGAACACATGTATGGCCAAAATGTTTAACTCTGACATTTTTTGACCGATCTTGTTAAAAATTTGTGCCTAAACTATTTACTATCCAATAGGACTAGCCTTGGTGCAAATTTCAACCAAATCGAAAGACATCGATTTCTAAATTGGGTCAGTTGACATGAAATCCCCCATAAATATATATTAAATGTAGTCCGGAAGACTTGTAGCTGCTAGGGTAACCAAATTTGGCTCAGATTTTTTATATAAAAGGTAAAGTAATAATTGAAAATAAGTTAAATCAAAATATTATTTACCTGGTGGCTCAATACGAATGTTTTACTGTTTATAGTGAGGAATGTAAACGTTAGGTTACGTCGAGTAGAGCAGTCTTAGTTTCTTAATTGTATAAGAGCAGAGCTGTTCAAAACGGATACAAATAATTTTTTGTTCCTTAATTAAACTCATGCATTTTGTGGTTCAATTTGACTTTTTCCAGTAAGAAATCACCCTTAATGATTTTAAACATACCTTTATTTTTCAGTGTTTTAAATGCTACATTTGCTAAAGCTATTGCTTCTAAAAGTTATCCGGAGAAATACCAATAGAATTGAAAAGTTTTGTAATTATCTAATTAAACAACTTAACAAATTTACAACTTTTAATATTCTGAGAAAGTATATTGTGACTTTTGTTTTCTGCATTATAAAATCGACAATATGAGAGCTAAACATAAGTAAACAGATCGAAGAATTTAGCTATTCACTGTATTTTTGAAAAAAAAAATTTTGTTTAAAACTTTTTTGGGAGTCCTTAAAAGAATTACCCATTAGCAAATTTACATAACACTAAGCACATGTAAAGGCAGTGGGCTTCTTCCATACTTTGCATCGGCTTGAGCAGCGCTTGACATACACAAGCATGTTTGTACTTTTTATTTTGGGCAATAATGTAAAGCGGTCTATGTAGTCGATTTTATTTCCATTTTCTTCATCGGACGAAGTAAAGTTATCGGATGCATTTGATCACAGATCGTAGCCAAAGTGAACTCTGCAATGTCTCTTGATCGAACCATGTTTTTAGTCGAATGCGTAATCCATATCATGTCGAGGTAATTTTGTTTTAGGCCTGTGATAATTATACCTTCACGCGGATTATACCGGTTGCACATAAGCGTGTTTCTTTTAGAAGGTAAAGCAAGTAGTATCCACTTAAAAAGTTATCGAAATGAAAAGTATGTGGTCTAGGATACACATAAACCGACATTACTTTTAGCACCTAGGCAAAGTTGTCTATCATATGAACCCGATGCTGCAGAATTAGGTGTGAATTGAGAAAGATACGCTTTCAATGAACACAACCATCAATATTTGTATCCAAAATGAATAGGTTTCTCCCTGATAAACATCTTGCATTTCAATCGAAAGGTTTGGTTCGAAAGCAATTTTTTTTTTAATTTTGCCAACTTGTGAAAAACAGCTGTTTAATGTTAAACAATTTGGTTGGTTTTATTTAAATTACTGTTTTATTTTATTTTTCAATTCATTTTTTTTTATTTTAATTTTAAAAATTGTTATATGTGGAGGAAAAACAAAAAAAATTATAAAAAAAATAACAAAACCAGCGATGATTAATGCAAACGTGTTGCATTTTTGAGTAATATAATGTGGCAACATTCAAATTCAGAGTTAATATATTAAAAGATAGAAGATGAACAAATGTTTGTTATGAATTAACTCTGTACTTACAAGCTGCTAGGCTTAATCGTCATTCTAGTTAGTAGCTCGTTGTACGTAGTGTACAAACTGTTGCTAACCTTTTGATATGAATACGGCTGTACATTTTTTTAAGCTGCTGCCCATTTCAATCAATAACAGTATTTTGTTTCTTTATTTAATGCAAGTAGTTATAATTAGATGAAAAATAGGCTATTTTAAATTTATTCTTGTGCCCACCCAGTTGGAACTTTAAAAGGGGAAGGAAGAAGTAAAAAGGCTTAGGTCGGGAGGCCAATGCGCTAAACAAAATTATAAATAAAAAAAATAATCAAAAGTCCTGGCTAAAATTTCTAATGACATAATAAAATACAGCAAAAGTTTTTGGTCAAAATCTAGATCGGTGGTACAAAATGGGTTAGAGTAAATGTAAAAGATTACGAAAACCTACAAAAAACATTTTCGCGTCATTAAATTTGGAAAAATTTTGCTTGAGAAACTATAACGCGGAAAGTTTTTGCTCAATATTATTTAATGTGCAATGCCCGGCTCAACCAAATGTTCAGCTTGCCAAATTCTCTTTAATAAAATGTTGTGATCGCAATCGCCAAAGCAAAGATGACAGCTTATTTCCATTATGAACATGTATGGGCAAATGCAAATTAAAAATGCAAAAAGAGCGAAAAATGTGTATACATACACAAAAAACAAAGAGCATAAAACCATCAAATGCAAACGTAAAAAAACCAATACAATGCCACACATGCAAAGCTTTCAATGTAGTGGTTCCCATACCTGATTATGAATAATAGTTTTTAGGAAACTCCTTTTCCGCTGCATGATTCGTTATCTCTCTCCGTACCAAATTTCAATTTGTTTCATTAAATTAAATTTTAAAGTTTACACAATTTTTTTACAAAATTTAATTCGTAATAGTGGAAACAAAAATACGAAAACTTTTTGGAATAAAAATGCAACTTCATTTACTGCTGCACCCCAATCAAAATGAAATTGATAAAATGTTACGTTCAATATTAAGATGTTTCGTTGTTTTAAACGAACAAATTAAATTCATCGGTAATAACATTAGAAATTCAATGAATTTTTACACAGAGCAATTTCAAGAAATCGTATCGTCCTCTAGAAGGATACAGGATACGAAGGCAACATTCACTCGACAAAAAATTTAAAAATCAAATTCATTTGGATGGTCAACTGTCTACACAATACAAGTGTCCATTAGGTATTTGTCTATCTAAATATGTGTGATTTGTATGTGAGCATGGCTGTGCTAACGAAGGCATGTCGAAGAATAAACTAAGGGGCTGTTGATATACGATGTTTTTGCAGAAAAAAATAAGCAAAAAGTGGGATTTCATTGCATGAAGCCAACATGTCAATTTAGACACATGTCAATACTAAAGTTACTCCAAGAGATGAAGAAGATGTTTCAAGATCTAAAAAATAAAAAGTCAAACTACCAATTGCTAAAGAAAAGCAAAAATAAATAAAATATTTTCTAATGCAATCGTATGGAACGGATATGTAAAGGGGATAACAAAGTGTACTACAAATGTTTGTAAGTATGTATGTATGTGCAAATATGTTTAAAGCAGTAATTCACAGTAGACATACGAGGACATGCAACGTCATACCGATCAACTTGAAAGAAGGGCTGGCTGGCAGCACCAATATCTAATGGACTGAATGGGCCTGAATAAATGCTAAAATAAATGTTTGATTTAGTGTGACAGGTTGTTACACACACACACACACATACACTTACTCACATGGCCACAAATCAAAAAAAGGAGTTTTTTTCGATTCATTTGTATGTCGCCCATTTGTATGACTGCATTTTATTTTTTTATTTTTTTTTATTGATTGTAAAAATGAAATAAAATAAAATAATTTTTTAAACCAATTTTATTTAAAAAAAAATGACAGGAGTATTTTTATTATTTTCCTATTTAGATTCTTCTCGCTATGGAAAACTGAAAACACTGGTTGTGCGGTTGGTTGGTTGCTTGGAAAAGATTGACACCATAGTTTTTGTGGAAGATAAATAGAGGAGGATTTGCATGGGAAAAAATTGCAATTTTTTATTCTCTAATCTTGAGTAATGAAAACATAAATTATTTGTTGGAAACAAAAATATACCATAATTACCACAAAATGTAGACATTGATGCAAAGCAAATAGACACAAAAAAAGCACGATGAAAACTAAAAAGGATATAAAAACAAAAAAGGATTTCCTTAGTTTTTCTAAAAACAAAAAAAAATTACTTAAAATGGCTGCAGCAGCAGCACCAAAAATAACACTCAGACTGCTAGTAGGATTCCATTTACGAATTAAAATGCAAATAATTTATGTTTATGTAAAATTAAAAATACAAAATAATGCTACAAAATTGAAAAAAGAAAAGGGTGATATCTACTAAAACATCTATTTTCAGATGCAAAAAAAAAAACAGCAAAATGTGAAAATTTCTTTTTGACAAAAAGACAGACGGACACACAATTATAAAAATAAAACTTTTCAATTTATTATCCTGTTGTTACATTTCTTGTCATTATTATTCTTGTTGTTGTTTTAAATTTAAAGAGTTAAAGAACAAAACATTTTTAAATTGTTTGACAGTGCATTAAATTACGTTTAAAGACATTAACAATATATAGAAATAATAAGAAATGTTAGATCAAATGTGGAAAACCAGCCATCCTTGTGGTTAAAGCTAGATAAAACCAATGTCCTTGGCAAGGGACTCTTCGTCCACAAGCGATTTCAGCTGGCCTCCGGATTCACCCTTACAGTTTTCTTTTGGTAGTTAGTAAGCTAAGAACAAAGCCTCAACTAAAAACCAACATTCGAAATTAAATCATGGCAATTTTTCCCGACATTCTGCAAAAATTTAGAGAAATTAAGCCAGCCAGCAAAATAGTCCGACGTCTTCCAGATATCTGAGAGGAATCTCGATAAAAAAGTCGGAATCGTTTAGAAATTCTGCCAGATTTCTGTCCCAAAACCGTATAAAGTGGTTGACACGAATTCTGACAGACATGTCGTGGGAAATTCTGGTTTTTTTTTGCGATATTTCTAATAGATATCTGACAGCAATCTAATGTAAAAGGAAAATTTTGATGAGCTAGCCGAGATTGTTATGGTTTTTTAACTGATAGCTGAAAGAATTTCTTTTATTTTAAAATATTAAGAGTATATAATTATAAATTTGAGACGTGTATACCTTTTTTTTAATCTTTTTATCTTGAAACAATAAAATTAAATTAAAATTATTTTCAACTTAATGACAATTGTCGTTATTTTCAAAATCTGTGTGAATTCCGTCGGAATTCTATTAGACATATCTGTACATAAATTTCCCCTGATACATCCATTCGAAATCGATCAGAAATCGCCCAGGCAGTAAGTATATTCAATGTCTGACAGAAATCTGAACGAAGTCTCTAAGAATGAAGTCAGCCATTTGCAAGAAATATCTGATTCAGACAAAGTCGGAGTATTTTGCTGGCTGGTAAGTTACAAAGAGTACGTATGTATGGACGTGCGCACAACACAAGTCAAATTTGTGTACAACCACAAAGACATATGCTATACGTTAATGTACCTCGTACAATTTAAATAGTATTTTGAGGGTACACGAATTCAAAGAGACAGTACTTGTTTCTTTCAAAACCTTTAAATAGAGTAAACAAGGTTTGCCTATATTTCTTGTATTTGAAAATTACCTCTAGCAGTTTGTAATAATGTGCGAGATTTTCTTGTGTAAGGTAAGCATACCAAGAATTGTTGTTGCAAAAAAAATAGCATACACAAATCTTTCGTGGGGATACCCAACTCACATTAAAAAAAGAAAAAAAAAAAGAATGTGTTTATTTTTTTTCGCCACTCTCATTGCTGCGTGTATTATTTATTCCCTTGTTCATTTTTGGGAGTTTTTTTAACACACTTTTCTCATCTGACTTTTAATATATTAAAGCATTTGCTTTTTTATACGTTCGCACTGTATTTGTTTGCGACAGCAAGATTATAACAGGTCCACCATTTAACGTTTTTTTTTTCAACTAGTGCTTATTTCGTGAATGGTTACACTAAGCTTCTGTCTGATTTGGCAGATAATTAGTTTTATCCTTCCGCTGAACGAATATGGTTGTGTTTACGCTTGAACAACGCTAGGAAATATGCGTTTTCGATTCGCTAAGTGGGCCTGCGATTTTGCCAAAAAAAATCATCTTTTCAGATGAAGCTCATTTTGATCTTGGCGGATATGTAGACAAGCAAAATTGTCGCATTTGGGACACAAAAGACCCGCACGCATAAATTGAAAAGCCGTTGCACTCAAAACGAGTCACTGTTTGGTGCGGATTTTGGTCCAGAGGCATAATTGCGCCATTTTTGTTCGAAAATGGACAAGGAGTGGCCGTTACAGTCAATATCGACCGTTATCGGGCCATGTTGAACGAATTTTCGTTCACAATAATTGAAGAGGATATTGGCAACATTTGGTTTCAACAGGACGGCGCTACGTGCCACACAGCCGAAGCTACACTCGATGTTTTACGCCCTGTTTTTAAAGATCGCATTATCAGCCGCAGAGCTGATGTCGTTTGGCCACCTCGGAGCTGCGTATAGCATTTTCAAAAGAAAAAAGGTTATTTGGCGGACCCTGTAGTATAGTGTTTGGAAAAATTTCAATGATTTTAATGTTTGTTTAACCCTTTCGGTACGGGGGACGATTAGTTAGTTTCAAGATTTAATAATGGGATATATTAACAAAGGTGCATATTAAACTAATATCTATCTTTTTTATTTTTTTGTGCCTCTACCCAGGGAAGACACTTGGGGTGGGACATATGTATATGTCCCATCAGGAGTTTAGCATGGGACATATCGAGCCTTTGGTGCAATACCGTAGTAATTCAAAAAAACGTGAACTGAGAAAAATGCATTTGAAGTTTTCAGCCATATTTTTGATAGCATTTTTGTTTACTAAAGTTATATTTTTACAAGTTTTTAAATAAAGAGGAATGTTCTGTAATTAAAAAAAGGTGAACAATTATTAATAATATTAAATATTTTTTTTATATTAATATCAATATGGTTGGAAATAGCTAGAGGCAATAAAGACATTTTTAGCTGTAAAATCTGAACAGTTAGAGATGGAATCATAATCTTTTTTTCTTTAGATAGATATTTCCCCAAAGATCATTTCTGCATACCCAGCTTAAAAACTTCAAATTTTGAGTTTGTACTGAAACGTCTACATAACTAAACGGGACAGTTTTGAATCATTTAAAGTGAACAACTTTAATAGTTGGACTCTGGGAACATTCAGTGGGATACATATGTCCAAATAGGTGCGTAAAGGGCTAAATGGAATTGTACAGGTTTCTAGTGTGAAGCAAACAATGTCCTCCAGTTACAGAATACAATTTTTCAAAGAAAATGTAAAAAAATCGCTAGTAATATTCTGTATTAAACTTTTTATTAAAATAATTTCTATGAATATTAATATAACTTGATCCTAAGGAATTTCGAAGCATTTAAACGATTGGTGACTAAGATATGGTATCACCTTGCATGGGGATTGAGTATGCCCCTGCTCTTACCGAGATAAACTTAATCCTGGTGATGATTGTTTCTTGGAAAAGTTGATAACACCAGCTGTTATTGTTTTCCTTATAAACTTTATTATGCATTCAATTTGTATTAGGGGCTAATCTTTTCTCTGCTCCTACCAAAGCAATTTTACACTCGATATTGCATGTAAACATTCAATTAATTCTAAACAGTTTGAAGGTTCCAGCTGTTTAACTTCCTGAATAAACCAAATCTGTGGAAATTTGACAAAACATCTTAAGTCAAATTTAAAAAGTTAAAAAAAAATTTATTAATCATACACATTTTCTTTCAAAAACCATTTTGGTTTAAGATTTTAAGATTTTGTATTATTAATTAAATTATACAAATAAATGGTATGAAGACAAATTGGGAGCTTAACTTAGCAGCAAACACACACAAGCTATTAAAAAGTCACTTAGTCGGTCGTAAATTTATTATTAAAGAAGGCGATTTTTAAAGTTGTTCTCAGCCAATTAGCACTGTAGTCCTACAAGGCAGCATCCTGGGGCCTCTATTATACTTAGTTTATACTTTGGACAGCCAACAAACAACTACACCCAAACTTCAACATTTGCGGAGAAAACTGTCATTAAGCATCTCGTTATTTACAGGAATAAAAAATTTCAACAAGAAATATGGTTAAAACAATGGAGGATAATGGCCACTGAGCAAAAATGCCTGAGCCGGGAATCATTCCCACACACACACACTCACACACAATAATCAAATAAAACCACAACATTCGCATGTCAAATATATCGATAGGCATATAGATCGGCGATTAACGTGCAAATGCCATGTAGGGGAAAAACTAACTCAAATTACACTTAGTCTGGATTCCAAGCTTCTACTTTAAAATACTATCTTAAAGAAAATCTGGTGCTACGATATTCAACTATAGGACACTACTTGTATCAAAAAAATTTAAAGGCGCCAAAATAAACTTTTTCGAAAAATCCCTGGTATGTGCCATTAATAAAAATTGTGATTATGCAGTAAAATATTTAAATCCATTATACCGTGTTCAGATATGCACCTTAATTGAGTTTTACGCAATAAATGCCATTACTGAGCTCAATTATCCATACAAAATTACAATTTAGTTATTGCTCAATTAATACGAAATTGTTAGAAATATTGAGTAAAATTAATATGCGACACTTTCACAAGTGTGTTTAGTGAACAAAACACAACTTACTAAACAAAGTGTTTTAATATTTGGCAACTGAAATTACAACAAAACAAAGGCCCATGCATTAGGTCGGCGCATAAGACAGATGTTAATCACTTAATATGTCAAAGTTGTTTACATTTTGCTTAGACATGTGCATTTCAAGCAATAATGAATAATAAAGTAATACAAACAATGTTTTTTTTTTAACTGTCAAACGCTAAATGAGTAAGCTAAATTGTGTATGTGTGAACAGAAAGATAATTATGTCAATAAACCGAATATTGACTCAATAAAAAAGGCATACCTGAACACGGCATTAGCTTGAAATATTTTAAATTATGTCGGTCACTCTCGCTTAAACAGAAGAGAACTCACCCATTCAGAAGAGTGACAAACATCTACATGCATATGTATGTGAACAGAAACCGTGATTACTAAATTGTTTGTCTGGCACTTGCAGGACATAAAACAAAGTATTAATATACATATGTATGAAGATTTAATAAATAAATATTGAGAAAAAAATTTAATACATTTCCTTTTTTCCATGGTAGAATAAGTACAAGGTGTAGTCATAACAAATTTTGTTCTCAATTTCAAAACCCATATAACGTCAAACAAAAGAAAATATGGAAAAATTTTAAAACAAGCGTCAAAAATCAAATAAATTAATTTGACTTTTTCTACTTTTTTAACTGGCATTAAACAAATAATTTTAAAAAATTTATTATTATAAAATATTTCATGTTTTAAAGTCACAATTTTATATAAAATCTCTTATTTCTATTTCTCTATGCCTAAACTGTTTTTATTAGTATTTACATCTTCCTTTTTACACAAACCTCAAAATGATGTTGAGTATATCAATAAGGATTTCCTTAGGATTCACACTTTCTTTGCATAGATTTACCCCACTCAAGAAGTTTAATAAAATAAAAACAAATTTATTTCAACAAAATCTCTAGAGATAAGGAAAAAAACACAAATAGATTTGATTGTTTTTTTTTTATTGCAGTTTAAAGAGAATTTAAGTTTAATTTTTTATCGTTCATTAAATATTTGTTGCAAATATTTATTTATTGCTTTGTTGTGTTGTCCTTTGCACAAACCAATGTTTACAAACAGGATTCACTTATTGGTCAATTGTCTCCACGGATCGTCTGTCAAGTTAGTCAATTAAAACACTTATCTTACTTATTTGGTATTCATTGTATTTACTACTCATTTTAATAAAAAATAAAGTTAATCAACGGGATGGGCATGGTTATTTTATATAAAATTTTATAATATTGATTTTCTGGAAATTTCCTATTTTTGAATTGACTAATTTTATGAAAACAATTCTGGCAAAAAAAAAATACGTTCGCAGGTATTCCTATTTTAGGATCAACAATCTACTTTTGGCTAGATT
This sequence comes from Pollenia labialis, assembly GCA_949318255.1. NCBI lineage: Eukaryota > Metazoa > Arthropoda > Insecta > Diptera > Polleniidae > Pollenia > Pollenia labialis. The sequence goes on along the minus strand of OX439143.1, from coordinate 105,822,597 downwards.
TTAACATATGACCACATTATTTTTAATAATAACTGTATTATGCCTCAGATTAACCATAATATGATTGAAGTAACCATTATTTGGCAAAATTAGCCATATTGTTGTCAAAACTAACAATAATAGGGTCAACATTTTGCTAAATTTGGTCAATAGTAACCACATTGCAGTCAGAATTAACCGTAATGAAGTCAATGTTTAACATATTATGGTTATATATTTTAGCCATTTTTTCAATTGCTTATGAAGTCAAGTTGTTATTTCTCTCCTATAACGAATCAAGTTATAAAATTCGGGCATTTTTTAAAATCCTAAGGAAGTGCAACTAAAACTAGATTTTGGTTTTCGATATTTACCAAATTTCTGAAGTTTTTCTTATTTTAAGAATGGTTTTTGTTAAGATAATTGTTACTCAAAGTAATAAGCAGAGTTCGAAAATAAACAGTATATCGACCCCTTTGCGCGAAATTATCGTATGTTACAAATACCAAATTTAACAGGACAGCCATATTTCTACTTTTCTCTGCTTTCACTTGCAATATCAAAATAAAAATATAAATGTGCTAAGATAAGATAAGATAAGACGAAGTGGAATTCGCCTACAATAATTTGCCAGGTGACGTCTCTTTGAATGTAGAACAGGATTGTTTCAAAAACAAAATTTAAAAAAATTTGGCATATACGATCAATTCGCGCAAAGGGGTCGATATACTGTACAATAGAGATGAGCGATATTTCCGTACCTGTGATTTAATCACTGTTACTGAAAAATCACGAATCACAGTTGTGACCAAATCTGTTAAGTAACAGGTACTTGCTAAGTTGTTATTTTCTTATTTTGTTTCATACTCAAATTTATGATATTTCACAGTTTGTGTGGGTAATAGCGTTTTTTGCACTCATGAATGTAATTGTTGCTATTTTTTCTTTTGTTCTCTCTTCTTCCTTTTTAGAATTTTTTTTACAGCCAATGTTTATTTGTTCAAGTATGTCCAACTAAACAGGTGATCGTTTTTGTTGCCTTATTTCTTTGTCAAACTCCATAACAAAAAATTTGCAAATATCCTAGAACAAAAATAAAAGTTGTGATCACAATCACAGTTTTAAATAACAGTGATTTTAAAATCACGTTCACTAATCACGATGTTCCTTAAAAATCACGGGATCGCTCATCTCTACTGTACAATAAGAATACTGTACTAAGCCTAATAATGTTTGGCTTATTTTCTAACAATGGTATGATCAGTTTAATGAACTTTGCTTATAGGCTCATTTGTTCGTTTTTAAATCCACTTCATTTCGATTTGTAGAACATGCCCGCTTATTATGTTTTTTTATTGCTCTGACATCTTATGTTCCACTTTAATAAAATATCCTTTAACTCATTTTCCAGCTCGCGAAGAATTTGTATGTATTTAAATCAATAACTACTAAAAGAGTAAAAGAGACAAACCAAGCAACTGATTGAAAAGCATTTGCTTACTGTAGGAGCCTAACAGCCATAATTTTGTTACTTTTAAACATATTATTTTTAAAATTAAACATACAATGCCTAGAAATATTGTAATTGTATTGTGGCTTTATTTTATAAAAACATAATATAGTTAAATTCAACCATATTTTAGGTTTTCAAGGACGTTCACATTTTATGTTGTGGCCATTGCGTGGACCACAATATATATTTTGCCCATAATTCAACAATTTTCTTTTTGCTTGTAGTCGTCATCACTTCGAAATATTGTTTTACACTCTGTGGACTTTGGTTCATAGATAGTTCCTAATTGTAAATAAGATTTTATTTCTATGAAAAATACTCAATGATATCTTTGTCAATCCTAAAAAAAACTATAAACATTATTCTTCAGAAAAAAATTCCCGGGAAAGAAAGAAAAGTTTAACACTTTTTCTCAAATGACCGATCAAAGATATTTGAATAAATTTGTTAGTAGTAAATTTAAATTGCCCCAATTTTTATACCCTACACTGAAGATTAAATGGTAAAAGTATGTAATTCCGTTTGTAATTTTTACAATGAGTAGCGAAGTTGATTAAGCGATGCCCATCTGTCCATCTAACCGTTGAAATTGGCTTTCCGAAGATATGATGGGGATACTTGTACAAAAACAAAAAACGATTCTTTTTAGTTGTCAAAAATTTACTACCTCATATACAAAGCAAAAGGAAAAAACGTGTATGTGTGGCATACCATAAACGTATACATGCACATGTAAACAACTTTTGACAACTAAAAGGAACATAAACAATGATCATCAGGCTTCTTGCGCAGACCTTTTCAATGGGCCTTGGAAGGAACCAAATAAAAGGCTGAATGGTCAAGGCCTGCTTATAAAAAAGTTAAGCCGTGCAATAATTAATAAATCAAATACAAAAACAAGTAAGTTAGTCTTGTGTATAACATGGTTCTTTACTGAGTAGTGCCCATATTTTATTGTTCCAAGCATTTTTTAATATAATAATTTTACAGCGTTCATCGATTTCGAACGTTAACGTTCATAAAGACAATTACATTTATGGGCCTTAAAAAAAAACAAATTTTAGAATTTTGTTTTTGTTTTAAATATAACTTTCTATGCAAACGTTGACGTTCGAAATCGTTAAACAGGCAGTTTATATTGTTTAAATTTAAATGTCGCTATTAATTTTTTTTCAATTTGTCTCAGAGAGTGAATGTTCACAGTAAACATTCACAGCAATATTGTGATTTCTGCAGCGGTTTTCTGGCTAAACCAAAATATCCAATAAGATATTCTCATTGTTTTTAGTCAAAAACAAAAAAGGATTTCTTAATCTGTTTGTATTTGCCGATTTTTTGAACATGTGCAAACAATCTGTACGACACAACACAGTCCGACTAGAATCATGACATTTTGCAAATGCTTCTCAATATTAAAATATAATCTACATTACAGTACATACTGACTGACAAGCTTTTTTGAAGTAAATAAATAGAGTTGCTGTTACAAGTGTGAATTGTATCACAATTTGCTATAATTTTATTTTTCTTACAGAAAAGTATCTTATAAAACTTTTACTTAAACAAAAAGACTAAAAGATGTAAACAAACTTGTTTAATAAATAGAAAAACTAAGTTCAATTAGTCAAATTTTGTTATCTGTATCTTGGGGATTACACACATAATGATGTAATAAATCTGCATATATTTTTTATGTCATAGCAAAATATTTTAAGAAAAAAAAATATGGTAAAAAAAATGTTGCAGGATAAATTGGGTTTAAAGTACTGCTGGAAGTTTAACAAAAACTTAGTGATTTTAGGTTAAGAGATCATTTGGTCCATACTACAATATGCATATAAAACTTTGTCTTCGTTTCGATGATGTTTCTAGTCGGCTACAAATGCGAATTATTGCTCGGTATAAATAGCACCGATTGTTACTGCCTAGTAAAAACTTTTCTTGTTTCGCGAGTGACAGGTTTTAAGAAGTAAGCGAATGTATATGCGCTACGCAATTAGCAATACAGCAAAGTAGTAAGGTAAGTAAACAAATTCTTAACAAAGAAAAAATTGTTTCAGTATTTGAAAAATTCAATCATGGAGAGGCTCACAATTGATCAGCGCGTTAAGATTGTTGCCTTTTACGAAAATGGGCGTTGAAATCATAGATACTTAAAGAGTCACCCTTCCACCTCAGCAGATTCACAAAGAGTTACTGCTTGGTGCGGTTTATGTGTTCTCGAAAATTAGGTCCATGCTTCTTCGAAAAATAGGTCGGCCAGCAGTTACCGTGAATGGTGCTCGCGAGATTATAACGGACTTCTTGGACAATGGCTCTTTTACGCGAGAAATTCAATGGTCGTGTTATCTCACGTCTTGGTAATTGGCCCCCACGATCATGAGATTTGGCACCTTTAGACTTTTAGGGATATTTAGTTTACGTCAATAAGCCCAGAATAATTTAAGAGCTAAGAGATGATATAATTCGGTACATTAACGACATTGAATCTCAATTATGTTTCAGAGTCATTGAAATATGGACCATCGGATAGAGGTATGCAACCGAAGCCTTGGTGAGCTTTTGGCTGATATTTTGTTTCACACATAATTGCCATAGATTCTTCTATAATAATAAAAATCTTAAGATAATTCACCGAAAACTTTTTGTTTAATCTACAAATAAACATCGTCCGTTTTGGTTGGACCCCCTTAACGCCAAACTGTACAAATAAAAGTGTGAAATTGCCGCTGATGCTTTACCCTCATGATCATGATGTTTTTTTATATAATTATTTACGCTCCTCGATCAATTTTGTTTTCCCTGTAATTATAATTCTTCGTTTTTAAATGGTGAAAACTTACCTGCGTTATTTTATCAACAAACATTTTTTAGAACAGAAAGGAATATATGTGACCCATATAACTTTTGTTGTGCTTATAAAATTTAAAATGCATGTTTGTGTTTAAAAAAATTAGTGAATACGTTTTTTTTACTTATTTTTACCAAAAATTATTACTTTTCGTTTTTAAATCCCTAAGGTGAAAACTTACCTGCGTTTATATCGTTCAAGCGAACTAATTTTAAAAATAAAGATTCAGTTAAGACTCGGAACTCAGCCGAAGCTGATGTATTTTAGTTAAATTTTAATTAAAAATGACGGAACTGGATGAAGCGATGAAAAATGTGGCAATGCGAGTGAATTTTTTTTTGGAAGCCTATAAACAATATTTCCGCAAGAGTTTATCCATGACGTAAACTTTGACCCTAAAAAAGTTTGCTTTAATTGCTATTCAACTCTTATGTAATGGAAAAGTGGAAAGAAGAAGGCTATATATACATTTTGGTATACCAATAATGTGGTTAGACAACAGCCCGCATCAAGAAGAAAATTGGTATGGATGTATCAACTACCCTTCAACTTTGAATAGAAGGAAAGCAAAGAATAACACTTATGTAGCAGTGTCAAGTTTCCAATTACCATTACCGCACTCAGAATTCTTTCCAGTACCAACATACCGAAGTATTGATCTTCAAACAGATATCAGTACTGCAACCGCCGCACATTGGTTGAAGTTCATATAACGAGCGGCTAAAAATAGAAGAAGTTGTCGAAGGACATTAAAACTTGGCACATAGGCATTTTTTGTTTGAATCAAGAAAAAATGGAAAAATCAAAATGATCCGCCCACTTTTACGCCCACCTCCCATACAACTTGTATTCAAAAAGTGGCATAACTCCCTTGATTTTGATTGTATCAACTCAATTTTCACTAAAAATAAATATTATAATTGTACAATGGGCTCCTGAAAATATATACCTGATCCGCCCACTTTTACGCCCACCTCCCACAGAAAAAACAAATAGAAAAAACATGAATATGAATTTTAAGTATCGTCTTTTAATAATTTTTTGACATCATTTTCGTACTCCAATTTTTTGATTTGCAGTGTTGGGGCTAGAAACTTCCTAACCTTTTACTACGAACTTCCAAGTCAAAAAAACGAATGAAACGCGGGAGGTTTTCTACTTTTTTTAAATTTAAAAAAAAACAAATTTATTTTTGGCTTCTTGCCTTGTTGATGGTTAGAATTACACTTAAAAACTAAATTACAAAAAGGTTTGTAGTAAGCCAAACAAACTCAAAGGAAACTACAAACTCGAGAGCAGAGTATATACGTATGTACATATATATGTACATACATATATGTTTAACAAAATAAAGGAAATTTAAGAGAATTGGCAAATTCCTAACGAGTGCTCTACACTCAGAGAAAAAATATTCAAATTTAATAAAATTAAAAATTAAATAAAATCAAAATCTAAACCAAATTCAAACTTAAAATTCAATAAATATAAATAATAAAATTTTAAATGAAAAAAAATAATAAAACACAAAGAAAATTGAAAATTAGAAAAATAACTAAAATAAATCTGAAGTCGCTTCAACATGCTCCCCCTCGAAGAGTGGCAAAAGCACCCCCTTTACGTCTAAGATTTGATCCAGCCAAAGGTAGATGCTTCCGTCCTGGTCTGGCTGCATTGTTGAATTCAAGAGCACTTTTTACAGGCCCTAGGGAGGCTTGCTTGGAGGTACTGTAGGGTTCTTCAAGATGAAGTTTCTTGGCCACGGCTGCCAATTGGGTGTCATCTATTTGAGAGATTGTGGCTTGTAGTGTTGCCACCGCGTTTGTTGACCAGAGCTCTAGCTAACACGGGTCCCCCGCGCTGAGGTTCAGCGAGGACATCTTCTGACTTGATGGTGTAGCCGAGTGTGGTGAAAAGCATTACAGGCCACCCAGTTGACCAAAACTGCACATCCTCTGGTTAAGGTACAATGTTCTCGAAAATGATTGTAGGCCAGGCAATTCAGGCAGTATTGCAGAGGGTGGTTGAGTTGGCAAATATGGCACCGTGGTCGCTTTTTCATCTGTATTTGTAGCAAAAGAAAAGAAAGAAGTATATACAGTGTTAAAAAATACCTAATGCGACTGAGTTTTCTAATTTTCTATTTTTGTTGAGGAATTTGGTAGACTATTTGGTAGGTTGTGGTGGGAGTTTAGTCATGTTATTGTCTGTCGGTAGCAAACATAGTTTTACCACTGGGCGTAAAATTATGCCCTTTTTGGTGCCTACTTCAGCAACTCGTACTTTGCTGTCTCGACCATAGATTACGTTATTAACGCGACCTAGGAGCCACTCGGTAGGTGGGAGTAAGTCTTCTTTGACTATGACAATATCATTTGGTTTTAAGTTGTCGCGTTCTTTCTGCCACTTAAAACGGCGTTGAAGCTCGGTTATATATTCAGACTTCCACCGTCGAGCAAAAATATGTTGCAGCGCTTTTAATCTTTCCCAGCGTTTAAGTGATTCTGGTAGTGCTGTAATTGGAGCTCCTCTAAGTAAATGGCCGGGGGTTAGTGGTAGAACCTCACCCGGGTTTTCGGTAAGAGGCGATAGAGGGCGCGAATTTAAAATGGCTTCGATACGGACTAGAAGCGTGCTGAATTCTTCGAACGTGAACGATAGGTTGCTGGTAACTTTCTTCAGGTGAGACTTCATGCTCTTGACCGCGGCCTCCCAGAGGCCACCCATATGAGGTGCATATGGCGGTATAAAAGACCAGGTAACGCCCAAGGTGGAGTACTTTTCGACTAAAGTCTTTTCAAGAGATTTCAAGAACTCGTGGTGGCCTTTAAGAAGAGCATAGCTTGCACCGACGAAATTTCGACCGTTGTCGGAAAACATGGTCTTGGGGAGTCCTCTGCGTCCAATAAAGCGGTGAAAGCAGGCTAGAAAGGCATCGGTTGAGAGGTCTGAACAGACTTCTAAATGGACGGCTCGGGTAGAGAAACATACGAACACAGCAGCGTAACCTTTGAGAATCTTCGCATTTCTCAACGTCGAGGATTTAATATTAAACGGACCAGCGAAATCGACTCCGGTATATGTGAAGGGCAGGGAAAAGTTCACACGTTCACACGTTTCGGACAAGATTCTTTAATCTGGGGATATAAAAGCCTTGGCGAATCGCACGTAGCATTATATGGTGCTCAGAGTGGAGCATAATGCGATGGGTGAAATTAACTAGAAGCCTCGCGAAATGAGACCCTTCTGGCACAATAACTGGATGACGTTCCTCGTAGCTTAAACCTGAATTAATAAGCCTGCCGCCAACTCGTAAAAGGTCGTCCTTGTCAATAAAAGGATTTAAGTTAAGCAGTCTGCTTTTGCGGCTTAACGGTTTCTTTTCCTTAAGGCAATCGTATTCACGGTAAAAATATCTCTTTTGAGCGAGCGAGATGAGTCGAGTTTTCATTGAGCTAATTTCTTGAGCTGTAATAAACTTTTCGGTGGAAAATGGTTTCTTGAGAACTCGGTTGACAAATCTAAGTCGATAGCAAAGAATTCGCAACGCCCTTGGGAAAGATGAAAATTCTTCAAGTATATCTGTGCAAATTACGTCAAGATGAAAGTTGATTATAGACTTCTTTGTCTCTAAGTCGACTGAGTTTAGCCACCAACAAAGCTCCACACAATTCTAGTTTCGGAACGGTAGTCCGCTTAATCGGAGCAACTTTCGTTTTTGCTACCAGCAAATGGCTATTTATTTGGCCTTCTGAGTTTTCTGTTCGAATATACACTGAACCACAAAATGCCTTCTCTGAGGCGTCACAGAAGCCATGTACATATTTGGATTTTATATCCTGGGGAGAAATCTACCCATCTAGGTATCTTAAGTGTCGAAATAAATGGCAAGTTTTTTAAGAATAAATTCCATTTTACAAGTATGTGTGGAGGTACCCCTTCGTCCCAATAAGACTTTGCTTCCCATAATTCTTGCATCAAAGTCTTAGCAACAATAACGACTGGGCCTAACCAACCTAGAGGGTCAAATAATCTTGCTATTACTGACAAGATTTTTCGTTTTGTTGCGGATGGGGTAATTTCAATTGGCTCTACCGCATAGTAAAATATATCCGCCAACGCATTCCAGCGAATTCCCAATGTTTTTAAAGAGCTGGAGTCATCAAACTTCAAGAAATCTTCGTCTAGAAGATCCTCCCGGGGCAAACTTTCGAGTAGAAACTGATGATTTGCTGTCATCTTTTTAAGGGGAAAGCCGCCAGATTTCAAAGCTGTAATAAGCTCCCCTTGCTTCTGCTTGGCCTCTTCAAGCGTGTGTCCCCCGGACAATATGCCATCAACATAGACCTCGTTCTTCAGAATAATAGATGCTTTGGGATACAGGTTTCTGCAATCATGACCTAGCTCAAGTAGAGTCCTAATCGCCAAAAAGGGGGCGCAATTTACGCCAAACGTGACGGTCTTAAGTTGAAACGAATTCACGTATCCCTCAGTGTTGTTGCGAAATAAAATTTGTTGATAAGGGCGATCTGCTTTATGCATCAAAATCTGCCTATACATCTTCTGGATGTCTCCAGTGAATACGTACTTATAATTTCGCCAACGTAAAACAAGTTGCATTAAATCCGTTTGAAGCGTTGGGCCCTGGTATAGCACATCATTTAATGAAAACCCACTTCCGGTTTTCTTTGAGGCGTTAAAGACCACTCGCACTTTTGTGGTTTTACTTTCGGGCTTGATTACCGCGTGGTGGGGTAGAAAAAATTAAGAGATTTTTTCTGCTTTGGGTTCAAAATGTACAACTGGTTCCATGTGATCCAAGTCCAGATATTCTTGGAGAACTTCAGCGTACTGCGCCTTCAAATCTACGGTTTTATCGAGCATTTTCTCCATTCGATGGTACTGCGCAAGAGCCATATTTCGGGAGGGGCCTAAATAAATCTCTTTTGGAAATTGTTCCTTGAACGGTAGTCGAACTACGTAACGTCCATCAGATTGTCGAATTGTGGTACGTTTAAAATAATTTTCACAATAAATATCACTTTCAGCTTGAAAATCGGTTTTTTCAGTCTCTTCTATTTCCCAAAACTTTTTTAATTGCTCATGAAGAGCTAGATCGCTGCCAGGCGAAACAAAAGTATGGAATGATTGAACTCTAGTTTCTGGTTCAGGGCCTAGCAAATACCAGCCAAAGTGGGACTCTCGGGCTTCAAGATTGCTTCCGATATTCATTTTTACGCCGCTCAAATTTATAAAAGGCAGATAATCACTACCGATAATCATTTCAATTGCCGCAGGTTTGTAGAAATAGGGATCTGCTAGTTTCAAACCTTTTATATCTTTTACCGTTTGAATTGGGATCGGCCGTGAAGGCATAAAATGTGCCAATGTTGGTACCACAATCGCTCGGATTTTAATTTTAAAATCGGATACTCGAGATTTAACTGTGACATAGCACCTTCCCTTCGAACTACCTACCACCGTATCACCAAACCCTGATATTTCGCTATGATGGCGTTCTAGGGGGATCGCTAAATTTTGTTGAACACGCCTTAGGATAAAACTTCTAGTCGACCCTGTATCAATTAATGCGCGAACAGTAAATTTTTCGCCTAAATGCTCAACATGAACCAAAGCTGTTGGTAAAATTGTAGTTCCGCTGTGTTGAGACAAATTCACCTGAACTGATTCCCCATTTGCACCCGAAGTGCCAGATCGTCCCGATTGAGAACTGGATGGCCTCGTGTTACTCTAAGTACCCGACCCTGATGGCCTTTCGTTGTCTCGAACTTGCTGATGAGATGAAGCCCGTTGAATGGGAACCTTTTTCGCCTTATCTTCTTCAATATGCAACATGGTGTGATGCCTCTGATTGCATCTGTTGCAACTACTGGAGCTCTGACATTTCGTTTTGAAATGAGTGGGTGAAAAACAATTCGCACAAAATTTGTTCGCATAAACATATTTGATTCTATCATGGACGGACAAACCCTTAAAATATTTGCAGAATCGTAATGGATGATTCTGTTGGCATTTCTTGCAGCTAAATTTACCTTTATCAGTTTCAGCATCAGAATAGAAAACTTGAGATCTAGAGGTATTATTGTCTCGGCTGGGCGGTTTCCTCAAATTTGTAAAAGTTTCTAATGTTTCAATTCTCTCAGACAGAAATTTGTTAAGTTGTTGCCAGGTAGGCAGTTCCTTATGGTTCGTCAGAGAATCTTCCCACGCACGCGAAGTTTCTTCTGGGAGCTTTGAAGTGCAAATGTGCATAAGAAAGGGGTCATTATCAGCCACCTCAACTTGAAACGAACTAATAATCGACAAACCATCGCTGACCGTATTTTGAAGTTGCCTTAAAAATTTTAAAGTTTCATTCTGAGGGGCCTGGATGCCATAAATTTTCCTAATTTGATTATTGATTAAAATTCGCTTGTTTTCGTAGCGATTTTTCAAAGCCTGCCAAGCTAGCTCAAAATTAGCATCTACCAAATCATAATCTTTTATGAGTTGGTAGGCCTCCCCCCTCGTCTTGCCAAGTAAATAATATAATTTGTGCGCTGGCGCCACTGAAGGCTCATTTTCAACCACTGCCCTAAACATATCCCTAAATGCTGGCCATTTGTCGAAACCTCCTTCAAACGTTTGAATTTCAACCGCAGGTAACTTAAGAGATGACTGACGTACTGTCGTATCTGCCGCTTTTTGTTGTGGGGCCTTAGCCTTCAACAAGTCCATTATTCTAGCCTTTAGCATCTGGTACTTTTCACAGGCATCTTCGTATTTCAGAGTAATTTCATCTGAAAAATCTTCTTCTTCTTCTTTCACCTTTTCATCGCCTTTGATGAACTCTTCAAACGTTGATATCATCTTCAGCCCTCTTCTTTCAAGTTCAGCCTGCTTTACCTCTAAAAGTGAAATCGTCAAATCTTCTGAAGAAATCTTCTCAAAAGTAGAACAAAAATTCACTACTTGTCGAATATCGTATTTACATGCTCTTTCCGAAACCATTTTTAAAATTTTTGCTCAAAAGCCTTAAATATTTTATACCTCAACAATTTCTCCAGCAGCAATTAAAAATTTACAAAAAACAATCGTGAAGAAATTCAACCTTATACAAAGGTATATTACAATTATTCGCGACGAATGAAAGCGATGTAGAATGTTTAAAAAACAGCTTTAAATTTCACCAAAAAAATTTCAAAAATATTCGCCTCAAAACTGCCAAAAAATTTTCCCAAGTTGTTTGTATTTCAATGTAAAATTAAATTAATTTTATTAAAACTTCTCTTTATTAAATTTTTTCTCTACCACCATAAAATCATTTTCAATATTCAGCCACAAATCAATTTTACTCAGATTCTGTAAAATTTTTTCCTTAAAAATCTACTCATCAAAATTCCCAATATAATTATTATAATTGTGCTTTAAATTAAATTTTTCTAAAATTACGCACTCTTTTCTCCAAACAATTTTTCAAAAATAATCGAACACACTTCATAAAAAATTTAGAACGGGTTGTTCATAAGCATTCAGTTTTCTAATCAAATAATGCTTCAAATATGTACCACTCGTAGGGTCACCTTGTAAATTTTTTATTTAAATTTACCTCTTTTCGGTTCACCCTTTTAGTTTTAAACCTTAGTAAAATTTCATTTAATTGTATATTCAATTATATTGCCTTCAAAAAAGTTTGTGTACCACTTGAACGGTCACCGTGTAAATTTTTTCATTAAAAACAATTTTGTTATTTGTATTTTTTAAATAAATATGCCACAACACTGTCTTCCTTAATGTACCAAATTCTTCACAAAATTATATTTCACACTCACCGTTTCCCCGCAAAAAACTTCGTTCCGTGAGCCCTTGTGTTTTGAGACAGCTTCTTTCGGTTTATATTTTTTTTGTTGTTTTTTTCCTTTTTTGCCAATTTCAAAATTTTTCAAAAATATATTTCTTTTTCTTTATTTTTCACACCCGAAATTCAGTGCCTTTTATTTATTTCTTTTTCGTCACAATGTTTTTTTCCTCAATAAAAAAACTTTATTTTTATTAATAATTTTTTATTTTAATATTTTTAAAGCACTTTTCCATCACTTTTTCTACGAGCGTGTTTTTCTTTTGATTTTTATTCTTTTGTGTGTGAAGTTGCCGGTCAAATTCAATTGTACATAACAAAGTTGTGGAACGTACAGGAATCGAAACACTTAGTAATGAGTGTGACGAGTATGGCAATTATAATTTACAGCAGTACGCATGTATCCTAGCATTTACACGTGAAAGTAAATTTCTTGCAAGTCGCAATACTCTCACACTTTTTCACTAACACACACAAAATTTTGGTACTTTCAGCCAATCGGCTGCTTCTTCGATTTTTCGTTGATAATACGTATACTCTACTTGCAAGAAAGTACTTTCACGTGTAAAGGCCAGGTATATAATTAAAAAAATCCGTTGTTTTTCTTCCTATTTACCAGTGTTGGTACTTTTTAACAGTGTTGGCACGCTAGGGATTTTTTATATCAGTGATGGCACTTTTATAAAATTTGAAGGTTATGTTCGATTACTTGTTGGATATGATTATGCAGTAATTTTAATTAATTTTTCGCACTTTTTCTAATAAAAATAACACAATCGCATTAAATATAATTAAAACACTGTACTCACCCAATCTAATCTTTATGATGACACTTAATGTTTACCTTGGTGATTTTCCCTCTCGAAAATCAACCGTCTTGTGGACCTTTCTTCCTTCTTGGAATGTTTGGCACAATTGGGAACTTTTACCTCTTTTTTGGAACTGCTGCTGATGTTGTAGTTGTTGCGGTGGAACAACTATTGACGTCACTTTGAAAAAATTTGCCGCAGTTGTTACGGGAGAACAACTGCTGATGGCATTCAGTGGACAGGTTTGCCACTGGCTATTCCAATCCTAGCTCCTCTAGGATTTATCGAAGGACCAAATGCTGGGGCTAGAAACTTCCTAGCCTTTTACTACGAACTTCCAAGTCAAAAAAACGAATGAAACGCGGGAGGTTTTCTACTTTTTTTAAATTTAAAAAAAAAACAAATTTATTTTTGGCTTCTTGCCTTGTTGATGGTTAGAATTACACTTAAAAACTAAATTACAAAAAGGTTTGTAGTAAGCCAAACAAACTCAAAGGAAACTACAAACTCGAGAGCAGAGTATATACGTATGTACATATATATGTACATACATATATGTTTAACAAAATAAAGGAAATTTAAGAGAATTGGCAAATTCCTAACGAGTGCTCTACACTCAGAGAAAAAATATTCAAATTTAATAAAATTAAAAATTAAATAAAATCAAAATCTAAACCAAATTCAAACTTAAAATTCAATAAATATAAATAATAAAATTTTAAATGAAAAAAAATAATAAAACACAAAGAAAATTGAAAATTAGAAAAATAACTAAAATAAATCTGAAGTCGCTTCAACATGCAGCTTTGAGCGAAATGTGTTTATAAATGGGTCTGAAGACAATAAAAGATTATGCATTACGTCTTCATTAGTGGCTACACGTCCAGTTCTTCGCGAGTGATGTAATCTATAGGCTCTATAGTCCTTATTCCTTGCTTCATTTTGTAATAATTTTAAACAGTTCAGAATTATGGCAACAACAACAAGCATGAACGAAAATTCATGTTTTGTTACTTTATCACTTCATCACTTTATAGTTTTTACTGTTTTTTTTGGAAAAGTGCAAATATGTGCAGCTGATTTTTTTTTTACTTTTAGCTGAGACTTCAAGCTGTAATTTGACATCATTCGTTAAACAGCGCTCCACAGCGCTAAAAAGATACAGCCTATTGAAGTTGATGAACATTGAAATTTTGATGTTGTTTATATTTTGTTCTACAAAATTTTTTATATGGCACTTTTTCCAACTTTTTTTAATGCAAATCTCATCTTTGACAATTGTCATTTACGAAAATATACAACAAAGTCAAATGATAATTTTACTGTGATTGTAACAAAAGATTGAATATACAGTAAATTTACAAGACATTTTAAACAAGCAAACATATATGAACTTCGAGCGTGTCTATCCAAACAAATAATAAATATATCAGCCTAATACTACGGAATCATAATATTCAGATATCTGCCAACAAAATACCAAAAAATTATCCAAATCGGCGAACATGCAAAAAATGAATTTTGGCCACTCTTCAACCAATGTGCGCCGTTGCCACATCCATGGATTTCTTCTCAGAATACGACCCTGGTGAAGGTACATCCTATGAAACATCAAAGGACCCAATCCTAGTGACACAAAACCAATTGGATGGAATTGTTGCAAATTTGGGTTTGACTCAGATAAAATCAAAACTACTGGCTTCATTTTTGAAAGGAAATAATTCGCAGGCGAAAGGTACCAAAGTAACAGTATATCGAAAACGTCAAAAAGAGTTAGAAAAGTTCTTCAATGGGAATGATGGAAACAATTTCACTTATTGCAACGATATTGAAAAGTTAATGGATACGATAGGGGGTTAACCTATAAAAAGGTGGTTATCGTTTATTCATCGATAGTTCACTAATCAGCTTAAAAGTTGTGCTTTTGCACAAGACAAATAGGATGCCTTCTGTTCCGATTGCGTATAGCACTGAGACTAGTGAAAATTTCGATAATTTGAAACACATTCTGGAAGTAGTGAAATATAACGAACACCAGTGGCGCATTTGCTGCGACCTCAAAATAATTTCATTGATTACAGGTTTAACAGCATCTGGGCGTCCAAAAAGTTCGTGTTTTTTCTGCGATTGTGATTAACGATACGAAGAAGTTATTAAATAAAGAAACCAGTACAAACAGCATAACTGGAATAGTTTGTTGCCGTTGTTCCACATTAAACTTGGCATTGCTAAAAATTTTTTGAAATGTATCGCAAAAAGACCAGCAGTATTCAAACGCTTAAAAGACATTTTCCCAAGACAAAGCAACGCCAAAATTCAGGAAGGGGTTGTTAATGGTCCCGACATACGGAAACTAATGAGTCGTCAAGATTTTGACCAAGTTCTGACAGACCGAGAATTAAATGCATGGCTCACATTGAAAGCAGTCATTAAAAGACTTTTGGGTAAAGAACGCAAAGACAACCACAGGCAATCTGTTGTAAACTTGTTGGCAGCTTTCGATGAAATTGGGGTTAATATGTCGTACAAAATGCATCTCTTGCATCAGCATCTTGATCAACTCGCTCAACAGTTGCCAACTGAATCTGATGAGCAAGGCGAACGTTATCGCAAAACTGCGCTTCCATTGGAAATAAGGTAACTATAGAGTGTGCATATTTTGAGTTCCTAGATTTTTCTAATGTCTTTGTCAGAGTGCACAATTTAAACGTGTTAAAGATTGAAAACTATTTTCGTTTCAGGTAAAGAGGAAACAAATCTCTACATGCAATACTGTCTGAAATTTGTTAGTGGTATAAAACACCTTTGAAGAAGAGTAAGACGAGGAAAAAGAGGAAGAAGGGGAAGACAAAGATGAAATTCCAGAATATCTGTTGGACGAAATTATCGACCTTTTTGATAATGATGGCGATGACCAAGATATAGGAAAAAGCTGTGATGTTGATCTACAACCACCTGCTAAACGGCAACTGGCCAAATCATTAATTTAATTTTTTTACTTAAAACTTTTTCGTACCAACATTTCAAAAATTATATTTCTTTCCATATTTTTATAATTTCTTTTTCAATGTTTCTTCAAAACCAATACTGAACAAAATTGGTACATAAAAAATGAGAAGTAAAATAATATTTAGCTGGAAAACGCAAGTTTTGTATTATGATTGTTTTATTTTCAAATAAATTTTATTGAAGTAACTTAGAACCATATAATAAATTAAATAGAAAGCAAAAAAGACTTAGACCATATTTACACTATGCAATTAACGCCGCAACTTTCGCATGCAACTTTTGTTTGTTAGCAAGAGGTGTAAGGAAGAAAACGGAATTAAAAAAGTTGAAAAAATGCTTGAAAAAAATTTAAATATAAATGTGAAAAGAGTTTCGTAGCAAGTGATTTAAAAGAAAATATAAAAAAAACTCGGCGTTAATTGCATAGTCTAAATGTGGTATTAGTTTTGTGGAAAATATTTTCAAAAAGCATGAAAAACAAATAATTTTTCCAACATTTGGCTTCATAAGCACCTAAAAATGTTCGATCTAACTTTTGCTAAGCTAAATTTGTTCCACAGAGTTATCATACATCAGCCATAAAAACGAAGCAACGTGCTTGATTTTATTTGTTGAATTTACAACACAGCTTCACTTGATGATTTTGAATCGATAACAAACCCATAGATACTTTCACTTTGGAATTAAACAAATAATATTCTTAATTTTGGATCGCCTGTACTTTCTTTTGTTTCATCTCTTTTAGTCGGTAAATAAAATGCTGTTCAAATTATCATCTTCTTCAAGCACAAAATGCTAAACAAATCGGTCGTCGATTATTGCATTTGCAATAATGTTTTCTTTGCATTAAGCATACATTTTTCATCACTTCCAGGCGATTAAATTGAAAGAAATCAAAGTTTTCTGCGCAACTAACATTTTCTTATTCTAAGGCATTTATGGAAAAGGACTACAATCCATCAATAAGAGTTCTCAGCATAGTTATTATACAAATTACAAGTCGGAAGTTAAAATGTCTATGCTTTGGTTGTCAGTTTTTGTAAGCTTCCTCAAAATATTCTCTTCTTCTTTCCTAGCATCACAGCCTGGGGTGGGCCAAAGCTTCTTCTACGATTCGCCTTAGTTCATAGTTCTGAATTCTCCCACATCTAGATATTTTAATATACCATCTATCCACGTTTCTTTGTGTCTTTCTCGTGTTGTTGTTCCAAATGCGCAACAGCTATGAGTAGTTTTTTATTAAAAACTTCTTTTGGCTTGCGGATAACGACACAAACCATCCCAACCGTTGCGCTTTTGTATACGTTACTATCGGTTTGCGACCAGCGAGATCTTCAATTTCATCGTTCCAACTTATTCTGTATGATCCATCATCATTTGTTATATGTCCAATGATATGCCATCAAAGCATTGCAATTGTCTGCAGTAATTTATTTTGTGGCTCCATACCTCACAGCATTTATTCTTAATTTTGTAGTTCTTGTTAGCAGTTTAGATTTAGAAAATATTTATTTAAGGTGTTATGATACTTGCTATTTTTTGTATTGGATTTTTTTAGGATTGACTGAATGAAACAACAAATGCGAGAAAGAACAAGAAATACAATTTGATAAAATTTAAACAAAACAAACAATTCTGCCCACGTTTTTTCCCCAAAAAAAACCGTCATTAACCCTCTAACAGATAAGGATGCCTCAAGGCAGCTATCCGTTTTTTTCCTTTTGTTTTGTGATAATACTGAACATTTTTTTCAATGAACCGTTGTTACTTTCTATAACTTACTACTATGTTTACCGTTATATTTTTGGTTGAATGCAACAGCACAAGTTTTGTGTGTTTTATTCACATTTAATTGTAATAAATCAGTGTCAATAGAAAAAAAATATTTCAAAAAATATATAATTTTTGTGAAATAAAAAAACCGTCTTCCAATTAAAATAATACAATTTATAATTTTTGCTAAGTAGTTTGTATGTAATTGTTTAAATTAAACCAAAAATTGTCATCAAAATAATAATATTGTTTGTTCTAAGCGAAAAAATATTATAGCAGCCTCAGGGCACTCTTGTCCGTTTATGGCAATTTTTGTGTCCTAAACCATTTTAACAGTAATATAAATAAATTTTTTGTATTTTGGATTTTACTTTAAAAACATGAAAACCCAGATATATTTCCCAGATAAAAAATAAATCTTTCTGAATTGACTGATAGCATGTTCGGAAAGACGATCGGTTGGCCATCCTTTGTTAAAGCTCGAAAATCCACAGGCCAAACATCCAACCGAAGACGAAGATCGATTAAGGGTTATAACCTTTTTCCAATCTGGCAAGGTAAGGAAAATGGCAAAAGAAAATGCAAACTCTGCAAAACATCTCAAACACAATATAAATGCCAGAAGTGTGACATAAATTTAGGTTCTTCAGATACTAAAAACGGTTTTTTTTCATATCATAACCAAAAAAAGTGTTAATTTTTGCTTTTTTTCTAAAAAATATCATTTTTTGAACAAAACTCGTTTGATTAACAAAACTCTACCTGTATATAATTTTTACCGTAAACAGGCAAGGTTGCCCTGAGGCACCCTTTCGATTTTTCCACCTGACGACTGAAATAAAACAGATTTTCAACTTCAGCCTTCAATTTATTTGTTTTTGGGCAAATATTATTTAAAAAAAAAATTAACAAGAGGTTGCAATTAAAATGTAGCTCTTGCCTGTTAGAGGGTTAAAGTTAAAAATCGCCAAAAAAAAAAGTTAAAAACCGTTTCTTTCGATCAAAAACGAAAAAAATTGGCAACAGTGCTAACAATTAATCTGGAAATGTCAATATTAAGTTAAAAAATTTTATATTTTTTTTGACAGTCTTAGATTATTTATCGATAACACATGTATATTTGTTTGACATTTCAAGATTTTTTATGATGTAATCATACTCTTTACACTTAGTCAGTTTTCCTATGCAAATATATTTGCACTGTTCTCCAATATAGAAAAAATACAAAAAATAGCAAGTATCATAACAGCTTTACTAATTTATTAAATTACAGTATTTTAAAGATACGACCAAAATATTTTCATAGGGAACATAATATTTAAATGTCATCTCCTAGAATTTATGTCTGACTTTTAAGAGCAAAATTAATTGCTTTGGGTCCAAACTCGCTATAATTTTTGAATGGCATAACTATCACCTGACTGTTACGACTTAATTTTAAACAAATGTCTTGACAATTCAATATGCCCTCAAGATTTAACTTATTTCAAAGTCCGCCATCTACCGTTTTTTTCAACTAGTGCTTATTTCGTGAATGGTAACTCTTAGCTCATGTCTGATTTGACAGATAATTAGTTTTATCCTTCCGCTAAACGAATATGGTTGTGTATACGCTTGAACAACGCTGGGAAATATTACTTTGAAAATCATGGTAATGTTGCAGAATGTGTGCGAAAATTGCGTACGAAATTTCGATGAAGCTCATTTTGATCTTGGCGGGTAAGTAAACAAGCAAAATTGTCGCATTTGGGGCACAGAAAACCCGCAGGCATACATTGAAAAGCCGATGCACCCAAAACGAGTCACTGCTTGGTGCGGATTTTGGTCCAGAGGCTTAATTGGGCCATTTTTCTTAGAAAATGAGCAAGGGGTGGGCGTTACAGTCAATCCGTATCGGGCCATGTTGAACGAATTTTTGTTCTTTGAATTGAAGAGGAGGATATTGGCCGAAGCTACACTCGATGTTTTGCGCCTTGTGTTTGAAGATCGCATTATCAGCCGCAGAGCTGAAGTTGTTTGGCCACCACGCCGACAAGCCAGAGAGAATTGACGCTTTGAAGGACAATATTCGTGAAGCCACTGGTGAAATACAGCTGCACAAAATCGATAATGTGCTCAAAAATTGGACCGATCGTGTAGGCTACTGCATGGCCAGCCGAGGCAGCCATTTGAATAAAATTATTTTCCATTATTAACCCGAAGGATTGTACTTTCAAATAAAAAAAGAAATTTGAGAAAGTATTCAGTAGTTTTTTTTATAGCATTTTCAAAAAAAAAAGTTATTTGGCGGACCCTTTATATTTATATATAAATATTATTATTATATATATTTATTTATATATGTATATACTTTGACTTATTTTTTTCACATTTATTTACTTACCAATTTAGCCCCATACTGAGCTCTGCATATAAATACCTGTCATTATTAAAATTGAATTTAAATTTTCATTAAAATTGTGTAAAAAGAATAAAATGTAACTTTGTAACAAACACACACCGTTAAATAAATTAGTTTTCCATTAAATTGCACAAAAGCAAAATTCTATTAAATATTCAGCACAACAACAGAACTGAGATACAGGCAGCCAGAATAACTATAACATAAGCAATTAGAACAATAAAGCAACAAAAATTATATGAGCAAAAAATATTTCAGATACTTTAAATAAAATAAAAAACAGTTACAATTTCGAAAAGTAGAAACAACTAAGAATTCTATATTCGTCCGTACTGAATACTTATACCCTCTACCAAGAATTAAATTTGTTGTGACATCACAATTTTGAGTCGCAAAAAACAAATGTGTTAGAAATTTTGTGCAATCATTTAAACAAAGTGCATTCTGAGAGTCGTGAGTTGGAAATTTGATGGTGGATTGTATTTCCATAGGTAATATTTTAACAGCCATATTCATAAAAAGTTCTTATTTTGAGCTTATAGCATGTAATAACTAGCAAACGCTTTTTGTCTAATAAGCCTCAAATAAAAATTTGTATTCATAAACGTACATTAAAAGTTTTTTTTACTATTAACTGTTTGTAGCGATTGTGGGTTTAAGTATGGCAACTTTCTTTATATTTTGCTGCCATTTTATTGCTGGTGATGCATGAAACTTCTATTCGGTTCACATGATATTCTATATTTAATTTTTTTAAAATTTTTTTTAATGCGGAACTTACAAATTATTTTTATCAAGTAAAACTAAATTTTATTTTAGTTTCTGAACAAAATGTTGCTGTTAACTTATCGCAGGTTTAAAGACTAACAGCCGTATTCATAAAAACTTCTTAGGGCCATTATTACAACTTGCCAATAGTTAAAAGTCGGATTTTGTCGGACCGATAAATAGCTTTGCATTATAAAACCTTCATTTATTATGTTTTCATCTATTAAATATTATTATTATTGAAAATAACAGCAATAAAAAATGGAAGTTGTAATAATGCAAAGCTATTTATCGGTCCAACAAAATCCGACTTTTAACTATTGGCAAGTTGTAATAATGGCCCTAAGAAGTTTTTATTCATACGGCTGTAAGTCTTTAAACCTGCGATAAGTTAACAGCATGTCCATCCTACCTGGCAAGTTTAAGTAAAATTGTAGTAACCAACATTTTTACACGTGCGATAAAATCGTATCCTTTAATTTACACCAACAGTTGTTATAGTGGTCCTTTAATATACAGAATATACATGTAATGTAATGAGGTAATGAGGTTTTAAATGATTTTTGCTTGGTCGTACAAACGGTTTAAAAAAATTAGTATACTTTTATTAACCGCAAGTGGTGGTGTAGGGTATAAAATACCATCCAAAAACTAAATAAATTTTTGAATGAATGAATCAAACGAGCGAGGAGCCATTAACAACCTGCTGTTGCTGCCGCTAATGGTTGCTTTGAACGGTTGTGGCATTTTTTGTTCATTTAGTTTGTTTGTTTATTTGTTTGTAATACTTTATTTTTTTTTCTTTGGTATTGTTGTTATTTTATTGTTTATGACAGCTGATGGTGTTGGCAAATATTGTCTGCTAATTCCTACTTTTCGATTCACTACATCTGCGAAAAATATGCAAAAAAAAAACAATTGCAGATATCGAGTTTAATAAAAATACTTTGATTCTCCTTATTTGAAGGTATGTAATTTGAAAAAAAATTTATATTGATATTAAAAAACAAGTTTTTCAAAACCTTGTTTTACAGGTTTTCCAAAATCTTAGAATTATTATTGTAAAGAAAATTTTAATTTTCGTAGTTACAGCAATTCCGTACACTCAAAAGAAAAATTAATCCATCCATACTGAGGATTTTCAATCGCAAAATACTTAAATTATCCATATTCAATCCCGATTTCGTACTTGAAATAATCCGAAAACGAGATGGATTTAAGAAAACTTAGATTGAATCAATCTCAAAATGCGCTTAATTCAAGAATTGTAAAGTTGATTCAATCCCGAATTCGTACTTGAAATAAACCAAAAGTGAAATAAGAAGGAGAATTTTATTATGATTGACTTATTTACCCGTTTCATACCTTAAAAAATTTCCTTTATAAAATACCAGCATCATTCCCGATATGGTTTAATGTTCATATATAACTGATAATATAAACTAAATCAGCAGCAGGAGTTCTAAATTTTACTAAACATCAAAATAATGTGTTTTTTTTTCTTGTTCTGTTATTTTTGTCGTTTCTACACATAACATGCAAATTGTTTTTTTTAGCTACTTGTGTGGTTTTGTTGTAGTGTCTGCAACAAACTTTGATAAGTTAACTGAGGTTAAAACGCTCACTTTCTTATTTTACTCACATAGTGGCACCAACGAAAAGTTTAATCTTTTGTTTACTTGCTTTCAGAATTTCGTAACTACTTTAAGAAATTACGGGATTGAGTTTTAAAAGTAATCCCATTTAGAATTCTTTTAAAGCCCTTATGACACTACATTTTTTATTCATTAATTGATATAGAATTGATAGAAAGAAACAGTAAATGCTAGAAAGAGCAAACTATAAAAAATGTAAACAAAGTTTTTTAGTTTTTTTTTCTCTTGTTATGGTTTTGTTTCAGAGATGACGTTGAGAATTTTTAAAATTGTACCAACAACCTTTAACAATTTTACTTTTTTACCCTAATTGTACTGAAAGATTTTTTTAGTTGAAATTAATTTTTTTTGTGTTCATTAAAAACACCACAAAAAGGTATTATAAATCTTAGTTTAAAAAGTATCAACAAAAAAGTCCAATTGAAACAACTTAGCCATCCCTGTTCTGTTAATTTTATTAAATGTTGCCAACTTTTTGTTTATGAGAAACCTAAAAACAATAAGCGGTAAATCGCTGAATTTGCCCATAAACCGCAGATTCAGCAACACTTTTAATATTTCAAGCTTGAAATGTCAATTTTAAGTTGAACAATTTTAAATTTTTTTTGACATAACTTCATTTTTTATCGATATCTTTAGTAAAATGTTTGATAGTTTGCCATTTATCTTAATACAGCTGAGCCCTTCGCACTTGGTAAATTTTTCTATTACTTTATATTTGCACTGTTCACCAAAACTTGAACAATGCATTAAAAATGTAGTGTCATAAGGGCTTAATTACGTGTTAGTGTTATTATTACTTGAATTTTTGAGTACGACTCGTACTTAAAGTCAGTATAAAAAACTTAATTTATTCCGAGTGTTTTTCTTTCTGTGTAGTGACAGCAACTAAAAGTATAATAGATGCAGCCAGAGTTCAGAATTTTCTTTTTTATTCATGAATATGATAAACAAAAACCAAAAACAATAAGCTCATACATGAATGAACAAAAACAAAATTTATTTTATTCTTCATTAATGAAAATATGCAGCCGAATTTCAAAATGCTTATACAATTTCTTATCTGACGATGCGTGAACGCTTTTTGCTACTCTGAATACATTTAACGATATCGACTAATGTTGATTTCTTTTGTATCCCTTAAAAAATTACTGCCAAAAGGTCTTCGTACGATTCCTATATAAAAATTGAGCTACAAACGTAGCAGGTTTGTATTAGGGGTAATGTAAAAGTTCCGCTTCCCATTTCGCTAACGAAAGGCACGAATTTTGTATGGCGAGTTCGCACTTTGAAGCAATACTTTTTGGACACAGAAAGCACTTGGTTCAAGCACTATAAAAACTGGTAAGTGTAACGATAAGCTTTACACACTAACTTTTTTGTTGTTACCGTTATTCACTTATAGCTTAGCAAAATAAGAAATTTTTTTACGATCATAGGAATATAGAGAAAGAATGAACCAAATTGGCCCCTATCAAAGTAGGAAAATATAAATCGCAGTATTAACGAAGTTAAGCGTTTTCAATTTTCATTGAAATTTTTATATAAAAATCAGTTTTTGGTGGAGAATATTAATTTATTAAAAATGATTCATTCTTGTGGAGCACAAATCAAGCTTATGTGCTAAAAAAAAAACTGGGTGTGTTTCATATAAATTTTACAACACGTTCGATCACTTGTGTTGTTTAAACAGCACTTTAATCTACTTAAAAACTCAGTACATACTGAAATCGATTTTTGATACAGTACGTTATTGTTATATCACAAAGCGACCAATAAAGGACCCAAGTGAGCTGTCTCTTGATAGCTGCCCATGGATGTTATTGTTTTGATTTAAGAATCGATTTTTTATGGAGATTGATTATTCGTCTATAAATCGCGGTTTTTCCAGAGTTATGAAGGTTTAACGTTTAAATGAATACCAATTAAGTGATCAATTTATCAAATTATTAAGAAATATAACTGATCACAGATTAAGCTCATTGATCGAAAATTTTATTGCAAAATTGATTTTTTAGTGGGGAATATAAGTGATCGATCACAGATAAATTATATTGGATTATCATATTTTAATAAACTCGCCAGCTGAGGAGTAATGAGAAATTTTAGTTTCATCGAAAAGCCTACACTCAAATCGATTTTCTTGGGAGGAATTTGTGATTAATGATCAGATATTGGGAAAATGGCTTAAGGGTTGTTTTAGAAAGTTTTAAGAAATTACTGTCTGCGAATATGAGGCTATATTATTGTTACCCAGATCAATTCTTCCACACCACAATAATGAAGAGGGTATTATGCAGCGTTACCATTTCTTAAGTTTTCCATTTTTTGCAAGTTTTTTGGGATGCCAAAAAGTGTCTAATTTATTTAAAGTTGTTTCATGTTGATATATATATATGGGCTACTTAAAATTTTTTGAGCACATACTATGGCTCTTATTTTGTTAAGTTTTATGAATTGAAAAAACGTTGTACAGGGTTTGGATGACTGTACTTGAAGGATATGACGTGCAAAGTTTTACGTTGGAAAGTCCTCACCTTAAGAATTGGTGGTCATCTAAAATTCGAAAAATTAAAAAAACGACTTAAAACTTGCAAGAGTTTTTTCATTCATTCAGTTTTCTTTGTAATAGTTTTAAGCTTTTAGATCCAAACCCATACAAAATATAGTCACTTGACTTGGAGGATATATCCACGCCGTTTAATAAAAATGAGTTTTAAGCGCAGAATTAAAAAAACTGCGTAATTTTATAAAGTTTGAGGTGTATCAAGTTGGTGTCAGCGCACCAATAACGTATCACAGACATCACAAACTTAAAAGAAATTAGCGTAAATTTTTTAAAAATGTATCTTTTTTGCGTCTGACTCAGATTGCCTTTTGCGTCTGATTCAGATTGCCTTTTAAGTTGGCTAGTGTATTGCGTGATGTGAGTAACTTCGTAAAGGGCACCTCCGAGGCGAAAACGCACTTTAAAATTTTTAAACGCAAAAATTTTATGAACTTTTGAAAATTTTTGCAAAAAAACAATTTATTTTTAAGCTTTTTTTATATCAAAACATGTCATGGGAACATGTTTAGGTATCTAAATACATTCTTCGCTACGGACTTAACTGATAAAGTGCAAAAAAAAATTATTTTTTTCAACCCTGGCGGGTGCAGCGGCAGTTTTTTCCAAACACATTTCGCTTTGTGACAACTGAAGCGCTGTATCAATTCCGCTCAAACGTACATCGAATAGAAGACTTTACTGAGCTTGATACTAAAATTGAAAACGCACCAAAAAATTTTAAGGATTTAAAATTTTATGGAGGAAACAAAATGTTTTTAACCTCAAAAAGCATCTTTGTATGAAATATTTGAATTGGTTTCAGATTATACATTTTAAAAGTTTTTTTCCCAAAATATTGCAAATTATGTCTTATACTAGCCGTAATTTTGTAAAATGTTTAACAATTTTAAATACATTTTTATATGCAGACACGATCAAAAAAAATTTTTTATATTTTTTCCAGTGTATTTTCAAAAGTATTCAAGCTGTTACAAATATTTTAGTGTGCTAAGAAAGCCCTTAAGGTGTATTATCCACACGCGTTATCCTTTTTCAATTTTAACAAAAACTGTAATTTTAAATTTTTTATTTAATTTTTAACTTTAAACCGCAGTAAAATTTGCGCCGTGTAATAAAAATGATTAACGCGAACGGATTTCACATGCTCAAATATCGGTTTATACACACGCAAATCAACATTGATGTCAGACAAAAAAAAAATTTAAAAAAATGTCTAGGTGTCGTAAATTTTTGAAGTTGCTCACATATACAAATATATATGTAAATTATTTCAAGTATTTTTATAAATACAAAACTTGAAATTTGGGAGGATGTATTTAAAGTAAGACGTTGTGATGAGTCCGAAGTTTTTCCATATTTAAAGAAATTAATTTTGTCGTTACCAATGTCAACAGCAAATGCAGAGCATATTTTTTTTTTAAATTAATTTAAACAAAAATAGTGTTAGAAACAAATTAGAAATACCAACTTTACGTGGTATTTAACGAACAAAAGTCTTTTTGAAAAATATAACAGCGATTGTAGAAACATTAGGCAAACAAAAGATATGTCTGAAAATTTTAATACAAAAACAATTTATGTGTTAATATGTATGAGATATTTTTGAAAGATCTCCTAATATAGATTTTATTTTAGGAACTTTTATTAAATGGTATTTTTTTTTTATAAAGTAGTTTATTGTAAACAATTTTTTTTTAACTTTTTAAATTCTTTAAATAAAATGAAATCTTAACACATTTTGGTATTTTCTTTTGTAAAATAAAAAGTTTTTTCTTTGGAGAAAACAATTTTTTTCTGAGATAAAAAGTTTTTTTTTTAAATATATGTTAAGGCTGGTATGATGCCTTTATTGGTCCTAGACCTAACAGGTTGAAATTTTAAAGATAATTTTATGAAATTAGATACACATATGAAAATGGTGCGAATCGGTCCATACTTTTACATGACAAAGTCTAAAATAGTTTTAAGATTCAATCTGTTTGATATGAATTTCTTCATCTTAAATCTCATAAAAGTAACAGTTCAATGAAAGTGGTTTGTTTTGGGATCAAGTTAACAATTTATTTGTTCTGGGATGGCATTAGGATAAGACTGAAATCACTAACCCATTTGATCTACTTTAAGTTAATGATTAATAGTCCTTAAATTACAGTTGGTTAAATTTTTTGAATTGTATTTATAACAAGGTATGGATTTTTTTTTAATCTATTATTTATATTTACTAATCTAGAATAGTTCTAGCCTTCAAGTCTTGAGTTTTTAAGAGAGAGGAAAACAAATTCCACTTTTTCCCTATTATTCTCTTATGCTAATCCCGCGAAGCTTTACGCTTGTCTGCGACCAGATTCGCTGGCTAAAACTTGAAGAGTGTGAACCAGCTTTTACTATTGTAAAAAGAACCAAATTTGACATAATGCAGGGTTCTGATAGAACTCTTTTTTTTTGCATTAAATTTTAAAGGCCCTTAGTGCTTTAAACACTCTAATGCAAAATGTTTATTACATATTCAGTTCAAAAGGGTACTGAGTGCAAAATAATTATTACGACTATGAATGTGTTGATTTCAGTGTATTTTTGTGTTGCTGCAGTTGTTGCTGGTGTTTTGTGGTGGGTGCAGATGATTTTGTTGTTTCCAATGCCACCGTCAACGTTGTTTGTTGCTGTTGCTGGTATAGTTATTTTGTTTTGTTGTAGGTTTTTTTTTAGTTTTGAAGTGCGGGCGCATATGCGGAAACACTTAATCATCTTAACCCGGTATTTTCACGGTAAACCACATGTCTGCCACATAAATATACAAACATTTATGTTTAAAAGCATCATAGATACGTTGCCTATATTCACCCGCACATATACACACATTAACATATTCGCTTTTATACAGAGATGAATTTAAATTCTAATACAAACGTGTAAAATTATTCACACACTGAAACTCTAAACACATATTAACACAAACACAAAAACTTCCAAATCGTATTGTTTGTATAGGTTTGTGGATGTGTAGGAACATATTATGGTTAGACAGACAAACACGAGGCCAACCAAACAGCGGAAGTTACACCATCAGCATTCCATGCCATACATTTAGGCAAACACTCCCACGCACACACACACATATACAAATTCACACAGAAAAACTCTTTAACAGCAACATCCGTGAGTAAATGTATTCATTCATACTTCATGGAGTCCCACTCCAAATCCTCCTGTTGTACAATAAACAGAAGGGATTCAAATTAGTAGTGTTGTTGTTATTACGATTTTTTTCACGAAATTGTCTAATTGTGTTAAATGGAGATTTTAAATGCAGAATAAAACCAACAATGTGAGAAAATGTAAAAGAGAAAGAAATTTAATGAGAAGGAGAGGCTTGAAACGCGATTAAATAAGAAACCGCCTTTAAAGGATTCATTAAATTTAACGTTTATTGCCAAAACTTCTTAATTGTTAAAATTATGGTCAAAGTGAAGAAAACAGATAGTCCTTAACGCAAATGTTTTGTATTTAGGTTAATTGGAAATACATATGTACAAGGAAATGAAGGGTGGGCTGATGCATTTTTATTTACAAAATGTCCAAATTTAACTGCCTTACTTTAAGGTTTTAAATAACACACTAAAAACCTAAAGAAGTGCAAATACCGTTCAACTTTGAATCACTTTTGGTATTAATCTAACATAATACGTCCATCTTCCAATTCATATCTCTTGAGATCGCTGCTGACAAAAGATCCTATCTGTATTCATGGGAGTAGTAACCATTGGAAACCCGGCTCCGGTCTGATTATTGGTTGAGACTACTTAGTGGCTCACGTGTTGGTAGGGTTTTATATCCAACGTCGCGTTAAGGAAGATTTTAAAAAGTCAGCTTCAAGAAGATTTTTAAACACTTTGGGGGGAAGTCCAACACGAAAACGGATCTCTCTAGGTGCGGTTGCTATTCAACAGATTCTGCTGTAATTTTCCCAAAGGGGCGAGGATTATGTAACTCCCGCTCCTAAACAAGTTGCGAGTGTATAATTCTGCTGAGTTTTACGCTCAAATTGCTACACAAGGCTGGTTGGCAAAAGCCTTGTTTGTCACCAACCCCCTACCTGGCATGTGCTATTATTTTTAAGACAAACAGTCTTGAATGAAAATTTTGAAATAAAGTAACGGGAGAAACATTTCCCAGTAAAAGATATTTTTGTTCATTCTAGAAATTTTGTTTTAAAAATTTTAAGTAGTCCTGAATGTCCACAAAAAGGTTTTTGAAGATTCTAAGGAATCTGTAAAACTGGGAAATATCCTAGCAATGAACCATTCAGGCCTATCGTATGCTAAAGGACAAAGAGTAAAATGTTTTAACCAGTTATCAGATCAATACCGCCAGGTAGGGTGACTTTCATAATTCTCAGGCTTCTTTTCGATCCTTCTTAGTTTGAATGGAAAAGGATTCCAACTAGAGGCTAATGTGTTCAGTGACCAGTATTGCCAAAACTTATTGATAAAAAAAATGCTAGATTTTGTTTATAAAAATGCTACAAAAAATGCTTAATAAATGCTGAACAAAATTTATATAAAAAAAAATAGAAAAATCTCCATTAAAGTAAGGGTAAAGCTAATTTTTTTTAATATGCTTCATTTTGTCCTTCAGCTTCCGCTACAAAGGTTTGTCAGATGATCGACGGGTGCAGCTGAATTGTGCATAGCACATAAACTTAATATCGCCTCTGCTGAATGTTGTAACAAATTCTTTTAAAAGGATGGTTTTTAGTTATGCTCTACATATCTACATTTTGCTCCAGGCCACTAAATTAAGAAACAATTTAGAATTTCCAGTTTTTCAAAAAGTATTTTTAATTTGTTTCTTTTACCCATTCTTTTAACTGTAAGTGCTGTAGCCAATCTTCGTGAAACTTTTAAAAATAGGTTTTACAAATTGTTGAAATTTTTTTCTTTTTTAATTTGTATATCAGTTTTTTCAGTTTTCAGCATTTTTAGATCTATTTCAATGTTAGAATCTTTCGATTTTTTTTATATTTGTATTAAACATTAATGGAAAATATTAAAAATAACTCAAGAACTAATAAAAATATCAGACATGTTTTAATAATGCTAGAAAATATGCTAGATGCTAAATCAGTTTTTTTCATGTTAAATGACTTTAGAAAATGCTAGATCTAGCATGAAAAATGCTAAATTGGCAACACTGTCAGTGACCAACGCTCAGGGGATGCTCCGCTACTAAGCCAAGGGTAGATGTCGAGAAGAATAATCGAGCAAGACAGAACTGGGGCCAAATTACGGCATTCGATATTGATCGAAATTCCCATTTAAATTGTATTGTAATGTCGGTCGAAATCGAATGCCATAATGTACCCCCTGGTTCTATTTACCAAAAAGACAAACATCCAGCGCTTTAAACTTCCACTTATAAAAAATAACGATACAGTTACGATGGCTACGATGAATGTATATGGCTAAAGTTTAAAATGTATCTATAAAATTTAAATACGAGTACAAACGCTCAGAGCGCTATACTGCACTAACTCCTATCGTCCATTTCTGGTAATGGTACATTTAAATTATAGGCATCGGGTTGTTCAAGAGATAGGTCGAATGCTAAGGTTTTTCAAACTAATAGCTTCGCCCATGAGAAAACCTATGATGCAGCAAAACCTCAACGGAAGTTTGAAAAATCATTTCAGATGATATTCGCTTTAAAGTAGGAATCGAAAGTGGCAACATGTTGATCAGGTATGATATCGAAGTACAGTCAAATCCCGATAATTCGTAATCGCAAGGGACCGGCCATTTCTTACGAATTATAGGGGTTTTCGATTTAACGGGGTTCAAATAAAATAAATACGAATAAACGGGGTTTTTCAATTTATTTACTAAAACGATGCGTGCGTTTTGACATTTTTCTTTATTATTCATGTAACAAACTGATCTAAAAAAATAAGCACACACACAAGCAAAAACCCACGGAAAAAAATAGCAGGAAACAAAATATCTTTCTTTCCATGTTTATGTTGTTTTTATTACGAATTATAAGTGGTAGTTAGCAAACAATTACGATTTATAAGAGGTAAAGAAGATTTTATTTGAAAAAAAAATACGAATTAGCGAGCGGAAAAAAATATGTTTTAAACTTAAATACTGGCAAAAAAAGCAAACATAAATCATGATGGAGACACAAGCAGAAAGATTGGAATTTTTCTTGACGGTCAGGCATCCATCCAAAAGCTATAACCGTATTATGGTTCTATGTGTAACAATAATATGTGGAAAATTATAATATTTTAAAACATTGTATGTTTAATTTTAAATTAAAAATAATATGTTTAAAAACAACAACATTTTAGTCGTTTGTATTTTACAATGATTGCGTAGTTTGATTAAAAGTCTCATTAATTTATTTTTATTTACATATTCACATACATTTACGTACAATAAACGAGTCGAACAGAAAAAATAGTAATAAAGGTCGTCTTAGACTGGAATATGAATCATAGGGGATTTTTTTTGATAAAAGTGAAACAGAACACCTATCAGGATTAAAAAATTAAATAAAATTATAATTTGACACTTAACAAACAAATTGAAAATGAATAAAATAAATAATCATAAAATGGTTAAAATTTACCATTTTATTGTTAATTCTGTCCATAAAATGGTAACTTGGAAATTTTGACCATATTATGGTTAATTTTGATAATATTATGGTTAGTTTTGACCATTATTATGGTTAATATATGTTGCTCTTAGAATATTGTTACCTCCAACCATCTTTTTGTCTTTGTGTACCCAGAGAAAAAACATGTTCACCTCCAACCAAACTAATTTTAAAGAAAATTTTAAGAATATTCCCCCATATTCAAAAAAAATATTATTAAATTATAAGAGGTTTATTAAACAGATTTCCATAGGTAATTCATTTAATAAACCTCTTATTAACCTGAAATATATGTTATATACAAGTCCTATTATGATTAATTTAAACATATTACTGTCAGCGATAACTATATTATGGTTAAATTATTTCTCATAAACAAGTCTCTATCATATTATTGTAGCCTCCAAACATGTTTTGATCAATAATAACTAAAATTTCCTTAACACTTAAAATAGCTTGGTCGCTCTTAAAACCATAGTATTTTGCTCTTGGAAAAGGAAAATACTATTGTAAATTTAAAAACAAATAATTGTGATATTTAAGCATACCATTTTTAGAAGCAACCGTAATATGGTTGTGAGTTATTGACGGATGACTAGTTTAACCATAATATGGTAGTAGCTGAAAATAATATTGTTATATTAACCATAATATGTCTAAAGTTTTCTTTAAAAATAGTTTGGTTGGAGGTGAACGTATTTGAACATATTTTTTGTTTACGTGTGTAGTCTTTGATATCTAGAACTGATTTCCAAATCAGTAATGTGGTCTCCTCAAATCAGGGCCTAAAGACTATACTTGACTGCTTGTTTATTTTTTTTTTACAGACAGCCACGTTAACAAGCCAATCAACCATAAATTAATTTTGTAAATTAAATGAAAACCAAGCAAAAAAAATCTAATGCTCTTAATGTTTAAGACTCAACTTAACCCTTGTGTTTATTTCACTGATTCTGAATAGCAACTCAAAATGTAGTCGTAACTTTTTTTTAAACTTATGACACTTAATACTTTCATGTAAATCAACTATGTACTTCAGTTCTGTACTGCGTCTATTCCACTGTTACTGCCACTGCTCCAACAAACAATAAAATATGAGCTACTTAAGCATGCATAAGTTTGTTCAGAGATTTGCATCTACAAGTGCTAAAAGTATGGAAAAAATAAAACTTTTGTTTTTCTTCACTTTTTCAGTAGCACCTGGCAGTGGATCACGGCATGATTGTGTTGAAAAATGCGCTCAGATTTGGCATTGTCAAGTTCAAAATTTCCAACAAAAACCGGAGATAACTTTTCATACAACTACGGATTATCGATTCATGACAATTTTTAAAATTCCATGTTTTTATAAACAGGGAATTAAAAAAAGAAGAATACAACATTGTTGCAACTAAATATACCCTTTTGCAACATCCCTGAATATTTTTTCAAGTCAAAACCACTAACTAACTGCTTGTAGCTGCAGCAGCACTTGTTTTGCAAAAAAAATTCAAATTTACTAAAACAACAACGACAACTACAGTGCACATGCAAATATGTACAAGGATGTGTTTGTGTATGTGAGTTCTATAAAACTTTAAACTTTTTTATGAACATCACATTTTCCCCCTCCACTAGTTGAAAACTCACATTTTACTTTAACAAACTTACTTACGTACGAGAGTTATTTGGATGACACCAAGAAAACCTTTAGCCGAGGCTCAGGATTAGGGTACCGCAATAAGCTTAGTTTATGCTAATACCAATAATAAGGATTTGTAGAGGTTAGAATGATCTATTTATTTTAGTAGAACTTTTTTAAAACTATGATCCATTAGAGATTCACAGTTAGAAGACTTGGTGCACTGAAAATAAAATTCAATCCATTTGTACTTAAATTAAGCATACGCAGTTTCAAAAGCACGGCTTGTACGGATTTCTTTAAATCATGTACAGAATGCTTAACTCAAGTACGGATTATTCAGCAATTCGAAAACGGGATTGACTTAAGTAAAAGTGAGAAAAAAATTCAAGAACTTCGAAGTAATCACGAATTATTGCCTAAACATTAACCCCAAAGAATCAGTAAGGTGGTGTAAGAGCGACAGTTACATAGAGGGGAGGAGGCTGCTAGATTTGAATTTTTTTTTATAAAAACTGACGCTTTTTTTTAATCTTCAAAATATGACAACTTTAAAGCTTGGCACACATGAAAGAAACAATTTCGTTTTTTCCTCTATCTTTCTTCTTCCCAAAGTATTTTATATATTTTCTTTAATTTTTCGAACAAAAATTTAACTAAACTTTTTTAAAAAAGGTAGACTCTTCTTCGATTCGTTTTGCTCCATCATTCTTTCTCTCATTTCTCATTCCCAGCAAAAACTTTACTTACCTGGTAAGTTAGCAAGTTATGTTGGAGAAAAGTAAACACTACTTATTTTTCAGCTGAATAACTACCTTTTTTTGTTCGAGGTATTCACAGAATTCAGTACTTACAATACACATACTAGAAGCCAAAAAATCACTAGTTAACATATTATGGTCCCTGCAATGGCAACAAACAAACTTTTGTTGTTTTAAACAAAACTTTTATCACGATTGATAATATTTTGTTTCTATTTAACAATAAAGTATAATAAAATAGCAACAATACACTTAAACATATTATGGTAACCTATACCATATTATTATCACGGCAACCATGTTATGGTTAAATTCATCCACCTAAAAGCTATAACCATATTATGGTTGGTTCCGACCATGTTATGGTTAATTTTAATAACAATAATATGTTTGAAATTATACTATTTTAAAACATTGAATGTTTAACTTTAAATTTTAAATAATATGTTTAAAAAGCAACAACATTCTGGTCGCTTGCATTTTACTTGGTTTGCTTAAAATTCTCATTCATTTCATTTTAATTATTGATTAAAACACATTAATTTCCGTAGAATAAAATAGTAGAAAAGAAAAAATGGTAATGAAGGTCGTCACAGGTTGTAATATGAATGAAAAGGGGATTTTTTTGTAAAAGTGGAACATAACACCTATCAGGAATAAAAAATTAAATAAAATTATAATTTGACACTAGAAACAAATAAAAAAAATTGATGAAATAAGTAACCATAATATGATTAACATTGACCATATTATTGTTAATTCTGACCATAATATGGTCACTTTTGTCAAAATACAGGGTAATTTTGACCATATTATGTTAAACTTTAAACATAATATTGTTTGTTTTGATCATTATTATGGTTGATATTAACCAAAATATGGTTAATTATGACCATATTATGGTTGATTTCGGGAACATTTTTGTTGATTTTAACCATACCATGGTCATAGTTAAACATAACATGGTAAACTGCAAACATAAAAATTGTTAAAATCCAACCATAGTATGTTGCTCTTATAATATGGTTACCTCCAACCATATTTTTTTCTACGTGTATTCAGTAGTGAAAATAAAAGAAGAAGTTAGTCGAACGAACATTTGAAAGAAAAACATCTGGAAATCTCTTTTAATTTTTCAATATGAATCCTGTGAATTGTAACTGCAAATACAGTATTGAAAAAGTTCTCCGATTTTTTAAAGCGAGAAAGATGATTTTTAAATTTTTTTTGGAAAATTGGCGATTTTATCACAAATTTTATCGGCAGCCCTGAAAATATCCGATATGGTTTTCGAAATCATTTTACTTTGAAAATTCGATATCTTAAACGGTGTCCATGGACACTATGAAACTGGACGTTATGACATGCCACCGTTTAAACATAGTAATTTACACAAATAGAATTTGGGAATTTTTTAATGTTAAGTTACCTTTCGAACAAATAAATATTAAAAAAACAAAATAATGAATGTTTTTCTTCTTGTAGTGCTGTTGTTTCTATACAAAACAATAATCGGGATTTACCTACTTCTCTAATTTTATATCTGTATGTATCAGTTGAAATTGTGAGCTTTAGATGCTTTTATAAAATATTTTAAGATTTTTATACAATCGCCATTTAGAGGAATATTTTGAGAGCATAAAGCTTCTAAAATAAAAAGAAAAGAAAGTACCCTGCAAACATTTTACGGAGTTTGACTCGATCTACCCTCGTATCTATACAAATATTACTCCGTAGTAATGTTTGTAGAGTTTTTATGTGGATACAGTTCTTTTCATGGCAGTACATGCGTCTACGAGTAGTTAGTTTTATTACGAGAATTTTGTTCATACTTTGATGTAAATACGCTGTTTTGTTTGTTTTTATTATACATATATATTTTTTTTAACAACACAACAAGAAAAACTAAAAGTAAAACTTTGCTTTTTTATAGTTGCTACCGAAAAAAGTTTAAACCGCAGGGCAACACTTTTCTTTTCACACAGCTAACAAGTCAAATAAACAATTTTATAAACAATCAGGCGCACATTTTGTCACTGATACCACCGCCAACATCATCGGTTGGCATTTGGTGAAGATGGTTCTCCACATACTGTCATCATTAATAATAGAAGACCTTTAGAAACCATCAACAAATAAATTTGTGATACACTTTTCGTTCTTTCTTTTCAAGCTAGAGTTGGGTTGTCAGATGTAGGAGGGGATAAATTTGTCACATTTTAAAAAATCTTTAAAATCCGTACAATTTTTTTTTTTTTTTTTTTGGAATTTAAAGCTGGTATAAACTTTTGATAAGAATATGCAAACATGCCTAAAAACAAGAAAAATTTGTGGTCACTTATATTTTTCATAAAAATCGTTTTGTATTTTTTTTTAATACAAAATCGCTGTTTAAAATAAAAACTACAATCGGGTCAAATTTCACTAAATTTACGTCTAACCGGGAATAAACGAAAAGATCTCTTGTCTTTGAAAGTTTATATTTTTTGTACAAATTCAAACTTAAGTAGTTTTTAATTTCCACAGGTTGGGACTTTACATTAGGTTGCAATTATAATTACACAACTTATTTACAAATTGATATCTGCCCTAGGGCCTAGTCCATTGTGGATTTTAACACTGGTTGAAAATCAGTACGTTTACCTACCGCCATCGAGTGTTTAATACTGCAAGATTATACACAGCAGCCCCTATGGATATTCCTCCCTCAGGCCGCATTCACCAACACCATTTAATCCCCGAAAGTATGTTTTCGACAGAAAAGCGAACCTTCAGCAAGACAATCTTTCTGAAAGCCAAAAGGCATTTCCCACAAGACGCATCCGAACGAAGAGCTCAACCAAAAGTCAGTCCGGTGCCGTGCGACTGTGGATACTGACTCCCGTGGTTCCATTTATGATCACTGGTGAGGGGTGCTCGAAAGAGATCATAAAGATCTTGCGATCTGACATTCTTGTATTTTTGCTGAATTCGAGGTATTGATTTCACCTGATTCTGCCCAGAAGGATGTAACACCAAAAGATGAAATATCCTTAAGATTATCCCTTCAGTCCCAGGGTGAATAAAATGGACAATGTAATTGGCTACGGTACTGAAGCGATCAGCTTTATTTAAGAAATATTTATGTTACAGTCTAGATGATGGGGGTTTTTTGGCATTAATTGAGTAGACCTTTTACAAAACCAAAAAAAGTGTATTTTCTCGATGTTAAATTGGTCTTTAAAACCCTATTTTATGGTTTTAAAATATAATTATTTTTTGTACTAAAACTAAATTATTATCAGCTTAATAAGGTCAAACATATTTACAACGCTAAAAGATATTACAGGATACAAGTAATATTGTAAGACTTCATATATGAGGTGTATGAATAAATTAAAAGCCGTTTGGCTAGAAATCTACTTTTTTACATAAATTAAGTTTTGAATATTAATATAATTCTTATATTGCAAAAAGTATAGTATAATCTCCTTTAACGGCAAATTTTTATTAGCGGATACCCCTTTTTCGATGGATACTGTTGCCTGCTCCCGGCAGCGTCCCAAAAGAAAAGCATTATGTTCTCTTAAGATGATATCATCTATGAATATATTTATGGCCCATTCTGTTGGCGGTCATAAAATATTCCACTGTATGTATATGTACTCGTTTTCTTAATTAGCAGAAAAAAATTCATTTTTACCCCTAATATATAATCAGTTATAAAAACAACATGAGTGGTCGGTCAACTTACGCAGAACATGAAATGTAATACGAGCATTGATTGATTTTCGTCACTATGCATTTTGGTGCAACATGTTGCGCTTGTGTAGGGCATAATGCACAACAAGTATTCATATTCATACAAATAAGCACTGCCAATTAATTCTGCTTAAAGTGTAACCTGATTCTGAGTAGTTTTATGCTTTCACACTTTTCTTTCTTTATTTTTGCAATGAATCTTATTCGCACCTCATTCGTTACCAACATCATGAATGTTGTATAACGATACGAGCCTGTAAAGCAGTGTTAGTTAGTGTTTATGTGTAAATGTTTACTTGTAGATATTTGGTGTAAATGTAATGAAATATAAACTCATAAGTGTCACCACAAGGGTTTCATTTTTTCTTAGTTGTTTTTATTTCTGTTTCCCTTTACTTATATGTAATTTTAACGCAGTTAACACCTCAACTCTGACTTGCTACCGTAAAGGTGTAGGCAAAATAAGAAAAAAATAAGTTGCAGTGATATATTCGGCTGCACCGAAACTTTAATGCCCTCCTCCAACAGTAAGAATATTTCAGGAGTTGGCTTTATACGAGGCCCTTGGTAAGTTACACGCAGAGAAGAAACATGTTTAAATATGGTCACCTCCAACAAAACTATTTTTAAAGAAAATTTTATATATAATATTATGATTCATTTAATAATAATATTGTCACCTACAACCATATTATGGTAAAATTAGTCTTCCATCAAGAAGCCACAATCATATATATTAAATGGATCATAATATGTTTAAAATTTTCTTTAAAAATAGTTTTGTTGGAAAGGGCCATATTAAAACACGTTTTTTCTCTGGGTGTATGGGCCGATCTTTACAAATTTTAGAGTTTGTTTTTTAGTCTTATAGAACTGTGTTTTTTTATTGAATCTTTCTTGACGCAAATTAGAATATGTATAATACTAATTGTTATTTATTAGCCATTAGCAATGTAACCGCTTATTAATTGCATTCAAGTGTCAAAAAAGCCTGCTGAATCAAAGTGTCTGTCTTTGTAGCCTCCGGTGATTTTCGAACTTTATTAGATCCCGAGCGAGGAAGTTGGGATGGACCATTAGTTTATCTATGTATTTGACTGAATACTTATAATTTCTTCCTGGATTGTAGAGATGTTAAGATCTCTGTGGATAATGTTATTACTTATATACCATGGGGCGCAGACGATTTGCCGTAATATGCCTAGACTGTCTTCTTTGTAGCTTCTGGATGTTTGATGCGCACGCATTACTCCATAATTTAATGCCATATGTCCATATTTTTTTTTATGATAGACTTGTATAAGAGAACTTTGTTGTCTAAGGACAAATTTGAGTTTCGACCGAGAAGCCAATGTAGTTGAGCTGCTTTAAATTTCATAGCCGTTATTTTCGCTTCAATATCACGATACCAGGTCATGATTTTCTACCGGAACAGTGAAGTTATTTATTTATACAGCTGCGCACGTTGGTCTTTTGAGCGTGAAAGTTAAGTGAGCACATTAAGCCGGGTTAATCTTTATTTTTCATTTCCTAGTCAGGAGTATAGTTTATTGATGTGGGAATGCTGTGGAGATGCTGCGATGCAACTTTTGGGTCGTGATTAACACTAATAAATTCTGTGTCGTCTGCAAACGTAGAAGGATGTGTGTGTTCCTGTTATTTTAATGAGTAGCCAGTCCATCATGCCAAACTTTGCCTAATGCTTGGGAAATGTCTCTCAAACGCTGATCTAATTTGGGCAACAATTCTATTCACTTGTTCGATTGTACCATGCCTTGCTTGGAAACCGAACATATGATCCGGAATGATTGCGTGCTCATTTAGAAAGGGAGTTACACTTAAAAGGAATTTTTTTCGAATAGCTTTGATAAGATTGATAGTTGGCTGATTGGTCGGTATGACGTAATTTGACCAGCGTCTTTTGCTGACTTAGGAATCATTACAATTGAAGAGGTCGTCCAAGAGGATGGGGAGTAGCCAACACGATATATCGCATTAAAAATGAGCAGCCAGATTCTTGAAGCAGACGTGAGAAAGTTTCCTATCATTGAGCCGGTGATGCGGGCAGGTCCGGGAGATTTTCTAATGTTGACATGTTGCTGATTTAATTTAAATTTTATTGGATCTTTAACTTTAACGACAGGAACAAGTATGAGAATCATGTGGCGTAAACACTTTCCCTAAGTGGCTTGTGTTCATTTTTGTTTTTGGCACAGGTACGCTTTTCCAGTCTGATTGGAGATTCGTGGGTTATAGGGTATTGAATATGTCTTACAGCCTTCCATAAGCTGTAATTGGAGTTTTTTGTGGCATCTAGGCTGTTTAAAAAGCCTTCTGTTGCAGAGTTGTGTTTCTGTCTCAGTTTGTTTCGTAGAGTTGCCTGGCATAACCGTTGTCTTGATGGTTTGGAAGCGATTATTTTGCCATTGTCTTTTCATCTTCTTTTTCCCCTGTCAAGGGTCTCTATATCCACCGATGTGAATTGCGGAGCACGCTTTATTGTCTGCTTGGTTGGCGTACTAAATTGTTTTCCGAGAGTGGGCTTTATACGGTGCTTAAGGTAAATGATAGATCGATCTTCACGAAATTGTGTGGTATGATTTCTAGTCGTGTGGAATGAATGTGTGAAAAATCTTATCTTAATATGTGCATTCCGTCACTATTTTTGTTTGTTTAGAACAACTAGAAACAATTTTACACAAATATTGTTCGTTTTTCTTTTAGTTTTTCGAAAGTAGGGAAGTGGGCGTGGCAGACATGCGAATATGGCTAGATCGACTTAAAATTACTTAAGGACCCAGAATATATATACTTTATTGGGTCTTTGATAAATATTAAAAAAGTTTCACACGGAATGACAAACTTAGTATACCCTCTTCCCAACTAGTTGTAGATAATAAGTTAAGTTAAGAAAATAAGCAGACACGAATGAATTCCTATTGCATACACTTGACTGAATAAAATTAAGGGCAAATCGTTCCATGTTAAAAAAGCAGAAACTATCTTGTTTTTTATGATTGATGGACTTCTACGTAAAAATATAAATTAAATTAAATTAAAAAACTTTTATTTCTTTCTACCAATTTAAGATTAAATTCTTTTATTTAAGTGTTATTAAATCAGTGGTATGTATAGGGTGTTTTTTAAGCTGCATGAGAACTTTTGATATCGATAACTATGCTGACCTCCTAAGAAAGGAAGTCACATCTCAATTTTAGTAGTTTTAAGATATTTAGCTTTTAAGATTTATATTTTTAGCGCCTTACAATTTTGTATTTTTAAAAAATCTCAAAAATGATTTTAAAATTTATAATTTGATCCAATTTTGTTATCCTAACAGACAGGGGAAATTTTAATGACAAAGTGGTGAAAATTCCGTGTCACAATTTTTAAACTTTGGCGCTTGTGTCTTTCTTTCTTATAAGGGACAGCTGAGAATATCAAACTGTATTGGCATTTCTGTTTATCATTAATTGTGGACAGGGCTGAAAGGTACTTTTTCATTGTCCCCCAAAAATTAAAAAAATCCTCATATTAAAAAACAAAACCTTAAAAAGTAAATATTTTTTAGTTTATTTTTCTTACTAAATTTTAAATATTTTTAAAAAATAGTACGAAAAATTTTAATAAGAAATTCCCAAAAATCCCCAAATACAAATTTTTAGTAAAAAATATTATTTTATATTGTTGTAGCGACTGGTTTCGGAATGTTTTGAAATCTTTTTTATGCAAATCCAGTGAGGATTTACAATCAATATGCTGTTTTAGAAGACGAATGAGCCAATTTTTAAGAATTAGAAATTGGAGCCTGTTCAATCGGTTTTAGCCATCCTTAAAATTAACAATAAAAATACATATATTTCCCAAACTTTGTTATATTGTCTTTCATATTTACTTATTTTTTGAGAGGACATATTTTCTTGAAAATCGTTTTAAAAAATTAAAAATGGTATGTGTTGTCAACGGTTTTAAGGTGTCTGTACATGGTGAAGCATTTCTCATCGAGCGCTTTGGTAGTATTAGTGAAAATGGGTTTGTATGTGTGACACCGACGATGCTTGATGGAAAATCAAAAAATTTAGATATGTTGGCGAATATTCCGTCCAGCACACGTATACGAGTAAACTCGCCGTGACCTCAAGCATTTTTTCCTTGTACAGAGCCCTTTTGATTCTTTTTTTTAAATTATTCTTTTTTAAAACACTCACTCAAGAATAATTATATAAGCTAATTAAGAACGTTTTACACACTAAACGAAAATGGTAATCTTAATTGGGTTGATAATTAGGTTATTAGTTGTTGATAAGGTTATGATACAAGTGCTGCTACTTTTATTCATATTTTATATACGAAACAAAGAAAAATAAGCGTAAATATTTAAAGAAGGGAAAATATATTATAAATGTGTAAAAACCCCAAAAAATCCCTGATTTTTTTTAAATGCCCAAAACAATCCTCAAATCCTCTTTGCTCTTTTTGCTCCCCAACTTTAGGAATAAATCCCGAAGTCTGCCAGCCCTGATTGTGGATAATAACACTCAAAGAAAAAACATGTTTCAATATTGCCACCTCAAACAAAACCATTTTTAAAGAAAATTTTAAACATATTATGTTCAATTTAACCATAGTATATATTGTCACCGACAATCATATTATAATAAATTAGTCCTCCATCAAGATGTCACCACCATATAATGGTTGCCTCCGAATATGTTAGGTTTAATTATAACTAAAATATATTTAACACTTATAAAAGCATGTTTGGTTTTATACCTTAGCATGTTGGTCTTGGAAAAGAGAAAAATACTATTGTTAATTTAAAACCAAATTATTGTAATATTTGATAATAACATGCTTAGAGGTAACCATAATATGGTAGTAGATTACTGATTAAGGACTTATTTAACCACATGGTTGTAGGTGACAAAAATACGGTTAAAATAAAATTAAATTAATTTAAAATTTTCTTTAAAAATAGTTTTGTTTTAGGAAACTTGTTATAACTAGAACATTTTTCGAGATATTCCAAAACAATAGTTATTTGTGTTTTTAAAACAGATGATGTGACTTAAATGCAAATATCTTCAAAATAATTAACCGGATTATGTATTTCTTTCTTTGTAGTGAAATAACCTTTCTCTACCTTAACTTATTTCGACATAAGGAAAAGCTACGTTAAATTTTTACAAAAATTTAATTTAAAATGATGATGATCCATTACAATTTCACGTAATTTCGATTAACAGAACATGTCCGTATAGGTTTTAGTAAGGTATCAATAAGTACAGGTTCATGGGTAAAAATAAGATGCGGTTGTGGGTTTTTGCTAATATCTCAGTCATTTGTGGACAGATCTGGTTGAATTGATGAAAATTATTTCTGGGGTCTTTGGAAAACAAATTTACACATACACAAGGGCAGACAAACCGTCGATTACGTCTTATAGTAGTCCGGACGAAACGCCGATACGTTTCGTGGAGTGTGGACTTTATATAGGGGTGGATTTGGGCTACAGCTCCAGAATACCTGCCAAGGATCCAAACCCCTTGGTGATATTCCCCGAGAGAACGCCTTTTGCGTTTCTGGGTTAATGGAGTGTATAGGGTGGCTTCGGGATTTAGCGCAAAAGTATCCACTTAGTATCCAAACAACTTGGTGATATTATAAAAGCTAGAAGAGAAAAAAGGAAAGTAAAACAAAACGAAAGCACTTCTAACCATACAAAAACACTTTCCGTATTTGTTATTTCCGTCTTTATAACACGTCCATTTATTTAATACAAAAAATAATTAAATTTTCAAATAATTAAGTTAATTACTAATTTTTTAGAAGTTTCAAAACAGTTTAATAATTACAACAGTTACAACGCGAATACAAGAAAATCAGCCGTCCAAATATGACCTTAAAACAACGATTCGTCTTAGAACCAATTTTATGTTACAAAAATAAAAAAATACATACAAATAAGAGAAAAATTTAAAATATAATACAAATTATAGTGGCGCCTCACGTCGTCAATTCTTCTTAGGGCATATCATCATTCAAAATAGAAACCAGGGATGGGAAATTCGATGCCTTCGGTTCAGACGTAAACAGAAGGGCAGACGGACATTGTTCAATCGACTCATCTCCTCATAAATATCTATAATATGTATACTTTATAGGATCTAAGATCAATATTGTAG
Source organism: Pollenia labialis (assembly GCA_949318255.1). Lineage (NCBI taxonomy): Eukaryota > Metazoa > Arthropoda > Insecta > Diptera > Polleniidae > Pollenia > Pollenia labialis. Next base: position 105,778,447 of record OX439143.1, on the reverse strand, counting down.
AAATTAAAACTGGAATACACGTTAACTTGCAAACAAGACGTTTATTTTCACATAAGAACTTCTCTACACTGATCGAAAAGGCGTCATAACGCTGATGTATTTTGACATCAGTACTATGACAAGTGTCTTCGTTTTTGACCCCATGATACTTTTCATCATTGTGATGTCAACCTTAACATCACTTGGCTAAAGTGTCATCAGAGTCAAAATGAAATTATGTCATCAATGGGATGACACAATGGCATCATAGACATGACGAACATGTCCTCCTGCGATGACGAAGTAACATCGGAGAAAGGATACATTAGCATCAATTAAATGACAGTTTGTCATTAAATCAAAGTCATTGGAATTGAATTAAGTCAAAGTGAGAGAATATTATTATTAACTTACCCGTTACATATGTTTGTTTCACGTTTGTTGATTTACGAAATTTGTTTACAGCAAAACTCTCAATAATAAGACACCAGCACCATGGCCCATATGGTTTTCGTAATCATTATATTTTAAAAATTTGTTGTATTTGACCAAATAATTAAAAATAGAATATAGGAATTTTTGCTTTTTATAATACATTGTTATCATAAAAATAATAATACACAAAATGTGGCATCGAATCATAAAATAGATGTAACGTAAAAAATGACAAAATTGTACGAAGACGTTAGTCATTGGATTGATGTTAATTTTTGCATCATTGATGCCATTTGTAGTAGCATTGATGTCACAATTTTAATGTTTTTAAAATCGGGCATGATGTTGGGGTTTTATCATTCTGTAGGGTGAAAAACGGGTAAGTAAATCAATCATAATAATTTTTTCTTTCTAATTTCTTTTTTGTTTTTTTTCAAACACGAATTCGGGATGAAATCCACTTTATAATACTTGAATCAAGCGCATTTTGAGATTAATTTAATCTTAGTTTTACTTAAATCAATCTCATTTTCGGATTATTTCAAGTACGAAAACGGGATATAATATGGATAATTTAAGTATTTTGCGATTGAAAATCCGTACTTGAATCAATCTTTCTGTTTTTGATTCAAGAACATCCGTACTCACCGTACTATTAATACCGCTTCGGATTGATTTGAGTACGGATGGATTGATTTTAATTTTGAGTCTACAGATTTAATAAAATATATTTTGCTATAACTTCGGTTCAGTTTGAGATACACTGCTGATATATTTTCTACATATTAAGAAGGTATGAAGGAACACTTTTGTTTTTAGTGACATATTATTTATTTTTTACATTATTCTTCCATATTACTTTAAAAGAATACATTAAACTGTTTTATTTTTTAATGAGATTAATTTTCTTCATGAATTAATTTGTTTTAATACTTGTACATACACGCAGAGAAAAAACATGATAAATGGGGGGTCACTACGACCATTTTTGTTCATATTTTCCAAATATGTTTACCACAATATCTTTATTATAGTCCTAGTATAACTTGAAAAAATATTTTTTGTCCTTTACCTTTTTAAATTCATTATAATAATATTATATGGTGTTTTACACCTTAAAAGTGACTCTGATCTAGCTAAACATATTTAATTATGTGAAATGTTTGCTACTAAAATATTTTTATTTTCAACTATACAATTAAAATCATAATATAAGTGGCACACAAAAGGTATGTTTAGTACCATAATTTTAGTTTGCCTTAAAACAAATTCTCTTATTGAGCAAACATTTACTGTCAAAACAAACAATGTGTATTTTTAAAGAAACTAAAATTTCCTTCACGTCATTAACGGCTGGGAGCATCAGTAATTCGGGAAACTTAAATTATTACAGAATAATTAAAACTAATCAGGTAGAAAAGCATGGCTTTGCAAAACTTATACGTTTATTGAAACAGGTAAGTTATTTATACATTATTTTAAAAAAATATACATGCATGTATAAACGTTGTCTTTTTTGCAGTAAAAAACACCTACAACATTGAAAAAAGTTGGGAGTCAGCAGATTGAATTGATCTTTATGGCAAATTAAAGGAAAATAATTAATTGGCAGATGGGTGCTGGTTAACTTTGCGACAGAATAGAAGCAAATGAGACATTGAGAAAACCAAATTGCTTTAATTTGCAGTTTTTCGTTGGGAAAAAAGATAAACGCGTAATGAGAAAACGGGCATAAAGTGTATACATTTAATTTAATTTTTAATATGTATATGCTTTACTGTTTATATATAACAAAGTATATGTACATACATTTGTATTTTTAATAAAAAATAAATTTTTGAGAATACATTTGTTATTGTTTTTATTGTGAGAACCATATAACATGTTGAAATATACATTTTGCCTGGGTTTGGGAAATATAGAAACATGGTTGGAAAGGTCGTTTGCGTATTTCTTCTGAACATAATAATTGGGGTATTCACAAGGTGTGCTATCATGTTATATTGTCATAATGTCATAAACAAAAAGTGCCTTAAATTAATAGAACTTTCTTGGTATGTTTATTGTGCTGTCGCAATTAATCAGAAGAGACATACCAGACTGCAACAATTTCTTTGCGCACAAGGTTAACATGAACAAAAAACCAGCAAATACGAACGGATGGAAATGGTTAGATCACTTAAAAAAGTATTTCTGAGTCGATCAGTATACTAAGAGACTTGTCCAGATTTCTATGTATTACACAAATTGCCAAAAATGTATATTATTGATTTTTCGTTAACTTTTGCTTATTCAATTATAAAATTTTAAAGTTTAAAATAACATTCGGCTTTAATGACAACCACTTTTTCTTAAAATTTTCGAGTAAAAATTAAAAGAAGATGGCGAAATTGAACAACAGTTGGTTAAAACACAAAAGCCACAATTCCGCAAAAAAACTTTTTTTTTATTAGCTGCGAAAGCTCTTGTAGGCATCTAAAAAACTCAACATGAATCAAAATATGCCTCAAAAAGGAAAAATATGCGCTAAAAACTTAAAAAATGCTGCACAAAGGCTCTTTTAACTAAATTAAGCAAAAAAAATGCTGCAAATGGTAAAATATGCAAAAAAAAAATGCACTAAAAAATCGATGCCAAAATTCATAAAAAAGCTCTTAATCGGATAAATATATTGTTTCTGCCTTCATTGGTCGCACAAGAAAAACATGCAATTGCATATTTATGGTTTCCCTGATAATTATAGTGAATTTATAAATGCTTAGGGCAAAAATATGATTTCAAGTACAATTAGGTCTATAATAAATTTATTATAGTAAACATATTATGCAAACGTGAATAAAAAGGGTCGTAATGAGCATTCAATTATTTTCTCAGCGTGTTGAAATCAAGTTTACGCTGCCCCTACACAAAACCAATTCCTATTTCAAAACAGCCAAATCGGCTCTTAAATGGCTAAGCAATAAGCAAACATGTTCAAAAATTGGCTAAAAAATTTCAAAGGTTTCATTAAAATGCAATTTTTGCCGATTTTAGAAGTGCTTATTGGCTTGAAAGCAATTGTATGAAAATAAGGAGTTTAAACGTTAAGGAACGTTTGCCGCTTTTATTGAGGTTGATCTGTTTATTTTATAAGGCAAATGCTATGCATATGCAATTTTCCTTACGGCAAATGTTAAAAAGCGTAACTTATATTGTGAGAGCCATATCGTAGTACGATATTATCGTACCCATTCCCTTATTTGGATGGTTAATTTAAATTAATATGTCCTCAAAAGTTATATTTACTTTTTGTAAGCGGATTGAAATGTTTGTTGCCTTTTATGTGTGTTGCACGTGTGTGTATTTAAATGAGGTAGTGTGTGTGTGTTTTACATACTTTGAATAAAATTGGACTAAAATGTCTACTAATTACTAAAGTTGATTAAAGAGTTGTTTGCATGTCTCAACATTAAATTAATTGTGGACTTAAATTTTTGTATGAACAAAGGAAATTTTGAAAGATTTAACGGAACATAAAAAGCGAAAAGAAAAAAACTTTTTTAATTTGCTTAATTGAAGCATTAAAAATAATTATCATTACCATGATATAATGAGGTAATATGAAGGTGAAAAGTTTAAAGTGCACTCATAAAACGAAACCCGTCTATGAATTTTTAAGAACAACACAACCAGTGCTGCCAATCTGTGTGTAATTACACATATCTTGTGTAATTTCTACCAATGTGTAATTCGTTTCATGTGTAATCTGTGTTAATTTTAATTTGAGTTCTATTTATTCATTACTTTTTGACACTCAAGTATTTATTTTATTTTCAGGTTCTTTCACAGTCAAACTTGTTTTTCAAACCCAAAACATTTGTTACATGGGGTCTCCACTTGGAATAAACTTGGAAATACGTACTTATGTTCTCAACTGTCAAATTTCATTGCCAACACCACATGTCCATGTGTTGAACGCAGAAACATTATTGTGCACATATTTATATTGCGAAAAAATTGTTCGAACACTTGCTGGAGCAATTCGATTGTCATTTCTTTCATACAGTGTGCAATCAGTCAACAATTTACTATAGGCCTTATATAAAGCCAATTCTCGAAAACTTTCATTTGGAATACGCCTAAAACCGCAAAGAATTTTAATGCTATAAGGTCAGTTTTTTTTAAAGATTATTTCAAACGGCATAGATAAAATAAAAGTCCCACTTCTGAAATATTTTTACTTTTGGTGGAGGGTATCAAAGATTCGACACAGCCGAAAAACACTTTTACTTAATTTTTTTATAAACGAAGTTAAAACATCTTGCTATAAATAATGATCGCATACAATCTGTTAAATGGCTTTTTACGCGTTTTCTAGCTGTCAAACACTCTCATGCTCATACAATTTGTATGCATCATACCGAAAAATCGCGCCGGCTCACAGTGGCTGAAAATCGTTTTTCATTAGCCAAAAATCTGTAACTTTTGAACCGAAGGAAATATTTTAGTGAATTTTTTTAATCGACAGACAGATTCTTAAACTTTTCTCCACTTTAAATTTCATTTTAATATGTTCAGTAGTTATTGGGCAATTTAAGGGCAAATGGAACTTTAAATTTTTTTTTAACTTTAGCGTAGAATATGTTTTTTTTATTTATTTTAATTATTTAAAAATATCAGTTTTTAATTTAAATAAAAAATTAACATTTTTTGTAATAATAGGACACTCAAAAAAATTAAAAGTTTACACTATTAAAAAAATTTTCAACATTAAAAAAAAATCAACTGGAAATTTTGCTATTATTACTGAAAAATTAACAATTTTTTGCTTTAAAATTTCTTTACACTTAAAAAAACTTTAGAAATATTATATAAAATCTTGCTATTACTACAGAAGAATCTATTTTTATTTGCTGTAAAAATGGTTATATTAGCAAATACAAAAAACCTTTTAAAAATAAAAGATGCAATAGATTTTAATAGCTGTTGTAACAATGGGAGTTACTGTTTTTTATAATTTTTTTACCAATACAATGTCTGTCTTAGATCTTATGTATTATAATTATTGTTCATTTAATTGAAAGATTGATTGCAAATATTCCATATTCTGTTCTGTGTTTTTTCTGTTCTTTAGTAGTTTTTTGACTTCTTCATCTAAATCCCGATGTTCCACTTTCCATTGATTTCGAATACTGGAGATGAACGGATCTGACGTTGCCAATAATATATAAAATAGATCTTCATTAGTGGAATTTCGTAAAATTTGTCTAGTATTGTGCTCTCTATAAAATCTGGAATCCTTATTCCTTTTTTCCTGAGCTTCCTCTGATAAATCTCCAAGTGGCACCACCTGATATTTAATGACATCTTCTCCATGATAAAGGATTTTGTGAACTGCAGCACACATATTTCACTTGGTTGTATTTATTTTTGCAGTTTCCTTAGCAAAATCTTCAAATTTCCTAGAGTAAATTTCTTCATTGCACACAAGTACTTCTAGGATTATTTTAATTCTAAAAATGAGGTTAAAATCAATACCTGTTATTTCAGATGCTGTTTCTGGATCTGAAAAGAATCTTCTTGCGGTATTGCCATCATTTTTATTGCCTGACCCTTGTCTCGGCTGATCTATAATCAACACAAATTTGCGATATTCAACTTGAACATGTTTCCTTTTTGAACTTCTTAACTCCTTGATGGTTTCGTTGTTTCTTATTGATCCTGAAGATCCGAAATTTTAATCATAACTGATTTTTATTATGTGTTCCATAAGTCGTATTCTTGCCTGTAGTGGTGATAATCCCAATTTATATGCATCAGTATTATCTAATGATTTTGTCTTGACTTCGTTTAATTGACTTGATGTTGCATGGCATATGATCAGCTGGATGCAGCCTTATTTACCATCTATCATTGTTAGTACAAATTGGTAGCTGACATCAATTTGCTGCCCATCTAAATCTAATTGTAATGGCTGTAGTATTGTAATTTGGGCCGTGATATCAATAACTTCTTTGTTAATGAAATCATGAGTTTCTTTTTTGAATTCTAATTTAATAGGCCTGCAGTATTTCGTAGAAGATGGTGTCTCATTTTGCCAAATATCCTTTGTTTGCGTTGTACTAGTCAATGGTACAAATGATACCATTAACATATCTGGGTCCGAAATATTTTCATATACTACCTGTTTGTATTGCTTTTGTCCGGAAGAACGAACCATCACATCCCCATTTACAAAAAAGAATTAACTTTGTGTTTCCATATTTCTTTAACTCATTTCCTTTTATTGAGCGTAGCAAGCGTTCGTAATCAAGTGGAGATTGTAGTTGTGCCTCTGGCGAAATTGATGTGATTGTAATAGTGTCTTTTAATGGCACACAGTCCATTTTAGCAGCTGTTATGTGATGATATACTGGATACCGATTTGAACCTTTTTTAATCGCACGCAATCTGAGCTAAATAAATTGTTTTGCATCGCTCGGAGTTGGTATACTTTTAAGAATCCGTTTTGTTCTCAATGGACTAGCTTTAACAACTTTTTCAATGATATCCACTTTTGCCAATTGTTTATGTGATCGTAATTGATGTAGGAAGTATCTTGAATATTTTCATATCCGATTTCTTCATTGATATCCTTAAGCTTCCGCCTCTTAGATCTATCGCTACAGTTCTCCAACGATTTTTGTGGTCTCCCACGTGCGTTTTGATTTATAGTTTCTGAAGCGATCTGGACAGAAAGTTCGTTCTCTTATAAAATTTATCTTTGCTGTAATCAACTTTTCTGTATCGCTGTTTTAAATGTTTGATGAATTTATTTTCTAAGTCCAATTGTTTTCAGTGCCATAGAAATTAAAGTTTCCTTTTTTTCGAATGTAATTTTTAACATTTCCTCGTTTTTGTTTCTAAAATACACTTCGGCCAATTCTTTATAGCTGAAGCTCTCCATGTTTTTATGAAAAACGTTATTATTGCTCAGATATATTATATCCACTGAGTTTGCATCCGAATATCACTTGCTTTTAAACCTTTTCATATTTTTTCATACTAAATACAGATAGATTAAAAAGGTTTAAAACCTTTTTTTTTATTTATATGCTATAAAATACCTGACACAAATTTAGCAACGCATTGCATAGCTATAGGGTCATGGAATATTATTAGAGTCATAAAAACAGATTAAATAAAAATACCAAAATAAAAATGTAATCCCTTTCTAAGGTGGGATTCACAATAAACCTGTTTAGCGTTAACGCGTGTCTTAGGTCTTTATTCTACTATAAAATACGCTAGTGTGAACGTAGTGTAACGGATAAGGATGAATCAGGACAGCTATACGTTTTTCTGATAGTGTAACAATAATAAAATGTGTTATATGTGTACCTGTATTCTGTTCGATCACGATCAATTTTCCCTATATTATAAAATTTTTTTTTGAAGGCAATAGCACATGATTTTGTTACTTCTGCAAACATTTTTGCGGAATAAAAAAAAAGTAAAAAAAATTTTTCAAACACTGAGAAAATTAAATCGTAAAATCAAAGAAAATACACTTTGTTGCAAAGACTTTTATTGGTCAGGTTGTGCCCAAAGACAAAACATCTTTACCGGAAAGGCGCAAAGATCTTTAGATTCCCATGAAATACATACTTAAAATTAAAGACTTAAAATCTTGTGGCAAGGATGTACGTCTTTGGAAACACATGAAAAAGTCCCTAATCTAAGGAAAAAGTATTTTGGCACAAAGACTTTCATTCGTTAGTCTTAAGACTTGAATTTTCGATTTTAAGTACAATTTTCATTGTAACAAAGACGTAATTTGAACATTATTACAAAGAAACGCAATTAAATTCAACAAAATAATTCTTTCAAATACTAAAGACTGATATATAGAAACAAAGGCAATTTTCTTTGAAATCTGTTTTAAATGTTTTAAAAAATTAAAATTTTTCTGCAAAATAAAATATTTAATGAAACCAAACACAGCATTTTTATACAATTTTTTTATTTCAGTTTAATGTAATAAAAATAAAAAATAGTTCATATACAGCATAACTTTACTTAATTAATTTAAAAAATACAAAGACAAGGCATTGCGCACATGCACAATTGAGCGTTCCTATCGACTGACTTACAATTAATGACAACCACGAAAACAATTCTTTTTATTTTTTACAATTATTGTAATCAATCGGCTGCACTTGTTTCGTTGTGCATTCGTATACAAATTTAACTTTGAAGACTAAATTCTTTAAAGATACAGATTTTCCCCCTTATTCATAAACGATTATGAAATTTAACAAACGTTTATTAAGGATAATTTTCATAGTAAATTTGTTCTTTAAACCTTTATTAAATTAAAAAAGTTTTTATGAATACATGAATTTATCTTTATGTTTTTTTTAACCGCTCTTGTTTACCGTTGCAAGCAAACATGTGTGAACAAGCAAACTTGTTCATTTATGAATTGAAGACAAAATTCTTTAAAGTTACAGACTTTGTCTTTGTAGCAAGGATGCTAAGCTTTAAAAAAACAAAGAATAGTCTTTAATTTTAAATACGTTTTTCAATCCCTTATTAGCAAAGAAATTAATCGTTGTAGCAAATAGTTTATCTTTACGGAAAAGATAATTTCTTTGATTAAGCTTCAAAGAATTTTAGTCGTTTGTGTTAAAGACGCACCATTTGCTTGTTTAAAGAATAAATCATTGATGCAAGGATTTTTTCCTTCTAACAAAGATATTTTCGTTACAATTTTACAAAGACTTTTTGTCTTTGATTTTAAAGCTTTTAATTTTCTCAGTGAACAAAAAAATTTTTTTGGCTAATTTCATTAAAATTAAAAAAGTGTTAAACAGGCGGGTCCAAGCGGTTACAAGATTATATACAGGGTAAAAAAAAATACTTTCACGTTTCTATCAGTGGTTTTACCTTTCTGATCCTTTTTGGTCCACAAAAGTTGTATTCTACTAAAGTGGAAATTTGTCAAAAATATAGTAGTTAAGAAAATATGTCTTAACATCTCAAATATAAATAAGACAAAAGTCGCACGTATTACTTTTTTAAAGATAACAACCCTACAAGAAATGAATGAGCGAGTAGTCACATTTTTCATTTTGGTGTTAAGAAAATGATAGGAAAAAATGGCCGATTGTGACCGAACACTTGATTTCGGTCATTTTTTCCTATCATTTTCTTGACACCAAAATGAAAAATGTGACTATTCGCTTATTCATTTCTTGTAGGGAAGACTACCAACCTAGCAAAAAAGCTAGCATGGCATTATCGATGATAGTTTTTGAGCAAAGATAATTTCTTTCGGATTAAATATAAAAAAACACTTTTTTCTAAATAAAAAAAAAGTTGTGTTTAAGGCCGTTACACACTATCCCACAAAGTCTTACGTATTTTTCAAAAATGCGTCCCTGATCTAATTATTCTTTGAACATTTTCAAAAAACAATAACAACTTATCATGACAGGGTTGCATTTTAGCAAATTACTAAAGACTTTGTGGGATAGTGTAAAACGGCTTTTAACAACATGACACAACCACAATTACCAATATGTTGACCTAATTTTTAATAAATAAAATTAAAATTTTTGAAATCGGTGACAATTGCAATTGGAAAATCCGATATTGACAGCGCGTTTAACAGTGAAGTTGGAAACTCTTGTAAAACAATAATGGCAATAAAGCTATTTTTTGGTTAAACTAGCAGTTTTATCTCCATTATTTATATTTTGTGGATTTTGTTAAACAAGAAATTTAACACTACTGAAATTTACCAATGACGCTCATGTTTAGGTATGGCATATCAGCGTAAAAGCTTAGCGAAAAAAAACGTTTATCTAAGAAATTGCCATGAAGGCTTCCAGATTAAAAATAATTTAATAAATACAATGATTCATTTAAGTTTTACGTATTATTTTTGTAAGGGAGGTTAATATGTAACCATTGCTAAATTATGAAACAACCCAATAAAAAATTAAGCTAAAATGTTAAAATAATATTGTTTCATATGTAAAATTATTTATAAAAAGAAAAAAATTCCCGTAAATTAATTTATCTTATTTGCAGATTATAACTAATTATTAAAATAAAAACTATTACTTTGTCTAAACGTTATTTATATTTTGTCTCTTTTGGTAATATTTATAATATAAATTTAAATGACAATATGTATGTATGTAAATATTTTTACATTTATTTATTTAAAGCAGTAATTTAGCAGTCAATTTTATGGAATATACGTATGTACATTGTACATACCTATCTAGGTATATTTAACTATTGATATGTTGATAATTTGATATTAACATCAAATTAAACAAAAGCAAAATTTCATACAAACAAAATAAAACTTACAAAAATACTTAAGTTATAGAATCTGGGAATTTATTTCTCATCATATTATTCGAATGTGTATTCTAAGTCAGATTACAATCCTCAAAAGCTTTTATACTTTAATAGTCTTATTCCTTCAATATTTTCCAGGAATATTTTGTATGCACTATCAGACTTTTTGTTTGTTGGCTTACTCCAACTCTATGTAAAATCAACTTTGTTGTATGGATACGAAACTGGCAACACAGGATCCCGCGAGCTTAGCGCTCTACAAGTCTTCACCAACAGATACCTAAGGGGAGTTTGGAAGACGTTTAGGCCAGTGACAATATCTAGCATTAATCTATGAACAGCGACAGGACAAACCCAAAGGCAACCGTGGTAAGGCGCAAGTGGAACTGGCTTGGACATACGTTGTACAAACAACAATATGACCTGTGACGTTCTGCGCTTGACTGGAATTCAGTGCAATTTAAAAAGGGTTTTTCGTAACTTTTGTTAAAGTCTTAAAAACAAATATGTACATCCCTAAATCGTGCCTATATCAGTTTTTTTCATGTCTAGAATATGAATATAAATATATTCAATCAAAGTGTTCATTTACAACAATGCTAAGAGAGCACAAAAGGTTCACTAGTCACGTTAAGCAAAGCGTGACACACTTACACCATTACATTTTTAAACATTTTACACGTTAAACTTATAAGTTCCCTTTGGCAAAATAAAAAACAAATTTCTAAGTCATTTGAGTTTTATGTTCTCGTGTATAAATAATTTGTATTTATGCTTGTGTGCTTGTAATTGGAAGAAAACTTTTAACAAACAAACAAAAAACATATGAACACACATCCCACACACAAGCTCATATTTTGCCTGTAAGTTCGTTCATAAATGTCCTTACAGTAGGGCATGGAATAGTGAGACTTGTTAAAGATACATTTTCAATTAGTTTACGATGTGATGACAGTTGCTTAAGGATACCAACTAATTAATTGTATTCACATTCGTTTTGTTTTTGCTTCCATTTTCAGCTGTTTCGTTTTAATGGTGTTGTTGTAAAACGTAACTTATGTTACACATACATCTAGATTAGAATGGATCTGTAATTTAACGAAAAAGAAGCACTCGTTTGTACTTTGCATTCATAAGATACTCCCATTATAAGTATTATGAATTGCTTTTAGTGTCACTCCTTTAGTTATTTTCTTTCGTTTTTTGCTTTCTTAATTTCGTTTATGTTTTGTTTTTGTTGTTGTTTTAGATAAATCCCTTAAAGGATATTTCACACATTGTTGCTAAAGAATTGTTTTAGCTTTGACTTGTATTTTTTTGGATGATGGATGATTATTAAACTCATCATCTACACTGCTTAAAAGTGTCTCCCAGAGGCAATTAATTAAATCAAAGAACTACAAGCTTCTTAAGTAGACCTAAAGAAGGATTAATGTACAAAATTATGTTCTTATAACTAGTACGGTAAACATACAAAACAAAAGTATAAGCTCCTAATCATTTTTAGGGAATTTAGTTCGCAATATGTAAAACATGTCATTGAAAAAATTATACCTCAAAATTTAAACATTTATTTAAAGAAACATAACTTATAACATAACATTTCTGTTTAGTAAGGTTTAGCAAGTCATATTGAATCGCTTAACGGAAGAATTAACTTTGAAAAAATGTATCTGTTCGCGAAGTTCATAGAGAACTTGGTCCATTTTAAGCTTAATATTATCAGCCTGGTGAGCAAGCAATTCATGCAGTGAATGATCGTTTTCGCACTAATTTTACTCTTCTCGTTTCGAAAACATCAACAAGACAAAAAAATTTGTGTTTCGAAGAGAATATTGCTGCTGTAGTGTGAACTATTAAAGAAGAGGGCGAAATGTCGGCTCTTCGTCGTTCTCACTTGTAACTTAAGGATTTAGTGCCTATAAAATACAGCTCGCGTAAGATTTGAAACCAAACCGCCAACGTTTGTGTCGCATTTTTGCCTATTGGGCTCATTTGAAACTGTACAAAGATGAGAATTTGTATCAAAAAATTCTGTTTAGTGATGGAGCCAATTTCTAGTTAAATTAATACGTAAATTAGGAAAGATGCCGTATTAAGGGCGAACACATTCTTCAAGCCGTTAACGAATCACCATAACATCCATTAAAATTAACCGTTTGTTGCTGGCGGCTTCACCGGTCCTTGTTTGTTTCGAAATGAGCAAGAAGCTACGGCGAATGGCAAGCGCTATCGAGCCATGCTGACTTAACTTTTGTTTCTAAAAATTAATCAGCTAAACCTTAACCGTATTTGGTTTTTGAAAAATCAATTTGGTGACTACTTTATTTCCAGAAGTGGTCCTGTTCACTGGTCCCCTTGTTCGTGCAATTTAACGACTCTGGATTACTATTTATGGGGCTATTTTAAGTCATTGGATTATGCCGACAAACCAGCAGCTCTTGAAGCATTGGAAGCAAACTATTAAGCCACCAATGACGCCATAAGGACAGATTTTTTGGAATAAGTGGTCAAAATTGAACTGATCGAATGGACGCGCGCCGCTGCGGATATATTCCGGAAATCATATATTCAAAATAAATGCCATGAAATCAGCGTTTAAAACCATAAGTCAATGTAGAAAAACTGCAATTTTGTGACATTATCAAAAAAAAAAAACTACTGCTTTTACACACAGAAAACAATCAATGTAAAATTCTCGAAAACAAGGTTGATTTTAAATTTTTCGGTAGTGATTTTGCTTAATAGTTACTTTATGTTAATTTAACATTATTTTCTTTTAAAATAACTATAATTCATGTTAATTTAACATTCACGTAAAGTTAGAGATTGAAATAACAATCCGAATCACGTTGAATGAAAGTTATTTCTAGTTGAAACAACGTGAATTTCATGTAGAATCGAATTGGTTTCAGTTTAAAATAACTGTGAGAAGAAGCTTTACAGACAACATACATATGCATTAATTTAAGAAATATTATAAGCACTTACTCGCTAAACTAGTGAGAGAGAGAGAGAGAGAAAGAGAGAGAGAGAATATAATTGTTTACCCAGCGGGAAAATGAGGAATTGATTACATAAATAATTCAAAAATAATGTATTATTTTTACAAATAGAATCTGGGAATTTATTTCTCATGGTGAGTACATTTATTATATAAATTTTCATTTTATTCGAATGTTTGTTTTAAGTCTTATTCCTTCAATATTTTCCAGGAATATTTTCTTTGCACTATCAGACTTATGGCCGTTTTCTCATTACACGATTAACTGCACATTAAAGAAATTCGGGTTTCTCAATGTCTCATTTGCTTCTATTATGTCGCAAAGCTAACCAGCACTCATCTGCCGATTATTTATTTTCCTTTTATTTGCCGTACAGATAAATTCAATCAGCTGACTCCCAACTTTTACATGTATTTTGAGAGTTGTTGCCAGCTTAAAACCATGTTTTTTGTCGATATATTGAGAAACCCAAAATTGTTAACAGACAGTTTATCGGTCTAATAAATTTATGTTGACATTAAGTAACAGGCAGTTGGACGGTACATTGAGGAAATGGCCATTAGAATACACACTCGAATAATATAAAAATTTGTATAATGATGTATTGTTTTTGAATGAATAAAAATGCATAAATTGGAATCAAGAAAGTCATTATCTCAGACATAATAATTTTGAATTGATTACCACGTATATTCCCACATTTGCAGAACATGTAATGAATTGTTTCCGTTCGTGAGTATTATTCGTGTTTTCTATTACATAATTTCTTATTAAAAATCCGTTATTTCTTGCTGTTTTTATGTCGTCTACTAATTTTTATTATCAAAAATGAATTATTTAATTCATTTGCAGGATACATTAAAATAATTTATTACAAGGCCTGTGTTAAGAATAATGAATTCTGGAATCGCATTATATTTTATGAGATATATATTACTTTCTCGATTCCTATTGCTTACATTTTCCCGCTGGGTATTTGCCTGTAACACATGTTTCACATTTTGGTTTTCCCTTTTGTTTACAGAAGCATTCACAATTAAAAGGCACAAGCAGAATGGCCCGGTATGCTTTTTGTCATCATTCTACTTTGAAAATTTTATATACTATTAAACCAAATAATTTAAACAAAAAGAATATGGGAATTTTTTTTCTTATTATAAATAATTTTAAACATAAAAAGAAAAAAATGTATGTTTTCTTTAAAAAGTGTTGTTAGTTAGTGTTTCTCTGCAAAACAAATAAAACAGGATTTCATGGATTTTTTTTTAATTCCCTAAGCTTAACCCCGCGAAGCTCTGCTGATTTTTAATCAACATTTTTTTCCTGTGTGTACGCAATTTTTCAGTTAAGAGAGATGTACCCTTAACGAGTCACAATGAAATGATATTTCTTGATTGGTGCAATTCAATCTTTTTTTTTGACGAAGAACGCTAGATTTAGCTCTTTTAAATACCCTTAACAGAAAGTTGTTAAGAGACCAGATTCTAAGAACAACATTAAATCTTCGACTAAAAAAGACTTCATATTCTCATGGTGGTACTTTACTGAGATGCCCACGCTCACGCCATTTAGAGCAAATGAAAGGTACACGATAACAGCTTTAGTAGAAGAAGACTTTAGACTTAGTAGATGATCATAGCAAAATATCGTACACTCTAATCTTCCAAAACCCAAAAAACAAGAAATCATGCAGAAGCCGGAGAAGGATGAAGTGGTAGACTAAGGATCTAAGCATTCTTAGATCCACTCTCCAGAAGTTGTCTAACAGGCGGATATGTTCCTAGAGGGTATATATTTATATATATGGCAGGGAAACCCAGCTTCACGATTTAGCTGGTAAAATGAATATACTTTATCTGCACATCTTGATAAAGAAGATGGTTAAAAAAGATTTGAATTAGTAGCCTTAATTGCAGTTACTCAAGGAACTTTTATACAGAACGTATTATTCGATTGAATAGTCTTCATGCCAAAGAACGATATTATTAACTCTAAGTTGGTGCAAGTACACGACTTTTGGCTTACTAAAACTGGATAGAACTGAACTTTGCAAAAAATTTAAAATACATTTAATGCTAGGAACACAACTGGGACGAACGACGAATTTCGTCCTGCACGACGAATTATTCGGAAGAAATTCGCTGTATAAATTCGGCGTATGAAACACAATAACGACGAAAAAACAAAATGGAAATAAAATATGTTGTATAAACAAGAAATAGTGGTAACATATGAACAAAAAATACTTCACAAACAAAACATTAAGAACAACTAACTAAAACACTTTTTTATTGTCAATTTTTTTTTTACAATTTGTATTCAAAATGATATTCAGTTAAAATTTTACAATTTCTAAAGTAAAAATTAACTTTATTTACTAAAGCACGGATTTTCGTCGGCGCCCTGATTGTGTGCATTTTCATATACACAAATATTTTTTATTTTTGGCGACGAATATTCGGGGCCAAAAATTCGTCGTTCGTCCCAATTGTGTTCCTAGCATATGTTTGCCAAATTCAATGACTCTGCTATCAAAAGGTCTTGTTTCAAAATAATGTTTCTAAGGGGGATAATTGAACCCCAATTGTGTTTCAGTAATTATTGAATGAACTGCACCGTTATTCACAAATAGTGCAAGATCGAGAAGTAAATAAGACTTGCTAGTGTTTGAATGGTGTAAAAGGCCCGTCCGATTTTCTGATTTTTATGTTTATTAATTCTTAAAAGTTAATAAACAATCATAAAGTTCTTTAAATTTATCCCAATGTAATTTTTTTAAACAAAAACACAAGAAGTTTAAATCCCGATCATTCTTTCAAAACAATTTTAGAATTAACCATATATTTACATACATAAATTTGTATATAACGTCCATATTCACTCACTCACTTCTTTAATTATATCAATTTGATGCAAATTGATAAAATTTGTAAAACCTCTAGACATTTAGTGGATATAAATACTTTTGCATTTTAAACAAACATGCAAACACAGGCAAACACTTCAATAAACTCATCTGGATATTCACAAAATTATGTAAATTGCATTGATGAATTTCTCAAAATATTGGTGTGATGCAAACACTAACCCATCGAGAACAACAAATATGTGCAACAAAATGATTCAACTTCATGCGATTACGTGAAGTAAAGGCAATAGGTTCAACATGCACTTGTACAAACACAAACTCATACACTTTCAACCATGCATATGCTTTTAGAAATCGCAATGCTGTTGTATAAACAAACAATAATCACTCGGGATGAAGGCAAGTGACATCACTGGCCTAGCAGTGGACCGTCAACCCACAAACTAACGAGTAACTAGACCAGCATTATTCGCCCCCATTCATTTACTCGTTCGTTTGTTTGTTAAAGGGCTCATCTCATTATAATGGCACGACACCAATTGGCTTAGTGGGTTAAACAATCATTAGTCTGAGGTGGTGTTAGTGTGGAGTGAATTTTTACTCAACAAAACCTAAATAAAAATCTATAAATCTCAGGTATTAGAAACGTTATAATTTTGTTGATTGGAAAAAACATTTTGTAATATACAATTTACTAAATGCAAATAGAATTACACGAATTATAGGAATTGGCGTAATTTAAAGTGAAACATAAGAGAAAGTAAAAAAAAATTACTCTAAGAAAAGAACCAATTCATTCCTGAGCATGACTGATATAATTTCGTATCCAGTCCGTCTACAGAGGCTGGATCTTTTAGTTAAAATATTTGCAAAATAATGCCCCTGTCTATTTTTTAGACTAGCGACTGTTCTGATAATATTCCTTGCATTGTGTTTGTGAGTGAATGGGTGTGTAAATAACTGAATAAGTGGTTATTTAAATGGATGAAGGGTTGCGAGACAGTTACTTTATTCAATACAATTACCAATTCTCTATATGTCTGTGTTTGGGCAAGTGAGTGTGTGTGTGTTTTTACGTTTAAAAGTTTTAGAAGGCGATAATTAGGATGTTCGTTCTATAGCTGTTGGTGATACTCATGATGATTAGCTGAAATTATGCTGACTAAACGTATAAATTGGATGATAGTTATCCAATGATGCCATCGAAAATTTACGCAATATTTTTTTTGTTTTTTTTTTTGTTTTAAATACTCAAGTGAATTATGTTTAAGGCACAAAACGTTAAATACAATCAAAGCGTTTACCAAGTTATGAATTTGTTAGCTACATTACAGCTGCCGCTTTTATTTTACCGCCATCACAGTGGGGAACTAAAAAAAAATCAGAATAATTTTAATAAAATTGCATAAGTTATTAAATTAACTCAGTAATTCTTTCGGCGTTTAAAAATGTTGGACATATTGGTAAATAGAGGAAGATATTGCTGCGATGAGACAATTAGCAAACATTCATCTTTGTTATGTCTAATCTACACTTCAGGATAAAATTTGTGAAAAAATTTAATAGAATTTACTATTAGAAGCCAGACAGACCTCTTTTAATTTCTAGAAGTCGCTTAAAATAGTAAAGAACTGATTAAAACTTTTTGGGCAACCTCAGCACAGAAAAGTGTTAATCTATATTTCGGAATGTGGACCATTACCTCCTTTTTATATTAAATACGTTTTTCTGGCTTTTATTTCGATCTGTATTCCGTCTGTTTTCCTGTACAGCTGGAGAACGGAAAGAGCGAAAGTTCCCAAGCTAGATACATACATCAATACCCAATACCCGATACAATGTGGGCGGGATTTGTGGGCGTGGAACAAAATAGACTTTTTATATCTAAAGAACTCTAATTTTATAGCTTTCTTTTCCTATCGCGTTATGTTGAGGGGTACACAAGACACTTTTACTTGCTTTTTATATGTGCTGTTATCGGTTTTTATGTGAATAAAATCTTCATTTCTCGACATTACAAGATGGAAATTTGCTTTCTAGTTTGCTTATATTCCCTACTGTGTCCTTTTGAATTTTCCTGCAGCTGCAAGTGAAAAATCTGTTTAAAATTTACAATTAAATTAAATTTTTAAAAATACAGCTAAATAAGCTTCTTTTTAAAACTCTACGATTAAAATAAGCAAACTAACAGTTACATACATAAGGAATAGGGTTCCTGTTTTGCAAAAATTGTTCGAAAACTCTCGGGAAAATACTTTTAAAGCTCCCGATTCAACAAATAAAATAAACATAATCGGGCTGAAGCAAATGGTGGCATATTTTAAAGACGAAGGTCTAAACAATTTATTGACAAGACTATGGTGATGCAAGAACTAAATACATCCGGTTTTGTGTACAATTTTAAAGCTAAAACTCATTGGTCGATATAAACTTTATAAAATTGTAGATAAACCAAAATGATAAAAATATCCCTGCAGGAAATCTGTTTCAATTGTTCTTAAAACACTTATCCATTGATCACTGAACTCAATAAAATAATAAAAAGGAACAAATTGCGATGGTTGAAAACAGACATTTCACTTGACTGGTGATAAAGTTTTTAAAGTGTAATTGCTCCAGAGGAAAGTAATTGATACAAAACTAGTCGTTTGAATGAATTTTGTTCGGCTAGTGGCTGATTCTATCTGGTTCTATTACTTTATATGAGGGGAATCTATCATATAAACCTGGTTTACCCGGGACAATATCTGCAAAAGCCATTATATTAACCGAAATTGAATGTGTCCATTAAGGTCATTTCAGTGACCTATTAAAAAGTGCCAAATAGGAGTCAATTAACCCCCTCTTAGGATATTGTCATGTGAAAGTAACAAGTCCATATCATATAAAGTGTTTGAACTAGAACCGGTTCCCAACACTTTAGAACTGCCACGTGACAAGTTTGGCGTCAGTCCACTTTCCCCTAGGTATGATTCTTGTATTCATTTATCGTCTACTATAATATCGCATTTGTTTCTTTTAAGAGTTGAACTCAAAATATATACATTGCCAGAAGAGCAAAAAGTTTTTGAGTGGACCACCTTAAGAGGAGCCAGTGTGATTTCTTTTTTTAACCATTTTATTTTTGCAGTTCTGGGTTGCACTAAAAAGCCAGCTAATTAATATCTCCTGGACTAAAGATCAGATTCCAAGTTATGCCAGCAATTTTTTTGACTAATCACATTTAGTTGAATAATACGACAATTAATTATCATTAATGGCGTGCGACTTATTTAAGTTAATCATTCACAAATGTATCTCCACATCGAAACCTCAAGAAATAATGAAAGAAACCAATCGGACGTATTGATGATAACTTTTAGCATGAAAAACGGGCTCGATTTGATTGCGTTCCCGGGCAAGAAATTTAATATACATCCAGTGTTACGCTCCTACTGAAGTATCTAAATACTCAGCCAATACATTAGAGAGAACGTTTTCATCAACGAACCGAGTTGTAATGGGAGATTTAAAAGTCCAAATTGGGTCTGAGAACAAAGGCATAGAGAGCATTATTGGAGCGCATGGTATTGGAAGATATACTGAAAATGCTGATCTATTTACAGATATGTGAGCTTTCAATAGCCTTGTCATAGGAGGATCAATATTCAATATAGTGACAGAATACCAAATAGACCATATTACTAATTGTAGAAAGAGGAAAGGAGCTCTGCTGGAAATTTGTAACCGAAGGCGGGATGACATATCAAACGACCACCTCCTTATTGTCGCAGTCGTTAGATTTAAACTTGCTGCTGTAAGTACGGCTGCCTCGGATATTTCGAGGAAAATAAATAAAGGAAAAACGGAAATGGTTCAGTGACATAGGTAACAAAGCATAGGCAGCAGCGGAAACGCAACGCAGCAGCGACCTATACGTATCTGGTAAGAAACTAACAAACAACCACACAACAACTAGCAAGCAACTGAAAAACGATAATGGCGCGCTTATAACATCCCATAAACGAGAACTATGGGCAGACTTCTACTCAAATATGCTTGCTTCAAATGTCCTCTAGGGATGCCAATATTAAAACACCGAATACCAAAATTCCGGGATTATTCTAAAAATTTAAGTAACGAATCCCGATGCGTCCCGGGATCCCGTTTTTTGAATTAAAAATTTCGAATCCCGGGTTTCAAAAAACCTGGTCCCATTTGGCTTCCCTAATGTCCACGGGGTTCTTTTCTATTGTGAATGCTTAACACACCCTGAATCCCGACATCCTAACAAGGCAAACTGAGGAGAGGTGTAATTGTAAAAATTCCAAAGAGGAGCGATTTGACAGGCCAAATAACTGGCGTGGTATCACACTGTAAAAGCATGGTAAATACAATTGTTGCTTAAAAAATTATAAAACGGCTTCGGTGTAAGCAACCGCAAAGACCTGGTGTCGCCCACGTTAAAAGTTTGAGTGTTTTGATATTAAAGTCGGTAAAATGGCGGTCACCTTTCTTGCTTGTGTTTGTCGATTTTAAAAAGTAGAAAGCCATAACCACACCGTAATATGAAAAGCGCTTGCCTAAAAAGGTTTCCCAAAAAGCTCATTCTGCTGACTAAAAGTCTATCCCACAATGTAAATTGCCGAGTATTGCATTAGAAAAAGCTCAGCAAAAAAGTAGATGTACGTACCGGGGTGTGTAATATCGACCCTTCTGCATTGCAGGCGCAGATCCAGCTTAAGCTATACGGAGGGGAATTTTTTTATGATACAGAAAAAATAATTTTAAAAGTTTAATAAAAACACTATGTATAAAATGAAATATAAGACACATAGCCAAAAATACCACGCAAACACATATCCGGGGTACATTTGTACCCCTTTACACATTTAAATTATTTTCAGCTTCACAGCAAAAACTAATTGATTTAAACCCCGTTAAATAAAACTAAAAACAAATTTTTTAAATTACTTTATGTATTTGATAAAATTTTTATTTGTTTGTTAATAATTATAACAAAACTTTTGCTATAACTATCAATCAATATACATACAGTAAGCAAACAACCAAAACATGCCTACGCAAACACAAAGCTGGGGTAAATTTGTACTCCATTGTAATTTTTACCTTCACAAAAAAATATTTATTTTAGAATCTTTAAATTAAAAATTTAGAAAAGTCAATTAAATATATTTAATAAAAAAATACCCTTGCACAGCCTCTTATTTGCTTATTTTTCATATAAAAACTATTGGGTACACGGGTACTCCGGTTATGTGTTTGCGTAGGCGTAATCTTTGGAAACTTATAGTTATGGAACCGCTGAGCCGAATTTGATAAAACGACACAAAAAGATTTGAATTTCCTAGATCCGAAGTGTCAATACAATATTAAAATTAGTCTTGCAGCTGGAAACGTTTAAAGTTACTAGTGGACACACGGGTACCCTGTTATGCGTTTTACGGTTTCAATAAATCAATCTTTTTAAATAAGCAATTTATGATTTCCTTCTGAGGCAAATTTAGTTAAGGATACATTTTAGTTTCATGATGAATGTGCATCATTGTTAAACCATTCAGCCTGGTTTCTGTCATTGTTGATCTGAGCCACTTGTAGTATTACTGAAAGGCATTGAAACGAAAATTTGAAATATTGTTTTAAGATTTCGGCAAATATATGAGTAGTAATAATAAATGGGCGGATTTGTTCGATCTACAATTTTAAGTTACTTTTGTGTTATATGAACGCTTTCCTGCAAAACCTAATTCCGGGTGGACATTTGTATGAAATCTAGGTGAAACAATGGATCGATTTTGCCAAATTTCAATACCAATTATATGTGTCGTTCAAAAATCACTTATACTAATTTGTATAGTTTCATCTTTAGCCTTATACAGTGTTCAGATATGCACCTTAATTGAGTTTTGCGCAATAAACGCCATTATTGATTTTAATTATCCATATAAAATTTAATTTTAGTTATTGTTCAATTAATCCGAAATTGTTATAATATTGAGTAAAATTAAAATGCAACACAGTCACAAGTATTTTTAGTAAGCAAAACACAACTCACTACACAAAATGTTTTCGCACTAGGCAACTGAAATATCAACAAAACAAAGGTCCATCCATTAGGTCTGCGCAAAAGCCAGAAGTTTATTTTGTTTATTCTTTAAAGATGTCAAATTGAGTTAGATAAATTGTGTATGTGTGAACAGAAAGATAATTTTGTCAATAAACCGAATATTAACTCAATAAAAAAAATGTTTATCTGAACACCATATTAGTGTTTAACAACGATCCAGAATATATACACTTGATAGGGTATCCCATGATCAATTCACTGTGTAAGAAAAAAATTATACTTTATCTCAAAAAAAATAATATAATTTAAATATGTTAGTTCTTTTTTATGGTGAATTTCAAATGTTTAAACGTGATAAGTATCCTTGTCTAAAGTTATGATTTTAAATTACAATAAGAACTACATCTACAGCTTGTTAAGTTATAGATGTGTGTGTTTATATTCTTCCATGTCTAGTTAATTAAATTTCATAGAAATGTTTCATTAACTAATTTGTGCACATCAGCATTTAAAATAAACAATGAAACATGAAATATCCGTCCGTCTGTCCTTTTGTCATCTCTTAAATACACAAAATTGTATCACTTGACTCATTTATTTAAGTACACGCATACATATAAACATTCACAAATATTATAGGAATAGCCCAGTGGTAAATATGGAAAGGCAGGGCTTTTTAAGGCCTTTCAATCCCTTTCAAAAAAATTAGTTTCTTATGATATCCTGCCTTAAGAAATATGCGTCTCGAAGTTATAAATTTGTTCAGTTTTAATATTTTTTGTTATCAATTTTTTTGGGATGAAAGAAAGTTATTTTATTTTTTTTTGGTCTAGAAATTTAACGTAAACGAATACGTTGCAAATCAGCTGTTCCGTTTTCCTTACCAAGCTTATGCATGAACTGGTTCTCTTACTTTAACGTGACGTTGCGTTTTGTTAACCTTTTCGTCCGTTCTTTCGTATCAGCTTTGAAGGAATTTTATGGTTAATTGTGTTTTTTGATAACGTGAACATTTTACCGAAGTACAGTACGTTTTTTTTGGTGACTACCAAGCATTGAAATTAACCGCGACATTCTTTATATCTCCCCTTAAAAGTCCTTTATATGAAAGGCTTTGAGAATTACTTTAAGACGAAGGATGTTTGGAAGACCTCGCTCCCAAATACAGCTTGTGAAAAAAATAATTATGTATTGAATGCGACGAGAATTGCTTGTATGTCCTAAATAAGGCCTTATATTAGGCTTCTTTCCTTATTCTTTTTACCGCTGGGATATTTTATATATTTGCATGCATGTGTGTTCGTAATTTTATGTTTTCTATTACATTCTGTACATTCTCATTTGGAAATTTTGAAAATTCATGCAATTTATGAATAAAAATTTTAGGCATGTTTGCCAACTAATTGTACTTGTTAAACCGCCCGCTTGCAATGTAAATGCACTTTTAACTATCAACTATTTTATTATGTTCAAATAACTTGAACAATTTTAAACAATATAGAACGACGAGTACTTTTTTAGCACATTCGCATGTATATGTGTAAGTATATCCTGGATACACAAGTATGTGTATACAAGGGCGGATCAAGCCTTTAGTTCGGGGGGTTGGGGATCACTTTCATACGGGAAAGCCTCCAGATATGTTTTTTATTATCTAAGTTCGTACATTTAATTTTTTTTTAATAAAACATTTATTTTTTGTTCAAAACTTGCCCTGCTATTTTTCCAATTCTCTCTAAACGAGAGTAAAAACGGTCCAACAGGGCGGAACAGGTTGTGATAGTACTTCTTTGGCAAATAGGAAGAAGTGCTCAACGGACACAAAGATCATATCGTGCTCCAAAAATTAACGGATTCGTTTAGCACAAAGGCTTGTCTGTGGGGCTTAAAAATTTAAACATTGCTCGGGTACCACAATGTATTGATGAAAACCCCGAAATTTTAACTAGATCTTATGTAAATAATAGCAGGACATAAATAAAAAAAAATAATCGTGCATTAATGAAACTTCGTACCAATAAATAAATTTTTATGTATTTAAAATTTTGACAAAATCGGTCAAAGAATTTTTTAAAACCTAAATACTATAAATTAGGGATTTAATAGTACTCCTTTTCACCGATACGATACCGATACTCAGAAAGAATTATCAGCGATACTGATACGGATATGAAATTTTAATTGACAAAACTCAAGAAGGATAATTTTTTAATCTTCTTTGTTTTTGACAGCATTTTGTGAAGGAGACTTGGGGAATTAATTATGAATCATTACTCGATCAAACAACGTACAAAAATAATTCAATTTTATTTTTCATACCAACTGTATATTGCGTTGCCACAGCTTGCTTATCGTCTATTTCCCGATTCCTATTAAATGGGTATGTCAACAAGCAAAACTGAAGGATTTGGGCTACGGAAAATCCAAGAGCAGCTCATCAGCGACAATCACACCCACTTAAGTGTAATGTTTGGTACGGTGTATCCTCCAAAAGGACAATTGGTCCATGTTTTTTTGAAAATTAAAGTGGCATCTCAATCACTGTTAGCGGTGGTGCATATCGGACGATATTGGAAATTTTTGTTAGGCCAGCTATGGAAAACCATTCAAACTTGTGGTTTCAACAAGATGGAGCCACAGTATATACTGTAGGTGCCTTAAAGGCTTTGTTATGGGACATATTCGGCGAACGCATTATTTCGCGTACAAGAAATTTTAACTGGCCTCTACGTTCACTAGATTTAACAGAAAGAGAGTACTTTAACAAACCAAGAACCATTGGAGTACCAACATTCGAAATTGAATCATGGCCATTACACCCGAAATTTTGCGAAAAGTTTTGGAATATATGCAAAAAAGAGCACGTATGTGAGAAGCAGAAATGGACAAGACTTACAGGATATCATTTTTCAAAACTAATTACAAAATATTGCCCAAAAATAAAAAAAAATTGTAATATTCGCATAAATAAAAAAACTATAAACCATTTAAAACATATTGCTTATTCTGCGCTACCTGTACAAAAAACAGTGTAAGGAATTATTAATATTTGAAATGAGTATTAATTTAATTTAAAAAAACAACGAATTTGATTTCATAGTAATGTTAAAAAAAGTAATGTTTTTAATGAAAAGAACAGTGTAAGAGATTATAAATATATACATAAATTAAAATTAATAAAATTTTTGTGAAAAATACAAGGTATTCTTAATATTGCGGAGAATGCAAGTCTGTTCGAACCAGACCTGAGGACGAAAATAGTCTCTCAGCTGCGACAGAACTCAATTGAAAATTTAGTATTTCTGCACCAAGCGGATCTGCGTCTCTAGAAATATTAGCAGATCTAAGGTTTATCTCGGCTACTTCTTTAGCAGAACCACAGAATAAGTGTCTAAATGTGAGAGCATTAGAAAAAACGTCCTCAAAATAAAATTGATTTTATTTCTCGACCGCATTCTCTGGCTTTTATGTCAAACTGTATGAAAAACATCGTTCAGCCACAGTTTTGTTTCATCATTAAGACGTTTTATCGTTACGATTGAAGCCGATTGGCTTTAAAATATTCTAAGAATTTTATAAAAACAATAGATTTAATTATTTTCTCAGCCCTCAAATCAAAACTAATGCTAAATAAGTCGCCAATTTTTTGTGCCTCTAAACTATTGTCATTCTCAGTTGATTCGTTTATTATATTTTCTAATCTTTGGAGACTGTTAACTAGCGTAATAACGTCAGAGAATGAAGCGGTGGCCTTGATTATAGATTTTGTAACCTCTTCGAAGTAACCCAACATTTTTAGCAAAATTATTTTTATTCTCACAAACTTCTCGTTAAAAATATGAATACAAATCTAAAAATTTTTAAATTTTTAAACTTTTTGTACTACATATACATAAAATATTTAGCTATGGTGCAAAGCAAAACGGTTAAAGCTGGAGGTCCACACAACGTGTTCAATTCGTTGCTGCGTGTTAAGGCCTTCGTACACGACTTTTTTTGATATCTGACATGTCAAATTTCCAACTGCAAAATAATACATGTCGTGTGTTACCTTTTTAACTTTGCTTCTGTAAAAGTCAGACGCAATGTCATCTGACAAAATATCCATTAGAGCGTGCTATACTTTCTTCTGAACAACCATCTGACATCACTGTTGTTATTTTGAAAAAAAAAATTTTAGAAATCTATGCCGCAAAGAAGCCGTCAGCGGTGGTGCACCGGAATCATTAGCTGGCTGAGGTTGTTATTTAAAATACCGTAAATGTATGTTCTCTCAACCTTTTAATAGACATAATGTACATACTTAAATATATAAAAAACGTTTCATTATTGTATCCAAAATTGGCATCGTCGAATTTAAAGAAAAAATTTCAAGATGGCTGAACTCTTTTACGGCGCAAATAAAAATTTTATAGGCAAGTTAAACAGCAAACTCGTATAATGCATATACGTATAATACGCACTAAGTGGGATTTCTTTTCACATTTGTATGTGTCTTGAAAAAAAGGCCAAGAAAGTTGCAAACGCATAGAACGCTGGTGTGTACCTCCAGCTAAGATTTAAAAGAAACATTTTATTATTCTGTTTTTATTTTATATTCTACTTTTAAATATACAAAAATAAGCATTGAAAAATAAATTTTTCATTGAAAAAAACTCTAAAAAGGTATCGGCGCATCGACAGTAAAGTGTCGGCGATATATCGGTATCGGTATTCCTTACATCCCTAATATAAATACAGAATAAATTTAAGTTAAATATTTTGAAAGCTTTAAAGCTATAAAACCTTTTAAGTAATTTTATTTTGATGACAAGCTTTACTATCACACTTAAAAGCGATAATCCTTGCATGCACAGTAAACGATTGCCAAGTTTTGACTGGTTACCACAAGCGCCGGCTTGGTGGTAGCGGAAACCCGGGAAGGGGTTTGTACCTAATGTGTGCCCGCTACTAGGCTTATAGCATATTTCGTTTATTTAATTTTAAAAGAACTTTGACAATGTTAACTTCAGGCCAGTCAGATCGTCAACATGCCGATCTGTGCGGAGGTAGAAAAGAATATAGAAATGTGGTTAAAACAAGATAAAGACAGAAATGGCTGTTTTGTGAAAAACGTGATCCGCAAAAATTGTCCAACTGCAGCTCTGCAGCACGACATTTTTAGAAATCGAAGAATATCTCGTTATTCTGAATTTATCTGGCTTCCACGATTTAACCGCTTTCGAGATTCGCTTGCTAGCAAAAGGGTAAGATATATAGCAATAGCCACGTAGCAACTTTAATCCTAAGAAGGGTTATGGGAAACGCTTAAGCCGAAGCAAAGAATCAGTACCATTTTAAATAATTTCCCCCGTATTTATAAACGATTATTAAATTTAACAAACGTTTGTTAAGGCAAATTTACATACAAAATTTGTTTTGTAAACCTTTCTTAAATTTAAAATTTTTAAAACATAATATGAACATATTACCAAACTGTGTTATAATAAGTTCAAGGGAAAAAAGTTATTTATAAAATATCATAACGTCTCTTTAGCGCCACACTATTGGGGGATCACAAGGTGTCATAAAGTCATATGTCTTAAAATAATAATATGCAAAATACGACTGTTTTGAACAACCCCTCATAATTCAGTGTGCTTTAGCAGCTGATTTAAAAAAAAACAAATAAAATCTGCGAAATTATTTCTCATGGTGAGGACATTCTATTATATAAATTTTCATATTATTCGAATGTGTATTCTAAGGCTGGGTTTTTGAGATCTCAGTTAAACTAAGTTTAGTTAATCTGAATACATATTTGTGCCGTCATTACCAAGTTTGTACACAAAGTTTTAACGCAACAGCTTAGATTTGCTTAAAACATTGGTCTTTAATGAAATACGTAATAAAAAATCACATTTCGCCGGGAAAATCCGAGGATCACACTACGTTAAACTAAGTTTAAACTTAATCCACATCTCAAAAATCCGGCCTAAGTCAAATTACAATCCTCAAAAGCTTTTATACTTTAATAGTCTTTTTCCTTCAATATTTTTCAGGAATATCTTCTATGCACTATCAGAATTTTTGTTTGTATATTTCTGTTACGAGGCTTTCTTTAGCTATCCTTTGACCGGTCTCTTCTGATTAGCTACGACAGCACAATAAACATTGCAAGCAAAGTTCTATTAATTTTAGACACTTTTTGTTTGCAAAGCAACAACAATATTTTTAAACCATTGTAAAATGTTAGAGCATTATGACAATATAACATGATAGCTCACCTTGTGAATACCCCATACATGTATTCTGATTTATACTAAACTAAAAATGTTCACCATTAACTCTTAATAATTTACTTTAGAAAACTAAAATACCTTTTTTTGTAATAATTTATTTAACATTTAAAAATATAAATTATAATAAGATAAAAAAAAGTTCTTTTGAACAAAAATTTTACGAGATTTTAAAAAAATTTTACAGGAGAAGCAAAAACTATTTAGGATGATATATTGATAAATCGCTTTAAACTGTTTAGAATTTATGCTTTATCTATTTTCCTTGTACAGTAGAATCTCATAAATTTGAACCGTCTCAAATTCGAACCGTCCAGATATTAGAACCGTCCAGATATTAGAACCGGCCATTTCAATGCATTGGACTCTCTGAAACCTGTGGTTCTAATTTCTGGAAGTGTTTTTTTTTTTTTTTGTTATGTTTTCACTACAAATTATTTTTTTTCGCTCATTTAAGTAAAAATAAAACGGGGAATCACCGAATTATTGCTGGTGTGTACAATTCGGTCATATGCGTATGAAATTTGATATGCTTGTACAACTTTGGCTCAGTTGATAACTGAAGGTCAAAGTGAAGTGTTCATATGTGTGAAAGATAAAAAAAATGCAAAACAAAAAACCTTTTGGACGTCCGTACCGATACAGTTGTTTTAATAAATAAATAAAAAAAACAACTTTTACTGATTTAATGTGAAAGACCAATTAAGTACCTAATAATAAAAACATTTTAAAAGTTTTTCTATGAATTTAATATGTTCAATTAATTAAATTTTATTAAACAAAAACTGTTTTGAGTTAAAATAAAGCTTAATTTTATTATAATTTTATCAATTTTTGTAAAAAAAATGTCTAGAAATTCGAACTTTTCAGAAATTTGAACTGCCCGGTGCATAAAGTGGTTCTTATTTGTGAGATTCTACTGTACAACCTACCAGTTGTTTTGAAAATAAACAATGTTACATATTATGAAAAAATTAGTTAGGACTTTTGGAGCTTTAAGAGCTTACCATATAATTTTTTATAGATAGGGCCTTTTGTTTTATGCTGATAAAATCGCAAATTTTGTTCAAAAGATTCAAACATTTTTTGTGGAAATTAGCAATTCATCAGAATCAAGGAAAAAGTCGATTTTTAATTGTTGGCCTTATGCGCTTCAGGTAACGATATGTAAATATAACCCTTGTTTCAAAATCTGACGAGTTTAAATCCAAAATGGAATAGGAACACAAAAAAAAAATCACTACAAATCAATTTTCATATTGAATACCATATTCGTCAATACAATAAACTTTTTAATTAAAATAGCACCAACAACCGAATTTGTTACAGCCGTATTCATAACAAAAAGTTAGCCACAGCTTGTACACTACGTACAACGAGCTGCTAACTAGAATGCCTGTTGGCATAGAGTTGTTTTATAACGAACTTTTAATAAATCAACACTGAATATTTATGATGCCACATTGTATTACTTAGAAATGCAACACAATTTGCACTAATCATCGCCTAATTTGTAATTTTCCTTTTTTTTTGATTTTTCCTTCACATAAGAAAATGTTAAAAGTTTTTAAAATTAAAATAAATTAAGTAAAAAACAGTTAATTAAAAAACCCAACAAAATTATTTGACATTAAACGGCTGTTTTTTACAAATTGGCAAACGTTTGGCAGCTTGTTAACAAGAGTTTAGCAAATCGCTAGTTAGAGTTTGGTTAATGTATTACACAGTACAACATTTTTCAGGTGATTGATTTGGGACTCAATTCTGATAATTCCTTATGAAAGAAGACCCAAAAAGAAGAACTTCTGCATCATTATTTTGGTCATGGTACCTCAATAAATAATTTAAAAATTAATTTAAAGTTAGTAAGTATCGTATAGGGGAATTTGTCACGTTTAAGGCTCTTTTGTTTGTCATAACTTGGTAACCACTAGTCCGAATAAGCTGAAAAAAATTTATAAAAATTAAGAATTGCAATTCCTTCTTTTTGGGTCTACTTTCATAAACAATTATCAGAATTGAGTCCCGAAATCATGTGTTGTACTGTGTTATGAGTAAACTTTTTACTTACTTCGTGCCAAATTTTCATTATTAATTCGGCTATATAAAATAATTTTGTTAATATGAATTGTTCAAACTCAACAAATATTTTTACAATGAGTTTGTTATATTGAATAAAATATTTGTTAACAATTAAACATACATTTTTATTTGGAGTTTGTCATATTAACAATATATATTATTGCTTAATAATTTAAATAAGAAATTGCATTTAAGAGTTGTTTTAATTAATTTTTAAGTTAAATATATTAAAAGTCACATAACAAATGACATTATAAGATATTCCAGCAACAGACTTATCCCTGTATGCACTAACACCACAAAAGGTATTTTTGACCCCATCGTCGGTATTATTTTATATACTAAACCATATAAAAGAAAGGTTTAAATTTCTTTATGAATCATTAAATAATAACTTTACTTACTTCTCAGTAATCGAATATCCTTTATTCTTTTAAAGATTTTGAACCAAAGATATTTTTTTAATTTTCTATTTTGAATTTTGATCTTTTTGACACAGAATAATTTTTTACTTTGATATACAAAGTAATTTTCTACAAAAAAAATGTACAAATTGTTAATATGACAATTTACAAATAAAGTAATTAAAAAAAATTTTAAAAATATTAGAAAAGTTTAAACAAATTATCTTCAATTACTTAATAACTTTTGTTATTTTTTCCTGTGTAATTTACGAAAATAGTGCCTAAAACTAAAATATAAACTTTATTGATTTTACCCCACCACCATTGTAAAACCCCGCTCTAAAAAAGTCTGCTTGCACTTTTCATTATTCACAGTGTTATATCTCGGGCTTGACAGAATATACCTCCTTAACCCTGCAGTACTAATGTTAGTCATTTTGACTAACACTGTTTTTATTTTTGCGTGTAACTTTTTTTTGCTGCTATGAAAAGATCTAATTTTTTTTTTAATCTCAGTTGATGGTACGCTCTTGCTTATAACGGTCACTTTGCTGCAGTAAGTAATGCTATTTTTGAGTTTTTGAAGTCATGTTAGTCAAAATAAATGAATGGAGCATTTCACAAATGTAAATAAAACTCTAAAAAATATTTTTTTTTGCCTTTTCAGTATTATTTCACATGTTTTCTTAAATTACCAATGAATTTAAAATTTTTAATTTTTATTTTTTTACTTTTATTTTTCATTAAAAAATTTGTGTTTGCGAAAATGTTCCTAGAAGAGCACCTTTAATGAAATAAATGCAAAAATTAAATTATTTTGGAAAACTTTCATATTATTGTTTTTTTAGACACTGGACAAAATAAGTTATCAAATTAAAAAAATATTAAAATTATTTCATGTGAAGGTAACAAAAAAAATCGGAGTTATATTCATGTTAGCCGATTTGACTAACAATTATTATTAATGTAGAAAAAAATCATGTTAGTACTCTAGGGTTAAAGGTGTTAACTACAACGAGTATTGACCCATCGTATTACTAAAGGCAAAAGCAGTTGTATATTCAATTCCCCAAATAAAAAAAACTATGCTCCATCTCTGCATTGGTGTGCGGAGTATGAGTAACTTATGAACTCGTAATATTCGCGTAAATATAATTTACAATAATTGTTTTTGTAATTGTATATTGCTAGTTTAACAACCAACAACTAAAACAAATACAATGAGAGCAACAACAATAATACGAGTGTTATTATCAACGACAAGAGTTTAAGTTTCTGATTGTGTGTCATGTTTTATACAAAAACAAATAACTAAAATATAGAAAAATGCAAACAATACAATGAAATTTCACACAAAAACATGATATAAAATAACAATACAACTACAGAAAACAATTGTAAGTGGATGGGACCCCGTAAATATTTGCTTGCCGACTTTTGTCAGAATTTATACCGCCAGTCTTACAAGTTGCCGAATATGCATCTTAAATCTGAGCATAAGCGTAACATGCATTGAATAAGGTGCCTGCAGAAAATCAAATGTTAAGGAAATTCGTCTATTTTTAGATTTGACAGCAAGTAGTCTATGCGAAGTTTAAAAATATTTGCTTAAAAAATGCAAAAGAATTTTCCATGCAACCGGTTGGTTTTCGGTCAAAACATAAAATTGATATGGCATAAGACTTATATAAACCGACTTTCAGACTCAGTTGCAGACTTCGTTTAACATACGATTTGTCGACAAAAAATGTTTACTGGGTAATGGTGTAAATCAACACATGTGCACCCTCACATGTATATAAATGTGTAATGCTGCTTGTATGTGTCTGCGACTACATGTGTGGGAGTGTTACAGTATAATAGTATTTTGCATTTATTATTTTTTGGCAAACTTTTTATTCGTAACAATAATATCTAATGATATTTTGTCATTTCAACGGAAATACCAACAAACACAATATGCAGGAAATGTTTTAATAACCACAAGGTACACAAACCCCCACACATACACACGCATACTAAATTACAGTACTAATGAATGTGTGTAAGCATCACTGTGCATTTTGTTTTGCTATAAAATCAAGTGCAACTACACATTTAAGGAGATAACGGGTGCCCTTTTTTTACTTTAATATTTAAAAAGTTATAAGACTTTTAGTCCAGGACCGTAACCTTTATACGTAAGTATATGTAACTATTATTAAAAACTTTTTCATATATTTTTTATTAAAAGCAATTTTTTATGTTTTATTAACCTGGAAATAAGTGTAGTCAATTTTCTCTTTTTTTTTGGTGACACTGTCAGCAAAGCGTCAACCCTTTTGTCAGCTGTAAAGCTAGAATGAGTGAAAAGGAATTGTTTATAGTGTAAGTTCTAAATTATTTAAGAAATAGTTTTTTTTAGTTAAATAACTTATTTAAGCAAAAAACATGTTTTGGACTTTAATTAATATTCACTTATCCACTTATATTATTGTTTAAAAAATGTATGCTCTAATTGTGTAAAATGCAACGCAACGCAACGCCAAAAATTATGTACATTGAAAGCAAAAATAAAGTGAAAAATATTTTGTAACTTTGTTGTTGCTTTCTACAGAAATTTGTATTTAAATTCTGAATTTTAATCCCTCCATATCTTGTGGCGTTGAAAATTTTAAAAAGCAAAATGAATTTCTGTAGAAAGCAACAACAAAATTATGAAATATATTGGACTTTGTTTGTGCTTTCAATGTAACTTTTGGCGTTGCGTTGCGTTTTACACAATTAGGGCCTAAGTAAAAAGTTGGCAAAGTGTAAGCGTGAACTTTAAAAATTTACGAGTCAATACTTTCAGCACAAGTCGTTGGCTGGTCTACAGTTGGTCAGTAGCAGTGTTGCCATAACTTAATAAAAAGAAAATGCTAGATTTTGGCAAAAAAATGCTAAAATATGCCAAAAAAATGCTTAAAAAGTTCTAAAAAAAATTAAATTTGACAAAACAAAATAATGAACATGCACTGAACCAAAAAAATGTTCAAAATATAAACGCAAAACGATTATTAAAATAGTTTTTGTTTGCCCAATGATTTTTTCGTTAATATAATGAAAAATTATATGTTCTAGGTACTGAAATTTAAGTACTGTTCATTGACACAATGAACATGCATTAATAAAATGTTCTTTGAGGTAACGAAGCATTTATTAAGTCTTGTTAGCACAAATGCCCATTAATTTTATAAACTCGACCGTTAACATTAATGAAGTGTTCGTTGGCCTGTTATACCGAACTCGTACGTTAAAATTTCTGTAGTGTTCGTTCAGTTTACGAAACCTTACTGTGTAGGTTAACTAGAAACAATTTGACACCAATTTTGTACTTTTCTGTTGAGTCATTGGACAGGCGGACAGTCCTTTCCTTTCTTTTGAGCAAAAAACATTCCCGCTAGCAAAAAAGTCGAATTTTTTTTAAATTAAACAATACCCAAATTATCGTACAAAGCTGCAGCAGGACAATTCCGCTTTGTAGGATATAAGAGGACGAAGACACTATGATAATACTAATTGCATTTAGTTTCATAAAATAGACTGCCACTGCCGCTACGATTTTATAGCAAGAACAATTGTATCGTAAGAGACAAATTGCATACAAAATTTATATGAAATAAAATAAAAAACACTCTCCTGTGAAATTTGATTTTTGATGCTTACGTAATTTTCGCGGTAAGTGTTCGATATAATTCTTACTTGTTTTGTTTTGCTTTTAAAACTGCACCCTATATTAAGATGATGATTTGTAACGCTCTTTTAGTTAATATCCATAAGATAGGTAAAACATGTTTGTACGAATGGTTGAAAGCTTTTTGCTTAGAAAAATATACATACGAAACAAACAGTAGCAACAATTTAGTTTAAATAACAATTTTGACCACAATGACTAAAAATAAATGCAGATGCATGCAGTCGTACAGGCAATGCGAGGTGTGTAAGGCAAATCTGAAAAGAAATAAAACAAGTAAAAGTATTACATTCGTCTTTGCCGAATCTTGTGTACTCTTCAGTTTAGGACAGATGGACAATTGTTGCCTTGCACAAGATTATTATAACGGGGGCGCAAGGTGAAGTAAGGGGTAGATTTTGTATAGCAAACATCTGAGCTCAGTTCTATTAGCATTGCTTGCTTGCAAAAACGCTTAATTCGGAAGGACACTGTCAAATTTAACCGATTTGTTTTATTGCCTTTTATGTAAAGCAACTTTTGCCAGTTGTAATTTTGACAGGTTGGCAACCGTAAAAAAACTAACGTAAACAAATGAAAGTTGTTGAATTTAATAAAAAAAAAAGAAAGTAAAGGGTGGTCCCAAAACACACAATATTAATTGTAAATAAAACAAAAAGTTTTCAGAGAATTATCTTAATATTTTTTATTATGATAGAAGGATCTATGACAATTATGTGTGCAACAAAATATCGGCCAAATGCTCGCTTCGCTAGCATACCTCAATCCAATGCTCCATATTTTCAATGACTCTTAGGCATAATTGAGCTTCAATGTCGATAATTTGCCGAATTACCTCATCCTTTAGCTCTTGAATTTATCTTGGCTTATTGATGTATATTGTTTCTTTTAAAAATCCCAAAAGAAAGAATTCCAACGGTACCAAATCACATGAACGTGGTGGGCAATTAACATCGCCACGACGTGAGATAACACGGCCATTGAATTTCTCGCGCTAAAGAGCCGATTGTGGACACAATTGGTCAATTATGCTGAACAAAAAAATCTCGAAGTGAACGAAATCCATTGTGATTTGAACGTTCATTTTCGTGAAAGGCTCCAACAATCTTAACACGCTGCTTAATTGTGTACCTCTCCATGATTGAATTTGTCAAACACTGAAATAATGAAATGCGTGACTCAAATTGCTATCGTGCATTATGGTTGGTGATTTCGGATTATATCCGTGCATTTATTTGTTGGCATCAGGCGACACCTAAGAGGCCCTGTAGATTTACCATTTGTACTTTTAAACAATGTTCGCCCCCGCAAGGATGCTGTGACTTATTAAGTAAAGACTAAATGGATTTAACACAAATTCATCGCTCTACAACAATATCTTCACGGCATACGCTTACAAATATGGCCGTTTAATGAAATTCTGCAGCGCCTACACTGAAAGAATTTTCTTTACAATACCAACGAATTTTGACAATAATCCCATGAAAAATTGCATTAAAACCTGTTTCATTAAAATGTATTTAATGAAACATTACATTAGATCTATGAATTTTATTCATCGGAGGAACGAATATATTTTTAATAGATTCAATGATTTTATTTCATAATATTCATGAAAATATTCATTAATTTGATGATAAATATACAAGATTTTAATGATACAATTTCATAGAAAATAATAATTTTTATCAATATTTTACTAAAAGCTTTAAATTTTTTTTAAATTTTTTTTTTATTAATTCCCTAAGCTAACCCCGCAAAGCTTTACGCTTGTCTGCAGGAACCAGAGTGCGTCTCTGGCGAGAATCGATCCCGCAACCACGGCGCTGATACACTAGTTCAATACTAGCTAGCCTACCAGGGCAGTGTTGTTTTTCAATAACAAAACTATGTTTATTAAGAGCGTAAATATGAGATTAAATTGTCCATAACAACAATAACAACGTTGATTTTTTTTGCTAACGTATGTACATATTAAAGAAAACTAAAAAGATGCATATTTATAGATTGAAAGTTTAAGTTTCATTAATATAATGACATTTTTCATTGTCATAATGAACATTTGAATTTATGAAGCCTTGCTTTTTCGAAATATTTTTATACTTTTATTCATTGAGACTATGGAGTTATTTGAATGTTAAACATATTTTTTTTTTTTCAATAATTGAAATATGTTGCTTTTATAAAAAAATTTTTGAGATCATAAATTTAACGGCATATTACATTAGACGTATGAAATAATTAAATCTTACATTTTTTGATTAACAATTAAACATTTTTTAAGGAAACTATAATTTTGTATTAATTTATGAATATAGTTATGTTTGTATATTTTTTTCAATGTTCCCAATTAAATTTTTTTTTTTAACTTGGATAAACTTAAGTTTTCATATATCCAATGAAAATTTTTAACGTAATTGCGAAATCCAATGAAGCGATTTTAACGAAAATACTTCATTATAACTATGAAATTCCATTTAGATAATGAAAATTTTCATATAACGAATAAAAATTGATTCATTAAATATATTTTTTTTTTTTTTTTTTGTTCATTGTGTATTTATTGAATCTTCATATATTAAATATGAACTAACAATAATTAATCAAATCTTATCCTAATACTTTATTTATGTCCTGCCAGTGCCAGACAAAAATTTTCTTTATCACGGGTTCTGTTCACATATATAGGTCCTTATCGCTCTTCTAGTTGGGTAAGTGCTGCAGTGTCTCTTCTTCTTAATCGAGTGTGGCCGCCATGATTTAAAATATTTCGAGCTAGTGGATTTGGGTGTTGTTCAAGCCTTTTTAAATATTTTACTGCATATTTTGTAATCATAGTTTTTACTAATGGCACATTGAGATCCTTATGAATGTTTGAGTTTTTAACGTACCAGGGAGCTGCTGTGATTATTCGAAGAAGTTTATTTTGACGCCTTTGAATTTTTTCGATATTAGAGGCCGAGGCGGTGCCCCATAGTTGAATACCGTAGCACCAGATAGGCTTTATGATAGAGTTGTAAAGTAGAAGCTTGCAATCGAGACTAAGGACAGAATTTCTTCCAATAAGCCAATGAATTTGAATGGCTTTTAGTTTCATTTGAGTTAATTTTGCCTCTATATGGCATTTCCACGTTAATCGCCTATCCAGATGTAAACCGAGATATTTTACATGTGAATGTTGAGGAATTATTTGATTATTGATTGTAATAGGGGGGCAAGATTCCCGGCGCAAGGTGAATGTTATATGTACGCATTTTTGCTCATTTACCATTATCCTCCATTGTCTTAGCCATATTTCTAGTTGAAATATATGATCCTGTAAATAACGAGATGCCTCATAACTGTTTTCGTGTACGCTTAGAAAAGCTGTATCGTCTGCAAATGTTGAAGTTTGGGTGTAGTTGTTTGTTGGCATGTCCGAAGTATAAATTAAGTATAAAAGAGGACCAAGGATGCTGCCTTGTGGAACTCCAGCGCCAATTGGCTGAGGTGAACTTAAGAAATCTCCTTCTTTAATAATAAATTGACGGCCGACTAAGTAGCTTTCTAACAGTTTGTGAGTGTTTGCTGGTAAATTTTGCTTCAATTTATGTAGTAAGCCTTCATGCCAAACTTTATCAAAAGCTTGCGAAACATCGATGAAGAGTGCTGAGCAATATTTTTTTTCTTCAAATGCTTTTCTTATAATATTTACTATTCGATGAGTTTGTTCAATTGTGCTGTGTTTTCTTCTAAATCCAAACTGATGGTTTGGAATACATCTATTGTCATTTAAAATTGGTGTTAATTTTGAAACTAACAATTTCTCAAACAGCTTTGACATATTTGATAATAAGCTAATAGGCCTATATGACTCAACTTTTGTATGATCTTTCCCTGGCTTTGGTATCATGGTAACTAAGGAAACCTTCCATTCTTGCGGGTAGTATTCAAGCCGTAAAATAGCATTAAAAATAAAAAGTATAATTTTCTTTGCTATGCGAGGTAGCTCTAAAAGCATTTTATTACTAATCTTATCAATACCAGGTGCCTTCTTAGTGTTTAAGTCACAAATTGCCTTTTCGATTTCTCTTATTTCAAATCTTATGGGAATAGATGCTCTGGCAGCAATAGGTGGTAACTCGACCGCAATATCGTTAGATAAATTTGGTGTAAATACGTTTTTCAAGTGACTCACAAACAGATTTCCTTTTTCAATATCGTTTCTTGCCCAACTACCATTCAAATTTCTTAATGGTGGCTTTGATATAACTGGCCTTTTTAGATTTCTAGCTGCACGCCATAATGAGTAGTCAGATTGTGGAGTTGCATCAAGTTCCTTAAGATATTTTTCTAGAGAAGCCGTTTTCTGGGTCTGCAGTAAGTTTCTAAGCCTTTTTGTGCACTCTTTTAATAAATTCTTAAGTTGCGGGGATCTGTAAAGTTGCCACTCTCTTCGAACTCTCCTTTTTTCAGTCAAGAGCCGCTCGACATCTGTGGAATATATTTTAATATTTTTTGTTTTTTTGGGGGCAGTACTAGAATGTTGAACAGCTAGTTTCAGATAACTGTCAAAATTAACAATAGAGCGATCTACATTTTCCGGTGTTCTAAGCGGTTTTAGACTTATCGCAAAGAACTGTACCATGTAATTCACCACATACTACGCAAACAGGGGGTAAGTAGCAGTATGCCTTAGTATGACCAAATTCTTGGCAGTTTAAACACTGAACGGGTCCATTTCTTTTGTGCGGCTCCTCTATCGTGATTTTCCTGTACAGGATATATCTCAAACTGTATATAGGATGAGTTTCGTTTTTTTTTAGCTTAACATCGCCGGGCTCTAACTCCACTCGAAATAGTGGTTGTGGATTTTTTTCCCTATTTTTGATATTTACAACATGTTTTATTTTGAAGCCTTTCTCTTCAAGGAATGTTTTTATTTCTTCAGGGTCCACATATGAGTCAATTCCCTTAATCACTACTTGAAGGCCTTTGCTGCTCTTCAGTTGGTATGTATAAAAACTTTTTTTTAATGTCTCAAATTGGTTAGTATTTTGCGAAAGTCATTCTCATGATTTACTTGAATTTTTGTCTCGTTTATACTACCACGTTTGATTGCCGCTACGTAAAACGAATTTTCACCAATTAACGAAACTAAACTCTTTATAAGCTCGTTTGAGTTTTGCTCCCTAAGATATATAGGGGGAGGCTTGGACGATCTTATGACATTTGGTGCTTCAGAGGATTCATCCTCCAGAATTGCAAAACGGTTTTGAGAATTTATCTTATCAAAAGATGGTACTTTTGACGCCGAAGCAACTGCTGCAGAGGTAGGGCTGCGACCCCGTTTAAGCACTGTAATGTACCTGTCCATACCAACTTGTACTTGAGGCTTTTGACAACTTTTTACTTGTGATTTTACCATTGCGTCTGTGTTTGAATTCATGGTAACATTTGTTACTAAAATTGTTTTTGCCGAAGCGGCAACACTTGCAGGCACTAGCGAGAGATTAATATTTTTTAATGTCTCAGCATCCACCGTCTTTGTAAAAACAGAGGGCGAAAGGGAACGTGTACGAACAATTGGTTTAGCCGTTAGGTAGTTAATATTGTTTTGTTTTGTTTTATTTGTTTCAGTATTGCACTCTTTAGCATTAACTGTTACGTATGCATTTCTTTCATCTAGTTTTATTGTTGTTACATTGTGACTGCTCATGCAAAAAGTTGTTTTTGTTTTTTCACCGTTTTGCAGTGCTTTTTTATTTTTATTATTTATTGTATTCCACCAAAAATAAGAATTTTAAACTAAATGTTTTTGTTCAGTATATGTATACATACATTTAAACATATGTATATTTTTTTTAATTTTTGTTTATTAAATTTTTCGGTTTTGATAATTGTTCACTTTTATTTTAAAAATTTATTTAAAAAATGCGTCCATTCGCTAAATTGTTATATTAAAATGTTATTAATAATTAAAATTTTAATGCGGGGTTAAGAATACGCGTCTGTATCACAACAAAGCACAAAACATTAAATATATGAAAAATTTTCTTTCAGTGTAGGATACCCCTAGATGGGTCAAATGCATGACCAAAACCACTTCATTTTGCATCTTAATCATTTATTTCTAACATACCTACCCGCTATCTCCATTCCTTAAGTGGGCTCACATACAAAACAGGCAATAAAGATTAGAAATAAATTGAAGAAAAAGCTCCATAACTATCAAGGAATCGCCTCTAGGTTGATCAAAATTATTACCAACCTTAGTTTTTTGTTCTTAACATTTTCTTAAAACATTATTGCCATATATCTCCACCCCTTAGGGGTGCTCGCAAAGGAAGCCATTTGTGCATCGATCTTTTAATAGCAACATATTCCCAACTATTTTGTGATATATGTATATAAATTCCAACGAAGACCCCAGCATTTTTTCGGTCTTCGGTAACATCATTTCAACAGATACCGGACAGACGGATATCCTGAAATCAACTTTTATACTCAGAAGAACCAAGAATTTAAGTATACTTTAAAAGGCTTTAAGTCAATATTATAAAAATTGCAAACAGAATGACACACTTATGGTGTTATCTTTTCTACAAAAAATGTGCCTTTTTAAAAAAAAAATTCAATTTGGTGTCTTTTTCTTAAAAATTTTGCTCCCGAAAAGGGTGGCTTGTTTTGTTCTAAAAAACTCATTCTTTTCGGGAGCAAAATTTTTAAGAAACAGACACCAAATTGCATTTTTTTAAAAAAAAGGCACATTTTTTTGAAGAAAAGAAAACACCATTAGATAGACCCTCACCATCTATGGTGAAGAGTATTTTTATGAACCTTAATAAGGTTGCAGATATAAGTCTTTAAAATTAAAAAGTTTTCAGAGGACGTCTACTTTGAAATTAAAACTCTATTTCATCTGTCCTAATTTTATACTTATTTAATAACCCTCGTAGCAAAAAAAAAATCAAGTGTATAACACTTGTATGCATTATGAAATTATTGTCACCCGCATACCTCGTTTTTTTCATACAAATAATAAAATATCTATTTTATTTGTATGGTCATCTTTTTTGGGGTTTATTGCAATTTAACTCGTAAATGCCAGAAATGAAATTTTAATTTTTGTCTAATAATTGGTTTATGTGTGAATATTATGAAAATGTGGTCGTTAGAGTAAATATGGCGTTATTCCATGAAAGTGTTTTGTGGGTTTTTCAAATTCAATTTATTTTTCAAATATTAAGTAACTTAATATGTACAATGTGTTTGCAGTAAATAAATGTAAATAAATTACATTGCGCATGTAATTTTAAAGGATACTTTATCAACAATGTGTGTATATTAAATATAAATTAATATTTAAACCTAAATTGAATACAATTAATAGTAGATATTTAGAATATATTATCATAAAACGCTCATTTAATCGGCATATAAAGGCCAGTGACATTTACATCTCTTGGATTTAATTTTTTTGTTTTTAGGAGGATTTCCATGACATTTTTCCAGATTTCTATAGTAAATGCCTAAGGGTGTGTCTTGTAACCCAATACC
Organism: Pollenia labialis; assembly: GCA_949318255.1. NCBI lineage: Eukaryota > Metazoa > Arthropoda > Insecta > Diptera > Polleniidae > Pollenia > Pollenia labialis. The sequence continues at coordinate 105,735,739 of OX439143.1, read as the reverse complement.
ACAAAAGATTAAATAGGGATCCGGCAAACGCTTATGTTTAACAAGTTCGCTGCCTCCTGAAAAATGTCCCGTAACAGCTCTACTGCTTGCCTTATTGTATGAACTTTGGATCCATTTTGTTGAAAACACATTCGTGAGCTGTTTTTCAGAGCTGACTTTTATTATCTTTTTCATTGCTCGAAAGTGTTCATTTCCAAATTCCCAAGCCTTTTTTACAACAATTTGAAAAAATAAAAGAAGATCGTTTCAAGCAAATTCAGTTACGGATTATTTAAAACCTTTCGACTTATATTTTGGTTCCAGAGTGCAACCTGCCAGTAAAGTTTTAACCCATTAACGCTCGCTGTGCTCGGAAAATTTCATTATTTGCGGCATACGACGAAGTTTTTGACATTATTCAATATATGTTTGCATTATTAATTAACTAAAAGTTCAGACATTTCTATTGCATTAAAAAAATTTTTTTCTTAAATTTTCACACTTAAGTGACCGTTGTGCCAATTTGGGTACACCTCTTTAATTTAATAATAAAAAAAATTTGTACGGGAGATACCACGCCCACTTCTTCAATACTACTGGATGCTGTGCATAGATAACCTAAATGTGTGTACCTAATTTGGAAGCTTTGGCTCTTGCCGTTCTCCAGATATACAGAAAAAAGTAATAAAAATACAACAACAACAACGGTTAAAAATGGTGGAGTTATAACCGAAATACTGAATCCCCAAAAATTACTTATATACATATTTATAACCATTTTACCTTCGGTGAAGGTACTTAACAAGTTTAATTTAAAAAAGAATGTTTATTTACTCAAAAACTAATTTTTTTCTAAAATTGTCGAAACAAATCTCGTAATTTTTAAAATTTCTGGATTTTGAATTATTCGATTAATATTAAAATTTTATTCGTTTAATCGAATAAGTTAAAAATACCAAATATCGATTAATTGTTTAATCGAAAAAAATAAATCCCGATTTATTGAACACCTTATCCAAACTGCAGATACATTACTTTTTCATCGATTATTTAAAATTATATTTTTTCATAATTCATAATTCAAAAACTTAAAATTTATCTAATTCTTATAATCTTGTTCCCAATTTTCGAAATTTAAAATTTTCTAAGTTCCTAAAGTTCAAACTCTCAAAATTCTAAATTGCTTATGGTCAACTTAATTTCTTTGAGTTGAAAATATAAAAGTTTTATTTAAAAGTACATCCTACATACAGACTAAATACAGATATTACATTTGGAGGATTCACAAGGTGTCATAAAGTCTTACAATAATAATATGAAATAATACGACTGTTGTGAACAACCCCGCATAATTTAGTGTGCTATTTTGAATTTAAATCAGGTGATTTTAAACAAATATAAAAAAATACCTAAAACCTCTCATCACAATATTTTTTAATTCTAATCCATTAATTAATATATTAAATTAGATCTTACCTGACTATTTTCCATTTTCGGACGCAAATCAGAATTAAATTTTAATTTGCTTGTTTACCAAACCGATCTAATTTGACGCCGCAAGTGATTTGTTGCAAAAATTGCTAGCCGCAGTCTAAATTCGGATGTTAGTCGGGTAAAATTTCACCATAAACGGCGACGGCTTACAAAAACTAATGCGGATTAATAACGACATCATAATAAACATAGAAAGCAAAGTTCTATTAATTTAAGACACTTTTTGTTTACAAAGCACCAACAAAATTTGTAAACCTTTGTGAAATGTTACAATATTATCACAATATAAAAACTTGTGAATACCCATTACAACTTACCTCATACACTTATGGTGTTTTCTTTTCTAAAAAAAAAAATAATCTATATATATAAAATAGGATGTGTGTATGTATGTATGTAACGTATGGACTCCAAAACCGCTGGGCCGATTTTGATGAAATTTTCAGGGAATCTTCAGAATATTCAGGCGGGTGGCACTGTGAAGTCTGATTTTTGATTTTCGGTCTGCGGGCGGAGGGGCGTTGCAAAATCCAATTTTCATATTGCACCACCAATGACATCTATATAATTTGGACGATTTTTTCTTTAAAATGGTCCAACTAAGATTTATACGAAAATAAAATTTTGCCCCGCCCACTTTTTTCGAATTACAAAAAAACCAGAACGGCTCCATTGATTTGACAAATTTTTCTTTCAAATGTTCGTATTAATCCATTTTAAGTTTTCATCAAAAGAAAAATTTACCACGCCTACTTTTTCTATTTATCTAAAATCGGAAAACAGATGCACCGATTTTGCGACGCCCTAAGGGAATCAGTTCCAACAAAATTTCCACTGTTGAATCGACAACAAAAATAGGCATACGACACCCTCATGAAAGCTGTGCAAGATGAAGCTGGAGGGATTTTTTTTCTAAACGCTCCCGGTGGAACTGGGAGACCTTTTTTAAGTTACCTGAATATTGATCTTACCAACTAAAATGTAAATAGAACACTATAAGATTCACAGCATATATATACATACATGCAACCATATGTATTTTCAAATCAAATGAAAATCAAACATATGAATATGAACAACATTTTAACTTATAATATCGAGCCCTAATAGCAGGAATGATGTAATCAACAACATTTTAAATTTTTGTTTTAAAGGCCGTAAATTTTGTTAAATGCTCAATTTAAATCGAGTGGTAATACAACACTAATGTTTGCTTACGGCCAGCAACGTGGACCGGGCCAGCTAGTGCATTATAATTTTGTTATATATTTTTCAGGATACACGCACCCATACAAAGTGATACATTTTTCTGAATTACAATAGAACAAATAATGGCTACGTTTAACACTCAAAACTAATGTGTATTTAGCGTGTATATACAGTACTAGCTCAACCCGGTGCTTCGCTTCCTCCGTTAAAACAAAATCAAAAAAAAATTTCCGAATAGATTTCATGTGTTTATATTCAAGCAATTTGTATCAAATTTCAAACGTGTACTATTATTCCTTTCCAGTTATTTAGACAATTAAATGGTCCCTCTATTCACTTATCTAGTTCAGCTAGCTTTTTGACTGTGGTTTTTTATTAATAGCCACACTTTGTGTTCCAAATTTAGAAACTCTTACTGTAACTGTTCTGTAAATATCTGATCGTAAAATCCCAAAAATATCACACTTTAATTTGAAATTAAATTTTTTATTATTTATATTTATTACACATTTACATCGAACTAACACCCAATTTTTTTCAACAAACATATTTACGATTAAGTTTTTAAAAAATGATTACAAATAAATATCTTCTAATTCACTGGACTAGAAACTGGCTGCAAACACACTGTGTGCCTATGCAATAATATGCAGCCAAAAGTAGGTATGTGCTTAATTAAATATTTGCATTAAAATTTAATAAGAAAAACAGAATTAAAGTTCAAGTGCTAATTTTATACAATTATACATGCATAAGTGCAAGAAATATAAGGGTGTTCAAAATTAAGCTGATGTTAATTAACAACGTGATTTAATAAATATTAAAGGTGGATGTAAAGGCGTTCAACGTAGTGGGGTTCCTTATCGGTACTAATAAAAACTCGAAATTCACAGGAAAATTGTTATTGAAATTTTTTAAAGCTACAAAACGTGTAATTTCGGAAATTTTTCTCCAATATCTTCAAATTAATCTTCGAGTTTTGAAAAAAAAAAAATCTAAAAATAATAACAACGGTTTAAAAAAAAATATCGTAATTACGCTTGAAAAAAGGGACCGCAAAGCCTTACATGAAGTGGTGAAGGTGGTAAAAAAATGTGTGATAATTAAAAACAAATTACCAACCTAAAAAATTTGCAGTAGGTTTATAGAACTTTATTATAATCAATAATTTAAAATTTGATATGTTAAAGGTAGTGTTTTTCATACGGGATTTCCCGAGACAAAAATCACGGGATCCCGCAAATTTTTCGGAAAATACATACAGGGAAATTCGTGCGGAAATCCCCGGCATTTTTTTTTTATTTTTAATTATGTCAACTTAACTGCTGATATAATTGTGAATATGTTGTGAAATGAAATAGATCTTAGGCGTTCGGCAAAAAGGTTTAAAAAAAAGGCATTTTGAGTTTTTGATAGGCAGCAATTAATTTGTTTCTCTTTTGTTTGATTAAAATCACTTTAGTCTAGCACAACTGCTTCTTATCGTTATCATCTGCTCTTTAGGAAAAAACGAAAAACTACAGTTTCTGACTTGAGGCAGTTTTGCCAGACGCCAAAGAGATGTCAATTCATATCCGATAAGTAAGCAATGATGAATGAGTAAAAATATACAGAATATTTAATTTGTTTAAAGACCAATATTTAATTTATAATACGAAAAAAAAATTTGTTCCCACTTGCTTCAAAAAATTTAATGATTTTATATGCAGAGCAGCTGCATAAAAAATTATTCGGATTAGATTCTGTAAGAGATGATGGCAAAAGTTATTAATAAATAAAACGTTTATTCGATTCAAAGAAAATATTTTTTTTTAAGAGGAGTTACCTATTTTAAAAGAAATATTTTGTAAGATTTCCTTTAAATAACTTAACTTTTCTGGTTTTATATACATAAATGCTGTCGGCTTTGAATTAATTCTGTGGCAATAAGTGCTTAAGTCTTTTTGTTTAGTTTTTGGAGAATAATTTAAAACTTTAAAGGTAGCTTTCCCTCCGAGTTAAACATAAACATCCTTTCTCTGCGGTTATAGTTTTTTAAGTTTTTATTCCTTAGCACTCCTAATGTCACAGATCGAAAGTAAACTTATGTTTTTATTTCAAATGTTATTGCACTTTGAAAAAAGATAACCTAAAAATCATTTAGTTAAAACTTTCTCAAAATCCTACAATATAATTGAAAGTTTGACAATGTGTACTTTTGAACATGCAGATCTTATGATGCAACATAATTGAAAAATAGTTTAATGCATTTATAAACTTATTTAAATGATCTCAGGAAATGTTATTTGTTTATATAAATTAAATTAAAGAATATTTTGCATCGCTTTGTATTGATCGGGAATTCCCGGGATCCTGGGAAATTAAAAAATAACACCCGCTTTCCCGGGAAATGAAACAGTCCGGGAAAAGAAAATAAGAATTCTTTGAAATTAAAACTCGATCAAATCGGATCACTACTATATGTAGGTCAGTATTGAGTTTTTTGGTTGTATAGAGACGCGTTTTTGAGAACAATAAGGTTTAAGAAGTTGCAGATAATATTTTTGATATTTGCTGCAAGTGTCCTAGTACCTTACTGAGAGATTATCTGGATATTGTCCTAAGCCAGCTAAGAAATTACAAAACTGGGTAACTCACCTGAGATCCTGACTGGTTTCGATTTTGGATCAATTTTACAAATTCTTTATTGTATAATCCAACTTTGCGTAGGAAGTGCAGATAATGAATTCTACTTCTACATTTGGTTGCATGCATGGAAGACTTACAGCTTTACCGAACCAAGTTATGTAACGGACTAAGTCAACAACGGGTTCGTTTGCAAGGCAACGGAAAAACCCCAAATGAATGGATCTCATTTTTGCAGCAGTTAATGACAGTTCATTTTCTCAACCTTAAAATATCTTCGAATAGTCTTCTTCTGACTTTAGCTATGTTCACATTATGTGTATTTGCCATGTGGACTGCCACTTTTTCACATGTTAAATTTGTACATATCGTCTGAACCCCTTCAAACAATATCATGTGTTATTTCTCTGCGTGACACATGAGTTCTATTTTCAAGTGATAAGCATCTGACATCAGCTGTTTTTTATTTACAAAATTGTTTGTGGCGGCAAAAATAGTTGAAATTTTAATAGATATATACTATAATAGTAAATAAATAATAAAACAGATAAAACAAATACACAAATTAATTATTAAAAATGTTTTTTTTTTTAATTTTGATAGGTTATGTCAAATGAACGTTTCATACCTGCATGTGAACATGTAAATTACAATCCTTATGTAAAACTCAAATTTTGACATACACATGAAATCACATGTGGATAGAAAATATTAGGTTTCTGCAATTGCAATGTTTTGAGCCACCTTAATTAGTTTGAGAGCGTTTAAGCAAAGAAGGTGTTTGAATCGATGTCTTCTAAAAGTACTTTATAGATTGAAACATTGTACGACATTGCAAATCGTAACATTAACAAAACCTTTAAAATGTTTATATATATAAAAAGGAAAAAAGCCAGTCCCAAGAAAATTAATACAACAATTTAAACTGAAATGCTTATCTTTCAAATGCATAGTTTAATTTTATTAATAGATTTCCAGTGCCATATTTGAGTATTTTACGTTTCCCTACATAGAAAAGAAAACACAATTGAATTAATAAAAATCCGCTAGCGTAAAGAAAAAAAAGACGCCAAACGTCACACCCCGAAGAAAACCAATGCGAACAGCTGTGTTGCTGAGGTTATTTTATATGCAAATTCTGAACGCGCCAAATAATTTTTACGGTAGAAAGAAATTTTTCAATATTCCACTAGAGGAAGAGAGAAAGGGCACAATTCCTTTGTATAAAACAGATTTATTAAATTTTTGCTGCATGGTCTTGGGCAAAAACAACCCATTTTAATATTTTGATTGGATTGAATATTTTTTTCCTTTTTCGTTTGGTATCAATAACTTCAGACAGCAGTAGTACTGGGAAACTATCGATAGTCTTATAATATCGAAAATATCGATATCGATATTTTTATTTAAAATACAGCTATGAAAACAAGAAACAGCAGCTATTATCACAGTTTTTCGCTGCAAGTTTACATTTTAACTGGCCCTAAATTACAGTTATGTATACAAACAAGAAAAATAGCAGGTGGTATCGATAGCTTAGCTGTGCTTCTTATAACTCTTTTATGTCAACATTTGAATATGTTTTCATAGGGACTGAAATGTCAAATGTTACATTATGTTAATTTAAAGTGTTACAGAGTCAATACCATCATCCATTTCTTCATCTCAAACTTTGTGTAAGCAATTTATAAAATTTAAAATAAAAGCTTAACAACTTTGGTGCGAAACGTTTTTGGAAGCTTAAATCGACAAAAAAAATTCAAGTGCAATTGTGAGCATAAGGAAATACAATGAACGACGAATAGAGGAAAAGTCCTCCAGACCGATTATCTTTTGAATGGAGAATCAAAACCAATTTAGAATATTATTAAAAGTTGTTATAAATGTTATGTTTTTGGTTTTCTTTTCAAACAGCGTTTAAAAAACGTCAGTCAAAGTTGAAAAACTGCAATTTTTTCCACTTCTTCATTTGCCATTGGGCAAAAAACAATCTTGATTTTACTTCTGATTCATTAAATGCAAGCAGTCGCTGTCAACCCATAGTTGGGGGTAGTGCACTAAATTTTGATTTAAATCAGCAGTGCACTTTCACTTAAACTAATAAATAAAACTGCAAAGAAATTAGCTTGCACTCTTTTTTACCAGCTTTAGTGATGATTGCAATTTTTTAACTACCACTAAAATTTTTTTAGTGATATTGCAAATTTTTTCACTATCACTAATCGCAGATTGAATGCAAAAAGATGCACTCAATTCAAAAAGTGCAAAATTTGGACTTGCAATCAAAAAAGCTGCATACAAATATTATATCACTTAAATTTAAAAAATGTAACTTTGTATGTGTGTGGTTTTTGATTTTTTTGGAGGATATGCATAAGCAAAGAACATTAAACAAAATTAAATTTTGTCAATTACTGGCTTTAATCATGAAAAAACAAGTTTTTGATTTTAAATTTAGTGCAACAATTTTAGTTGCACTCAAATGAGTGAAGAAAAAAAAGTTGCAATAAACTGATGATTGCTCTATTTTAAATCAAACTATTTTTTTTTTTAATGCAAATTTTTTTAACATCACTATCACTCATGTTTAGTGAGGCTGCAAATGTTCAATTCATCACTCAACATCAAACAAATGATTGCAATATTTTTGCACTATCACTAAGTGTGAGTTGAAACTGCAAAATGAGTGCACTACCCCCAACTAGGTATGTGTCAAACCAACTCAAAAAGCGAAAACTTGTACACAAGTTTTTTAAACACTGTTTTTAATAAATCTTTACATATTTTTCATATATATATTTTGAACCTACGTGCTACATATCGTTATCTAAAACGCAAAAGGCCTTAACTTACCAAAAATAAAAATCAACGTTTCAACTGATCCTAATGTATTGCATCAACAAAAATGTCAATTTCAACATTTTATTAACCTAACATAAGACCTAACTAACAGCTTGCATCATACGCAACATTTTCAGTTGTCAAAAAAACTGGAAGGTTTTACAAGAAAACTAATATATAAACAGTTAAATGCGATTTATCAATTTATCACTTTAAATACTTTTCTTGCTTCTCCTGTAAAATTTTCAAAATGTTAGATAGGGTGTTTTGCATTTTAGGTAACGATATGTATGTTGCAAATAGAATCAAGTTCTTAATCGGGCTTTATTTCGTTATTGTTTTCAGTTATTGAAATAAATTTTAGTTGTTATAAAAAAAAAAAATGTGTCATCTAAAATAACGTTCGAACATACAGATGTATGTACATTCGGGTGAGTCAAAAAAATGTTTTTTCCATTGTCGACTTCTAATTGCGTAAATATGTTGTATTTTTATCTGAATTAGATCCCTGTAAAATATTATTAATTAATTTTTAGTGTAAGAACCCGCGCTTTGACCTTCAATTTTGTTAAATTTTGAATATAACAACATAGCATTGTATGGCAGAAAAGCATATTACTAAATTCTTACGACTTTAAAGTTCGTGAAAATAGTGTCAGAAGCATCCATGACTCTATGCGATAAAAAAATCAAGAAAAGGTTTAATAATAAAGAAACTTGAATCGAGACGAAAGATACCCAGATTTGACAGTAAACAAGATTTTGTGACCAAAAAATGATTTTATTGTTTTATATTGTATAAGAACCAAAGTTTTATTTATTTTTAAGTTTAATTTAAAATCTTTTCAGTTCTAATTAATAACAATTGATAGTAAATAAAATATTAAAATTTAATAAATGGACTTTTTTCAAATATTCTTAATTCTTAGGAGCTCATGCGCGGGCTCAAGATGAGACTTTTTTTTAACTTTTTTTTCTTGCAATTTTTATTTGTTTTCACGTAAGACAAAAAAATATTGCTTTTAGAATTTGATTCGAGAACTTTTATTTTTTCTCATACATCAGTGACCCACCCTAATGTACATACCTCTTTTTAAAGAAAATAAAATCTTATATACTTTCAATAAAGTGATAAAACAACGAACTGTATACAGCCTGATACAAAATTAGTTAAACTTTTCCTACAAAAGTACAAAACCTCAGTCTATTAAATACACCAAATAAATATTTTTCTTTTTAACATTACGAAACCCTGCAGTTCCTGACTTAAGACCTTTTTGCCTAACGCCTAAGAAATAAGAAAGTAAGCCAAATTACTTATAAAGTAACAAAGTCCGTTTAACACGCTTTATATAAAAAAGGGTTTTGGGCAGGAAACCTAAAAGCCTTGAAAACGGATCAGATATTGAATCTAGGTCTACACAACATTGCACACAAAAACATGTTTTCGGTTTAGTAGAACTTTTAACGCCCTGAAAAAAAACTAAGACCCAATCTAAAAATAAAAAAACGTAGGAATGCCCTAGAAAGTTATTTAAACAAAGTTTACATTGTTCAAAATAGAGATAAAGTGCACTAATAAATTGCATGAGAATGTACAAAAGCAAAAAATACTTAAAATGTAGGAATAACATCTTTTAAGTACTAAAAGGATAAGGAAGGAATGCATGAATGCTAATCAGTTGCATTTTCAATTGTTAAATAATGAACTCAAATCGCGGATGATGGTTAAATTGGTAGAATAAACTCCACTTTAAGGAAAATAAAGCGAATAAGCGGATTTTTAAAATGATCTTATGATAACAGTGAGTAAAAAAAGTAAAAGTAAAGAATTGTATTGAAAGCTCAAATAGTTTTGCATATAATTTTTTTTGTTTGTTCGTTTTTACATCTTATAGATTCCATATTGAAAGAGATTTATATTAAAGGTGGAAGCAAATTTTGTATGGATTCAAGAATTTTTTTTAATTTTGAAGAACAGCATTGTGAGTTGTCATAATTTTTAATGCAGTATACAAAAATTACTTTCTCAACAGCTTTTTACTGATCTAAATGTGGTCAAGTTTGAAAAAGTTGCTCCTGCCAAATTTCTGCCGGACACAAAGAAACTTTAGGTTTTTTTGGAGGATTATTTGGATGGATGTATCGAAAGTTAGTCAGGAAAAACAAAACAAAATTTTATTATTTAAGAAAAATAGCTTTAAACATATAAAAAATTCAGTCAATTGTTATTCAAATATCTTTTTTTTATTTTTATTTATTTATTAATTGAATTGCTCCATACACAAGACTAAGAGTCTTATTTTGCAGTATGGAACTGAGAATATGTTCAACTTTAAATCATTACTTAATTAATAACTTAATAACTAACTACAATTTTTATATAAGTAAGCAAAAAACAATTAAATTTAAACAATAAAAAACAAAAAATTAAGATAATTTGGTCCAACAATGGACCCTGATGTACCCCTCTTGTAACAGGCAGTGCCCTGGATTTCCGTATTCCAGTTTCGACATACTGATACCTGTTACCCTATTGGTCTAAAATCGGAACCAGTTTTGGGTATTGGAACTATTTTAGCTATTTTCCAGTTCGAGGGAAAGTAACTTGTGGGTAATATTTTGATCTGCTTGCACAATAGGGATATTTAAAAACATCTTATTGATTGCATCGGCATCAATTGGACATGGTTCTGGGTTCGTAGATTTACCGATACCAACTTCGCGTATCGTTTGCCATGTTCTTTTGGTGCCAATGGCCGAAGAAAATTTTTCAGCATAAAAAAACAGATTTGGCCCTTTTAATCATTTTATTTGTTTTTCTTTTAGCAGTCAGATAATCCTCATGTAATGTTGTAGTTTTAAATCTTTTCCAACGTGCATACGCAAAATCTCTTTGATTCATATAATCTTTAATTTCAGAAGAAATCCAGGGTTTTTGTTTATTACCAATAATTTTTGTCCTTATTGGTACAGTTAGATCAAACAGATAATTTAGGTTTTGTTCTAGAAAAAGGAGTTGGTCATCTACCGAATATAAAGAATAAAAAATATTCCAATTGATTTTAAGAAATTCATCCCCGAGTAATCTGAAATTAATATTCTTGAAATCTCGAATAGTAATTCTCTCAACTGGTGTTACAAGTTGGAAATTATTAATCTTTAAAAAGCAAATTTTAATTATTGTTTGTTTAAATAAATAAGAATTGTTTTATCAAATGCAAAACTTTGTCCTGTACCTAAAAAATGCCAATGCATATTAAAAAATTAATTTTCAGATCTCACTTCAATTTCGGAACCAAGCAAATATTTTTTAAATTTGTTTTATTTTTTGAATTCATTAATTTTGTTGCAAACATTTTTGGATTTATTTTTAATTTGTCGTGCTATTCTTCCTTTCACATTGTTCGTTTTACTGCCTGCAATATAAATTTATTTGACTTGAGTATTTAGTTGACTAAATCCCTTCTAATTTGTTATTGTTTCGTCCTTATATACGTAGTTGCAAAATACAAATGCATTGCTATTAAAATTTAATATTTCCTTTACTCTTTTAATTGCGTAATCATCGATATCGACAAACTTTTCAAACATTCTTTAATTACTATCAAAAAGTAATTTCAATTTTTGGGAATACAAAATTTAAATGTTCAAAAGATTTTGTTATTCGTGCTTAATTCCCAGTTTTTATTATTGATAAAAACACTTCTTAACCTACTTACAACTACAATTAATGTTGAGAGAATTTCAACTAATTGTAGTGGGTAATGTAAGATGAGATGAAGCCACTGTTTATTGTTGATGTTGTTTTGTTTAAGCTTTGATATTATTAAAAGTAGAACTGTTGCTATAATTCTTATACGTTTAACAGTTTTATTTGGTTTAATATCTTTAGTTTTTCTAAAATCTTTATGGATGAAGTTTCCTGATGATCTGGCCTAAGCAACCAGTGAAATGCGCATAGGAATAGCTTATCCCATCAACAATAAATTTCAAGTGTTTTTATCAATAATAAAAACTGGGAATTAAGCACGAATAACAAAATCTTTAATTACTTAAAGTTTTTTGAATAGAATTCTGAAGGCCCCATCTTGTTACAACTGGCTGCGTTGGAAGGCGAACCAATGGGATACATTTCATTAAAAATTGCAATATTATCAAATTGGCTTAAAATTTTCTCTGTAACGCGGTATAACCCATGTGTCAGGCAAGTATATTGTTACAGTTTTGGATAAAATATTTTAAACTCATTTGAAGCCTTAAACATGTAAGGTGATGCATCGGTTTAAGATAGTACCATCTTTGTCGAAATCTTGAAAATCTTGTATTTAAAGAAAAGCTCCAACAATTAAAAATTGTCTCTAATTACCAAATTCATAGAATCAAGTAACCCATTTGTTGATTTTGCACCTATTACCAAAATTATTATATTGATTGCTAAAAATTGTAAAAATTTAATGTTTTAAATATGTTTTTTTTCAATAAATGCTATTTTTAATTTTAATTAAAAAAATGTTTAAAAAAGTTTGGCGTTTCAAACATTGTATTGATCATTTTTGACAATTTCACAAGTTTAGATTATTTTATTTTAAATGAAATAATTTTTTGTTATTTAATTAATCTTTTAATTAAAAATTTATTTCAAAACAACTAAAATGTTAATTACATTAAAATTGTATTTTTAATTTTCTTTCAACAATAAAAAAATAATTGATTCAATTATCACATTCATTAAATTTAAATACTTTTTAAATAATTATTTTAATTGATAAAAAATTACTAAGAATTTTTTCTGTGTAATTGTCACAATATATGATATTGTTAATTTCAATGAGCTTTTTCTTTGCCAAATGAACATTTTATTAATTTTTAACATAAAAATTAAATTAATTAAAAATTTTAAGTGCATTCATTCAGGGGTGTGCTGGAAATCGCAAGCGTAAAACGCACGAATTTTAGAAGGCGTTTTTTAATAAGATTTCTGTAATAAAAGAATTTTATGAGAAATATTAAACAAATATTTCCCTATTAAACAGGATTTTAAACCAAAAATTATAAGAATTGGGCTTAAAGTTTATTAAAAACAACTTCGGCATACTTGCGTTTTACGTTTTCGATTTCCAGCAAATGGAGGACTACCTGTTCCATTTTGATCAAATGGACTACTCCATGGACTGGTCCGATGTAATGCAAGAATGTACCAGGTCGTTGTTAAAAAGTGTTTGTAGTGAGACGACATTTCTTCGTTTTTTAACGACATGTTTTCGTTTTTAAACGACTTCAAAACTAATCCTCTTGAGTATACCATGGAGTAGTTTTAAAACTACTCCTGTGTAATGCAAAGTTGGGTTATATGTTCCTGCCCTAGGACATCGCAATGTCAAATAGACCATGTTTTTTTTCATACTGCTTTTTATATCAAACACAAATTATTTAGGAAATTATTGTCATTTCTTTTTATTATGATGATATTGGTATAGTTCAATTATGTATGGGGAAAAATATCGGCCAAATGGCCGCCGCGAGCTCGACGGCACACCTCTATCCGATGGCCCAAATTTTCGATGACGCTGATGCATAATTAATGTTCTATGCCGTTAATGTGCCAAATTATCTCATCTATTAGCTTTTGAATTGTTGCTGGCTTAGCGACGTACACTTTTTCTTTCAAATAACCCTAAAGAAAGAGGTCTAACATTGCCAAATCACATGATCTTGGCGTCTAATTGACATCGCCACCAAGTGAGATAAAACGGCCATTGAATTCGTCGCGCAAAAGAACCATTTTTTCGTTATGTGTGTGGCAAGTGGCACCGTCCTGTTGGAACCACTTATCGTCCACATCTCTATCTTCTAATTTGTGCCTTAAAAAGTTCGTTATCATAGCGATAGCGAACACCATTCACAGTAACTGCCTGACCGGCCTTATTTTGGAAAAAATACAGCCCGATGACGCCGCCAGCCCATAAACCGTGCCAAACAATCACTCTTTGTGGGTGCATTGATTTTTCGACAATCACTCTTGGATTATCATTCGCTCAAAGGGGGCAATTCTGCTTATTGAAGAATCCACTGAGGTGAAAATGTGCCTCATCACTGAAGGTGATTTTCTTCGAAAATTTATCATCCACTGTTGCCATTTCTTGCCACCATTCTGACATTTTGAATGGTCAAGAGGCTTTATTTCTTGAGTCCATTGCACCTTGAAAGCGTGTGTTTTCACATCTCCTACAGACCCGTTTTGCTCAAATTTTTGCACGATTTTTCCGAATGTACGCACATTTGGACGATTAAATTGACCAAAAAAATCACGAAGTGCACGATATGCATTGCAATATATAAATGGAACAATTGACGATGATTTTTTTAAAACAATAATAATAAAATTTAAATTTTTTTCCAATTTTGGATTCTAAAACTTATTTTAGTCCCAGAACAGATATTAGATTAACATTTTTTAGTACACAATGAATTTTATTATTAAAAAAATCAAAGAATTTTTTTAATCGAGTTTAATTCGCAATCAATAAAAATAAGTATGACATGCCACCATTTTTATATCTCAACAAGGAATTTATGCACGTATATAAATAAAATGGCGAGTATCTCAAAATGTTCAAGATTCAATGTACGACTCTATAGTGCGGCTTTAAATGGAATTTTAAATCTAGCAGCAAAACAAAAAGTCGAATGCCATTTAAAAATAGAAGATTTTTTGACCCACTGTTTACATATTTATTCATCATATCTTCTTCTTCTATATATGTATATAAAACAGGATGTGTGAATGTATGTATGTATGTAACGTATGGACTCCAAAACTGCGTGGCAAAATCCAATATGCATATAAAAATGGTGTAAAAAATGTATAGTAATTCATAAAATAAGAACGGCTGGGCCGATATCTGGAAATTTGTTTGTAAGTTGTTCGTATTTTCGAGGAGAAGGATTTTACGGTAGTAAATTTTGGAAAATCCCTTTGGAAAATTCGGAAAATTTAAAAAACGAAAATCGAGTTTTTGTATGAAACTTTGTTTAAAATTATTCCTTAATGGTTTTCCAAATCAAACAATAGAAAGTTCTTAGTGTAAATCATGGAAAATTGCAGAAAATGCGAAATGCGGAAAATGGGAAAATCTCTCCGCAAAAGTCAGAAAATTGGAAAAATCGAAAATTGATCTTTTTTTTTACAAAATTTTGTGTTAAATTATTCCTTAATGGCTTTCCAAATGAAAAAATAGAAAGTTCTCAGCCAAAATCCAATAGATGGCGTTATACATTGATTTAGACTTTGCGCAATCTGACAGGTGTCATTTTGGCATTTAAAATTGGGGCGAGGCGAAGTTCGCCGGGTCCGCTAGTTTATTATATTAATACAAAATATTTCTCAAGAACATTGTAGTTCTATTGATATATTGGTAACCCTTGACCACATTAGAGATCTGAAAACTTGATTTGAGTGAAATTTTTTTAAGAAGATATTTTATTAGTAAAGCTGTAGATATTTTGAAAATATTTCCGATACCTGATGTTTTAGGAACTTTTTATGTATCGAAACAGCCTGCAATAACTCTGCCAAGTATATAGTATTTTCAGTATTTAGTACAGGCTTACTTTTTTTAATTAACACTAGCATTTAACCCGCTATTTCGTTAGCGTCTCTTCTTTCTGCGTGGGCATATCTGTATGCCAAAGTTTATGCTTCTAAGTTTCTAAATTCTAGAATTTCCAACATTTTTCATCTCATATTTTGATATTCACCTATAATTTTGTGTTCAATATTATAGGAAATTCAAAAAGTACCACTCGTAGAACACAAAAGCAAATGAAAGAAAGTTTATTTCCCGTATTATCCTTTTTGCATCCTGAATTTTATGTTTCTAGGTCCAATACTTACGGAAATTCAAAAAGTATCAGTTAAAGAACAAAAAAGTACCAAAAAGTTCCCTCATAGATTCGTATCCACTCAGGACATTGCATGTTGAATTTTATGTTTTAAGGTCCAATATTAACGATAGTTAAAAATATACCAGTTGTAGAACCAAAAAAAGCTGAAGAAAGATATTAAATTTCCCGTATATCCCATTTTGGTCCTATTCTCCCCGCCCCCCCCCCACAATAAAAGCATCAAAAATTGCAGTATTGTAGTGGGGGCCCATAATTTAGTACGAATCTCTTAATGAATAGAGAAAAATGTTTTGTAAAAAAAGTACCAAAAATATTTACGATTTTCACCCCTTAAACGTTCGAATTTCGAAAAGGTACCCAATTTAAATTCGTATTTTTTTATAAGTTTCGAATGTGGTATAAACTTTATTTCTAGGTTTATTGGTTCTAAAGATAGATGGGGTGACAAAAAAAAGTACCAAAATTCAGGTTTTGCTCGTTTTCTCTCTAAAAGAGCCGAATTTAAAAAAGTACCAGACACCTGTCCGCTTATTTAAAAAAACGATAAGTATTACAGTTTTTTGTATCTCTTTTAGTTTTTGAGATATAAGGTTATCGAATTTATCCGTTTTTATCCTTTTTTACCCCCTAAACATTCGAATTTCCACAAATTCCGTCTTAGTGGACCGATTTGGAAAGAGACCCACCTCCTGTCCAAATTTCAAGTTTTTAGCTTCAGGCGTTTAGGCTGTGAGATGATGAATCAGTCAGTAACGTTGTTACAATTTTATAAATATAGATTACAAATAATTTACCCAGCACATAATGCTTGTGTATGACATAAATAAATTGGCTGGCGTAATAAATCTAAGTAGGTTATATACCAGTTTTATTCCCAGATTTGTATGATTTGGTTATTCATTAACTCGGTTTATTCTAACAAACCGCAACAAAAGCATAGAGCTTTCGTCCTTACAAGCAGTTTGACCTACCTTAACCATATCCCAATAATGCCAGAAACTCTGAGTGAAATAGAAAAGGTTTCATGTTGTTGAAAAGAGAAAAGTAAGTTTTACAACCAAAGAGAAAAAGTAAGATTTCTCTCTTACAAATTTATATGATTAGGTAACTATGTAGCGATGTAATATTACTCTTAAACATTTTAATGGTGTTATGAGAATTTGTGGCACAATTGTGTTTCCTATTGTTGGCAAAAAAAAAAAAACATTCAGGATAAGCAAATGCATTTACAAAATGCCGGTTAATTCCGAACTTGACGTCGATTTCCGCCTAAAATTTCGTTTTATCTCTTTCTTATTCTCTAAATTTGTTTGTTTGTATTGGTGACTTTTGTTTGTTCATTTGACAATGACGATTTTCTAAAGCAGGCAAGGATTTTTTCGTGTTACCCTTAACCACTGCTTCCTTGCAGGAAATTATTGTATTGTTTTTTTTTTTTTTTTTTGTTGTGTTTAGTTTGGGTGAGTGTGTGTCTATGTTTAAGTGCGTTAGCGTCCCATGAGATCTTTTTCTTGTTCAGTTTGCGACATGAACGTGTTTTTTTAGTTTTATGGCAGCCTTTGGCAAACTGCACTTGAGTCGCATTTTTCCTTCTTGTTCCTTTTGAGGGACTTATTCGTGTTTTACAATTGTATTTTATTTTACCAGAGTAAGATATTTTTATGTTTGTGTGTGTGTGCGTCTAAGTTCGTTATGTCTCTCGATGATATCGTCGACAACGTTTTTGCGAAAGAAAGCTTTCTTTTGCTTCATACACATAAAATATGTATTTTTTTTTAAATTTTTTCAATTTCATTTTCTTTATTATTATTTTTTTGTTGTTGTTGTTGTTGTAAGCAAGTGTTGCAAGTACTCAACGTTGCTTCAAGTACCTCTTTTTCATATTTCTTCTGTTTTTCTTTTCCTAGTCAAGTGCATATTGTAATGCGTTCGTTGAGATATTTTTATTTTTTTATTTCATTTTTTGTTATAATTTTTTTTTCATACCCTACAGCATTACTAAAAAAAGTACTTCTTATTTGATATTTGTAACACCTCCGAATGTATTGTTTAAATATTAATAGAGGAAAGAAAGACACAATTAATGATTTTAATAGCAACAATTAAAAATTTCGCCTAGTTAGTTAAAACAATTTTATAACAATGTGCAGGAGTTTTTTAATGATAATTTTATTTAAATACACAGTGCAACACAACAAAAATTTTTCACTTTTGCGGCTACCTAAACGGTGTTAAGAACCATTCCTAGGAAGTTCATATGCTCTAAAAAGTTGTTAACTGAGATCTTAGGTACATTTTGTAGTTGATTGTTTCCTTGAATTTTGAACGGTTTGCTACCTATGGACCCATACAGAGGAAAAAGGGTAAAAAAAAACTAATTTTTTAAATTTCTTTGCGATTTTGATCTTGAAGATGAATTTGTTTAGATTTTATATATTAACAACTTTTATTCTTTATGGCAAGAGCCACAGCTTTGTCTCAAAGTGTAAATCAAAATTCTGAACGGTTTGCAAGATATGAGCTTGAGAAAATTATCACTTTTTTGCAAAACTAACACCGAGACCCTAATCTTTAAGGGCTCATAAAAAATAAAGTGCATGACCTTGGGAAAAACTGGGAGACATGGGTCAATTTTTTTTGGTTCTTTCCGGTTATTTTTTGTCCGTATATGGTTATTTTTCCATGACTTAAAAAATTACACACACTAAAATTTTCGGGAAATTTTTCACTTTTGCGGGGTTAGGAATCATTCTTAGGATGTTCATATGTATTAGAAAGTTGTTTATTGAGATCTTAGGTACATTTTTGTTGTTATTTGTTTCTTTGAATTTTGAACGGTTTGCTACCTATGGACCTAAGCAGGTGGAAAAATGTAAAAAAACGAATTTTTTTTAAGTTTTTTGCGATTTTGATCTTGAAGATGATTTTTTTGTTTTTATATGTTCACAATTTTTGTTCTTTATGGCAAGAGGCTTAATCAAAGTTCCGAACGGCTTGCAAAAATCACACCGAGGCTATAAATCTTTAAGGTCCATAAACAAAAGTGCATGACTTTGAGCAAAACTGGGAGGCACGGGTATTTTTTTTTTGGTCCTTTATGGATATTTTTTGTCCGTATATGGTTATTTTTGTCCGTGTTGCACTGTGTTATTATTATAAATTTGTTGCACGGCTTAGTAAAAATAGGATATCCAATTTTGTGAACTCTCTTGAGCAACGTCACAATGTGGGTTATAATTTCCTGTTTAATCGTTACTACAATGGGAGGCGTTCTGATAAAATAACAGATCTGGTCCCGAAGCCCGTACAATAGTTCGTAGTACACGTTGATCCTTAAGAGACCATCCCTTTGTTGTTGATTGGCCAGTGAATCGTACAACGCATTACAGGGAAAATTAGTTTCTTGGCCGTACTGTTCGTATGTGGAATAACCTCCATGCTGAAGTGTTCCCTCTCACTTTCAACATGAATAAATTCAAGTCGAATGTTCGCAATGACTACTCCCCCTTTTCTCCTTCCCATAATCTATTTTAGTAGTTCCAACACAATGCAATGCATTAGTAGAGTCAAAAAATAATACCAAATCATGAAATGGCTTAAGTTGATCCCTACAAATCCCCGGGGGTCCAGGTAGGAGAACTGAGAAACCAAAGAATACAATTTAATCAAAAACATTCAACTAAGCTTCTAACAATTCTCAAAATGGTCTATAACTCAATACCTCTCTAATTAAGCATTTTTTTAAAGACAGTAGATCCCATAATAAGCAATAATTATTAACGGCCCAATAGCATTTTGGTCTTTTTGATAGTTTCGTGCCGAAGGTTAAGTTTACAATAGAAAACTATAGAGTCCCCCTTTTAATGACAAACAATTTTGTTGTTTTTTTTAAATTAACTGTTTTTTTTAATTTACTGTCTCTTACTTAATTTATTTTAATTTAAAAAACTTTTTAAAATTTTTATTTGTGAAGTTAAAAACAAAAAAAGGAAAATATGATAAATTCAGCGATGATTAATGCAAAACGTGTTGCATTTTTGTGTTATACAATGTGGCATCATAAAAATTCAGAGTTGATTTATTAAAAGTTGGCAGATGGAGAAAAGTTCGTTATGAATTAACTCTGTACCAACAAGCTGCTAAGCTTAATCGGCATTCTAGTAAGCAGCTCGTTGTACGTAGTGTTCAAACTGTATATGTCCTATGTGCCCCAGTTACTCATTCATTATAATATTGAACTGATTAAACATCACGTTTAAAAATGATCGACTGCCAAGAAACTTTCTTTCCTCGTTACGAGAATCTCAAATAGTAGTTGTGGTGACAACACAAACAGAATCCAGAATCCACGATAACCAGAACATTTGCCTCGAAAGGCTTTCGACAGTGTTCAAAAATAAACACTACGTTATTTAGCGTTCGGCTCACACACCCAAGAATGACACCTATGTTTTTAATGTGTTTTTGTAGACGAACACAATTCTTAATACCGTTCGTAACTATTTTCCAGAAAGAGCCGAACGTAATATAGCGTTCTGTTCTTCGTTAAAAAACAGAACATTTGTAGTGATACTGTATACAAACGTTATATTTGAATGTTCTATAATGTTTCTTTTTTTACATTGAGAAATGAACAAACAACCAATTTAAGCAACGATCGCAGCACGAAGAGTGTGTGTGTATTGTGTATATTTTTGGTTTGTGTAAAATTAATTTGCTGGCTTTTTGCTTTTTTCATATGTGTATTTGGTTTTGTAAAAATGTTTGGTTGTTTTTATCAGCTAAAAGCGACGAACATTAATGAACCGAACCGAACACAATGAAGTTTGTATAAAAACCGAACGGAATTTAATGTTCTCAATTTTTTGTTGAGTTGGATAGGAACAGTATTATGTTTATGTTCGAAAGATGACAAGCACGGAAACGCTATTTTTAATGATTTTCTATACAAACACTATTAGCGTTTGTGTTTTCCACAAATCTACCGAACCGAACACTTAGGAGCAATATTTATTATTTATTTTTGAACACTGGTTTTCGATGTTTTCATGACCAACTCTCCAAAGTATTATCCAAAGCCCATACCATTACAATTATGAAAATATCTTGAATTTTTTTAAGGTCGATATAAACGTCATGTATTGTGCAATTTTACAATTATTGTAAACTGGCCAATTTTGTTTACATTAAGGCGGCTTAGTTATTGCAACTCAGTAGTACGAAAATTATTTCAAGACCATAACTTGTGCCTGCTATAGCTAAGCAGATTATTCTCTAAAGGGATTGAAGTAAAAGCGATTTTTTTTTATTGAATATGATGTACTTTAGTTAACTATAACAGACGGCCAATTTCACCAAGTTAAGTTAAAATTAATTATCAGTTATAACAGTTAAAAACATACTGGAAGTTAAAGTAATAGTTAGTTTTATCTGACCTCCGTGAAATTGGCCGATAATCAATCCAAAAGCCAATTTTTAATTTCTTGTCGCTTACGGCCTTTTACATTTAAGGTAACGATATGCAAAAAGTAACTTTTCTAACCAGCTTAATTTTTTCCCGAATTTCAAACAGTCGACTTTTGCCTACAACAGTATCCGCACTTGTGTAGTTTTTGAAATTGTTACATTTATTCGTACCTCTTACGTCTCGATACTTATAGTCTTTGGCGGCAAGTAGAACGAGTAACCATCCGTTTTCTTTGGTGGACTAGTTAGATGTAATAGTTTTTTGTGTAGAATTTTTGTATGCCATTGAATGACTTTTCCCTTGCCACATGCATATTCCTTGCAGTTTTTCATTGTGTGCGTTCTTTCTAGTAGAGGTTTTAATATGATTAATAGCATAGTTAAAAGTCAATTTTGTTAAATAACATCTATGATAAAAGAGAAGAATAAGAGGAAAAGAACACACACAAGCTTACAAACATATACATTGATAGTTTATAAATCTTAAATAAAACATACAACAATTTTTTTTAAATAAATTAAGAAAAATATCCGGAGATGTTTATTTTAAATTTTAGTGGCCTTAAAGCTTACAGGCGCATTTATTTGTGTATATTAATAGCAGGGTTTTCCGAAAATCGTATTTTCAATTTTTTATATTGAATTTGACTTTTAAAAGATACTTAAGTCTATCTATATATATAAAAATGAAAAATGTTTGTATGTTTGTGTGTTTGTTTGTTGGCTTATAGACTCCGAAACTACTGAACCGATTTTCTTGAAATTTTTACAGAAACATCACGTGAGCCCTAAAAATAAAATAGGCTACTTATTTTTTCGATAGGGGCAGGGGAATTGGTACCCCCCATAGGATGCCAATATTTATTATCGCATATCTTAAGAGCCGCTGGACGCATTTTGCTGAACTTTTTGTAGTAGGATCTTCTGAGCCCCGAAATTGAAATAAAATAGCAGCGGGGGAAGTGTTTCCCCCCATAGGACGCCAATACTTAATATCGCGTATCTTATGAACTGTTATAGTGAGAATGTTCAAACTTTGTGGAAGTCACTCTTATGGTATACTACGCTTTTGAAAGTAAAAATAAAGCGGGTAGGCGCAGGGGGGAAAAACCTCCCATAGGATGCATATATTAAATATCGCTTAACTAAAGAACTATTAAAGGGGGAGTTTTTATACGTGGTTAAAGCTACTACTATGGCAAACTAAAAATTTCAGTATAAAAATGGGCGGGGTAAACAGGGGAGGAGCAGTACCCCTCATAGATAGAAATATAAATAAGAGCCACTGCACGCATTTTGTTAAACTTTTGGTAGTAGGATCTTCTGAGCCCCAAAATTGAAATAAAATAGCAGCGGGGGAAGTGGTTCCCCCCATAGGACGCCAATGCGTAATATCGCATATCTTATGAACTGTTATAGTGAGAATGTTCAAACTTTGTGGAAGTCACTCTTATGGTATACTACACTTTTGAAAATAAAAATAAAGCGGATAGGCGCAGGGGGGAAAACCCTCCCATAGGATGCATATATGAAATATCGCTTTACTGAAGAACTATTAAAGGGGGAGTCTTCAAATGTGGTTAAAGCTACTACTATGGCAAACTATAAATTTAAGTATAAAAATGGGCGGGGTAAGCAGGGGAGGAGCAGTACCCCTCATAGATAGAAATATAAATAAGAGCCACTGCACGCATTTTGTTGAACTTTTGGTAGTAGGATCTTCTGAGACCCAAAATTGAAATAAAATAGCAGCGGGGAAAGTGTTACCCCCCGTAGGACGCTAATGTTTAATATCGGATATCTTAAAAACTGTTACAGTGAGAAAGTTCAAACTTTGTAGAAGTCACTCTTATGGTATACTTCACTTTGAAAATAAAAATAAAGCGGGTAGGCGCAGGGGGGAACTACCTTCCATAGGATGCATATATGAAATATCTCTCAACCGATAAAGTGGTTAAAGCAGTGTAGCGAAGCGCACGGGTTAAGCTAGTAAGTAATAAAAATACAAATAGTTTTGATACTTAAGTTTGTTTGAATAAGACAAATATTTTGAATTATTATTTTTTAATCTATACCCAGTAAAAACTTCACTTACTTTTTCAAAATGAATAGCTTCTTTAACTCATTATTTAGTAGCTTTCTTCCATAACTACATCTTTAACAACTTCATTAACTACTTTCTTCTAGATGTATTAATGTAAAAAAATAATGACTTACTTTGGAATGCGTTATTTTTGGGACATCCCATATAAAATTCATTGGTTCTTTCAGTAGAATTGTAAGTAGTGGTCTTATGTTTTTCTGATTACTTAACACATTATTTTGTAGGCGAAGTTTTTACTGGGTACTAATATTATAAAGCTGAAAAGCTTTTTGTTGTATGCTTGTAACAGGTTATCTCCGCCACTGCCTATCCGATTTAAAAAATGATTCCATAAAAATAAAAAATTGAAGTTTCTAACGCGCACATGCTTTCTAAGGTTCCACTTAAGGGTTTAGGATAAGCGCTTTACCTTCTATGCTCAGTTAATATTAATTATTGTTTTAAGCAAATGTTTCCCTACTCAAAAGAAAAGCCAAGCAATTTAGACGAAGCTACGCTATTCACACTCCATTCCGCCTTCAGTCTATCTGTTCACTCGACCGTCCCCTGCCGGAATGCGAAAGGGTAATTTGCGTTTGCTACGCTTTATAAGCTGTAACAATTTTGATGAAAATGGAATTATAGGCTTTTAATTTTTTTTAAAACTAGGACAAAGAGGGGGACATAGGGAGAACTACAGCCGCTCCGAAAATGACCAAACAATTTTGATGCAATTTGAATCAAAGATAGATCAGCGTAAATTAAGCACACAGGGCTTATATTTTCTTCAATGCTAGGAATATGAAGGAACAAATGGACAATTTCTACCTAACCGAAACTGTCTTACCGATTTTAATAAAACTTACAGGGGTGTGCTAGAAATCGAAAACGCAAAACGCAAGAATTTTACAAGTCGTTTTTTAATAAGATTTAAAAAGTATCTCCGTTAAACAGAATTTTATAACAAAAATGATAAAAATCAGATAAAATGTGTATTAAAAACTACTTCCAAATTCTTACGTTTTCGATTTCCAGCACACCCCCGTTAAATTATATTCAGATCGATGTACATAAAAATTGACTCTGGGCGGGCAACGCCGCAGGCACTGCAAGTATTAAACAAAATTTTTGTTACAAGTAAACTTAAAACCATCGCGATATTTTCCTGATTCAATTCATGTCTGTATCAGCAGGAAGGTTGTCTCTACAAAATCGACAACTACACAGAAAAGATTTTATATAGATTTCAATCAGCAAACAATTTGTTAATTTTGCACATATCACCAAAAGGATTATATGGATGACACACTTTTTCAATCAACTTCATTAACTGAGACACATTGGCCTGCAATCACACCTGTTTCAATTTCACAATTAAAGGGTTGTGAACAACCTTTTCACCTGAGAGATCAAGACCGCCGTATGGATTACTAAAAGTTGTAAAAATTAAAAATTGTGAATTTTTTCAATAAATGATATTTAGAAAAACTGTTCGATTTCAAACAGCGTGTTAATTGATTCAATTAGAAATATAATTAACAAAAATCTATATTTTATTCAATTTCCTCAGGCCCATAGAATAAAATAGTTCATAAAGTTATTGAATTAAGCAAACAAGTATTCAATTATCTACTAGATTTAACTACAATTTTTATTGAATGAATCAAAAGGTAGAACCAAATCCCTAATATCATCAGAACACATCCCATTGTAGAAGCTATAAAACACCAAAATACAATCCACATTGCGACGGCGCGCACTGGTAATTTCGCGGAAAAAAGTCAAATTGTCAACATACTCTTCATGCAATATGGGCATATCCATTTTGACGTGTCGTGATATTTGTAGCACAAAATGTAAAAAAATTAAATGACAAAGTCAAATTTGTAAAAAGGGTTTTTATATATACAAAGTAATGAAGTAGCTCTACATTCAGAAAAAAAATTACAGTAATCGACGCTAAGGATTTGCAGATATAAGCAAAAATCTGCCCTGGCGTGACGTTAAAAAAACGGAAGTGGGTTTTGATTGCATTACAAAACTGAAAAATACTGCGAATTGAGCAAGAAGTTTTGTACAAAACCTTTTTTAGTAAACTTAGAACTTATATAGATTTATTTTTCAAGCTATCAAATTTAAAAATCTTTGCTCGTTTTAAGGTAAATATGGGAATTTTCAGCTAAAAGTCTACTTTTTTTAATGTAACGCCAGATTGCAAATAAGGTTGTATTTTCGGACCATGTTGTTCAATCGTTATCCCTTTTGTTACTTAATGTAGAGCTTGTTGCGCTTTAGACCAAAATATAAAAAAGTAAACGATACATATAAAATTTTTTGAGAAACAATTTAAAATACTTCTGGCGTTACGTGACAAAAAGTAGACTTTTCGCTGGAAATGCCCATATGCAGTGATATTTTGAAATTTTAGACTAAATGGTACAATTAAATCAAAAAGAATTACTCCGATCTGACTGCCAGTTTTTTTTATATCCGTCTCAAACTCAGTACTTGTATGTTTTACCGAATTAACTTAATTTAAACCAAAGAATTTAAAAACGAATATTATTTTATTTTGTGAGCTAACGTTTTTCTTATTATTTTTTATTTAAAGTGTTCTAAAATTGAAAAAAAAAATCTGCAGATTCTTAAGTTTTTTTTTTGTGTATTTTTATGAACATATAACAAAAATCCCTTTTTTCTCCAAACATTTGGACCTGGAATATTAGCCTTACTTTCCCACAGTTGGAAATCACTACTAATACGTTGTCTCATATGTGTTTTTACATTTTCAATCAATTTCAAGTGCCACCAGGTGCCACCTCTCTATTTGTTGCATTACACAGTACAACATATTTCAGCTGATTGATTCGGGATTCAATTCCGATAAATTAAAAATTAAAATAATTAATTAAAATTTTTTTGTTAGTTAGGGCTTTTAACATTGTAGGTAACGATATACATTTCTCTAACTTTCTTTATTTTAATTACTTTTGTGTATAACAATAAAAATAAAACTAAATTTGTGATGAAATCATTACATTTTTTGACATACATATATTTTTTTCCTCACCTCCATACAAAAATCCCCAGTGTGCGGCGTTCAAGACAGTCGATAGAATTGGACACGCTACTGTGACCAATAAGAACCTTCGTCCTATTCTGCACTCGGTCGAGAAGCTCCAAAATAGACTTTGAAGCACCGGACCACACATGAGAGTTGTATTCCACTCTCGGTCGGATATAAGTGGTATAAATAGTAAGGAGATCCACTGTGTTACTGCCTTTTATCACTGACCATATGATGTTACTTTACTAACCTAAATTTTTTGAAGTTGTCTGGAGGAGTATCAATTTAAACTTAAATTAACTTGGTGGCGACCATCTGACTGTGTAACACTTGTGGAGTATAATGTGTTAATCGAAGTTTATTAATTAATAAATAGGCTTAAAGAGTTCCGCCTTCCTATCGGTAGGCTTAGAATTTCGTAGCTATTCGGTTTATTTCCTTTGTTTGTTTATTTTTTTAAAATAAAAAAAATGCCTGTGTCGTTTCCTGCCCTACAACATATTTCATACACAACTTTAAAATAGAAAATGCTTTAACAAATTTTAAATAGTCAAAGCCACTTTTCGTCATATCCAGAGTAGACGTTCTCGCCCATCTAAGGACCAAACAATTACTTTCGGCAATTTGGGTGGTTTAATGTACAAACATAGTAATAAATTTGATAGTTTATTAATGATTTCTTTAAGAGATAACGAAAACATATTAATTATCAATAACACTGTGCAACAAAAAAAAAAGAGCTTCAACGCGAAATGAAACAAGACCAGAATTTATTAACCCTCTAACTTTAATTTTAAGGGGTAATTTTTGCCCTTTTTTCAACTTTTATACAAAAGTATACTAAACGGCACTTTTGGTGGTTAAAATGTTTTACGAATATTTTCTACATAACATTTCACTAGGGGTCTTCGCAGACCAAGAGTTTGTCCAATATATATATAAAAATGCTTAATAAAGGAAAATTTTATTTGTCACAAAAGCAGTGGTAATTAAGTCAAAACTGTGTAAAGTATTTATGAACTAAAAAGCAATGTTTTTGAGACAAATTAACCCTATATTTTAATTTTCTGGGGTCTTTATGTACTGTTTTCTTTTCCAAATTTCTTCCAAATAGCTGATTGTACAGTTTAGAGTATTTGGCGTTTTACCGTGTCGTACGTAATTATTTTTGCGTGCTGTTGCTTGAGATGCGTTGTGAAATTTTGGTGCTGGTACGATCTGATGGACTTTTGCACCATGTTTTGGTAAAAAATTCTCTAGTTACCTCTATATGAGAGGTGCCAAACCCACTTGGAAACTTACAAATATTTATAGCTTAAATTAAGCGACAGATAATAGGAAATACACTTATATGGTCGGAGTGGTCTTTTTTACGCAATTTTAAACAAATTATGAATCAGTCGTCATTAAATTTGACATCACTATTTGTAGAAGTGCTGTGGAGACGTCACGAACTATTTCTTAACTCCGACTCAATCCGCTGAAATTTTTTACATACGACTACGGCTCCTACTCTAACCTTGATGCTAAATGTATATGAGCCTGGTCCTTATTTATTTTTTTTAGGAGAACGTTTTAAATGGTTCAATATAGCAAGAAAATGATTCTGCATAAATTTTAAATCGATATTTTAATTCTAACACATGCTTTTTATTAAAGCTCAATGTGGCATGTATTATTTCCAAATTTAAAACGCACTGGTCCTTGTTTTCTGACTTCCAAATTTTTAAAACAGACCCTCTAAAATTGTTTTAATTTTAAAAATATTAGACAATTTTTTATTCCGAAGGGTTTTGGAGTCGGAGTTGCGAGTGGGTACTACATCGGCACTTCGACACCGATTTTTTATTTTTTTTTAATAAAATGAAAATATCGTCCCCTCAATATAACAATAGCTTATAATTTTTTTGGGGTTTTGAGAAAATCGTGTTAAAAGTTTTTGTCAAATCGGATGTCTATTAAAACCTCAACATCGTGGTAAATAACCGTTTCTTGTCTTTAAAGTGCCATTTTTTTTAATTCTACGCATCCTTTAAGACCATAATTATATCCTCCACATGGGCAATTTTATTTTTTAAGGAATTCGTATGATGTATCTGATACACTATTTTATTTTGTATGGTATACGCTGTTTTATTCAATAATTTTACGGTATAAAATATTTGATCTCAAAAATATTAATTTGTAACATTATAAAACAGTGATTAATTCATAGTTTTGTTAATTCAGTGGCACACATTCATTACTTTCCAATTTGGGTTTTTATAAACAAAAAATTATGAGAAATCAAGGTAGACAATATGTGCGTTCATTTACTTTTCCAGTAAATTCCAGTAGATGAATAATATGAAAATGTTACAAATTTATGTGTACGCGAACGCATATCAGTTAAATCCAGTACAAATTTATACAAATTTTGGGGTAAGCGAACGCAGCTATTGCGTAAATCAAAAATAACTAGAAATTCATACGTCTTCTCTCTCTTCCTCTGCTACATCTGGCTCATCTAAACAATTTCGCTTCTTTCCACAATGTAAGTTAAAAAAAAAATTACTGCGAGCCACGAGGAATTACATTATTCTTGCAAAATTTTTTTTTTGTTTTCTATATCAATAAAAATAATTTTGTATATATTCCATAGGGCTTAGAAAAATATTCAATAGACCCAGCGAAAAATGTTTAAGATTTGGAAGCAACAAACACGTGTCTGTTGCCATGTCTGGACGATGTGTTTAATGTGGGACTGAAATCGATCTCTCTGTTCTGCAGGGAGTCGTGGTTAGGGATGAAACGATACGAGTAAATACAAGTACATAATCGATACTTTTATTTAAGTACCAAGTATTTTTGTAATCGATATTTAGCAACCAAGTAGTATCGGTAAAAAAATACTCGGTATCATTCAAAAGTAATCGTTTTACTTTGGTATTAAAATTAATCTTATGCTATGTTCATACGACGATAGAAACCACTGGTTTCGCTCTCTGAAACTAGATTGCCAAACATGCTGTTCATACGATTTATTTCTGTTTCATTTTGACATTTTTTTTTGTGTTGTTAGTGTGATTTTTTTTAAATAGATAAAAAAGTAAATAAAACTTAAGAATACACAGCCATTGAATTTCTCCCGCAAAAGAGCCATTGTTTCGTTGGTTGTGTGTCAAGTGGCACCATTCTGTTGGAACCACATATCATCTAGATCCATTTCCTCAATTTCTGGCTATAAGAACTCCGTTATTATCTCGCGATAGCGATAACCACTCACGCAAATTGCTTGGCCGACCTCATTTTCGATGAAGAACGGCCCGACGACGCCGCCAGCCGCAGAACTAACTGGGCGAGCATGCACATCTCTTTTTCCATTTCCTACAGACCCAAACAATTGATTGAACGCCTATTTGCGTAAAAGGCTTTAACAATCTCAATGCGCTGCTCAATTGTGTACCCCTCAATGGTAGAAGTTGTCAAACACTGAAACAAAGAATGGCAAAATTAAGGTGCGCAAAAACTTGACGTTAAGGTGTGACTCACAATTAACATCGTGGATTATGATTTAACCACCCTTTATAATGTATTTCTGTGGCCCAAACGATAACCGCCTAAGTCGACTTAAGAAACAGTTGAGTTTATATTTGTTTTTATTAAATATTTTTAAATAAATACAATTTTCGTTACAATTTGTTTTTATCTTAGCATTGTGGAGGTACAAATCTTTGATTCTGTATTACTTGTTTTCTAATGCAATTTATTTTTGCAGAAACGCAGGCATAAATAAATATA
The DNA here is from genome assembly GCA_949318255.1 of Pollenia labialis. NCBI lineage: Eukaryota > Metazoa > Arthropoda > Insecta > Diptera > Polleniidae > Pollenia > Pollenia labialis. The sequence continues at coordinate 105,705,287 of OX439143.1, read as the reverse complement.
AACTGCCTTTTCTTAAAAACTATTTCGACTTACGGCCATTTTTACCAAGTTCGGTTATAATTAACTATCGGTTAAAGCTGTCAAAACATATTGGTAACCGGAACTTTAATTGAAAGTAAGTTTTAACCGAACTTGGTGAAAATGGCCGTTAGACGGTTATTGCTTGTGAACACAGATTTATCAATTTAAAAATTAAATACATATTTAAATTTAAAATAAATACATAGTGAAATTGTTGGTTTTTGGAATAAAAGGTGAATGAAGGTTGTTATCCTAAATGTTCTATAAAATTTTGTTTCCTAAGATAAAAAAGATTTTTCGAAAAGGAAATTGGTACTGGGTGGAAACTAAAAGTGGTCTCAATTTTTACAAAAATTCTAATGGGTCGTAGTTCGTATTGCATAGTACATAGTACTCAAACACTAAAAAGAACGTTTATAAATGCTGATTTCTATTCTTTTATCATACAAGCCGATAGAAGTACCGATACAAGTAAGTATCGATACTTTTTTTTCGATACTGAGTAGGTATCGATACTTTACGAGCGATACCACATCGAGTAAAAGTATCGATACCTTAGAGGTATCGTTTCATCCCTAGTCGTGGTGGTTCGAGGCTGCAGTGAACTCTGGGGAATAGTCTGGTTGACACTGGCTGACTCTTGTCACTGGCTAAGGGTATCACAAAGGGACCGATATAAGGACCCAAGTGAACTGTCGTCATGACGGCTGCACATTGAACCTAACCTAACCTAGTGTTTGGATTAATCATTTGATAGTGTTATTTCTTGTCATATAAATCTAAAGCTTTTACTTGCAGTTTAATTATATCCAGCTTTTGTAGGTCTTCATTTGGGTCCACAGCTTGTTTCTTACATAATTCATTGTGCTTAGTTCAAATTTAAACTGCTAAAGGCTACTTAACACTGTTATACTTTGTATTAATACATGTCAATAACTCAAGTAATATGTAAAAGTGTTAAAGCAATGAGTTATGAAAATGACAAGTTTTACGAAACAATTTTTTTCGACCCATTAATATGGCATTATTTACCATTCGTGGTCGTGCAGAGAATAATTATATGAAAACTTTCCATATAATTTAAAATCTAAGAAAACGATAACGATAACGATAATTTTAACTATTTTCTGTGTAATATAAATTTTAATTTAAATATTTACTAATTTTCTTGGAAAAGATTTAAATTTTCTTATTAAAATTTCTTTAATAATTTGAGTAAAAAAAGGGAAAACAATTGCACGGTTTTTAGGATATTATTAAAATTTATATTCTAGAGATTTGATTTCTTTTAAGTTCTTTAGATAACACTGTGCAACACGGACAATAAATAACCATAAAGTACAAAAAAAACACGTGTCATGCACTTTGTTTTTATGGGACCTGACAGATGAGCCTCAGGCTCATATCTTGCAAACCGTTTAGAATTTTGATAAACCCTCTGAGACAAAGTTCTAGCTCTTGCCATAAAGAACAAAAGTTGTGAACATATTAAATCAAAAAAACTTCATCTTCAAGATCAAAATCGCAAAAAAAACTTTAAAAAAATTCGATTTTTTTTACCTTTTTTTCCCTGTTCAGGTCCATAGGTGGCAAACCGTTCAAAATTTAAGGAAACAATCAACCACATAAATGTACCTAAGCTTTGAATAAACAAATTCCTAGAGCGTATGAACTTCCTAGGGATGACTTTGGGCAAAACTGGGAGACACGGGTCTTTTTTTTTGTCCTTTATGGTTATTTATTGTCCGTATATGGTAATTTTTCCATGACTTAAAAAATTACACACAGTGTAAATTGAAATTTAAGAACTAGGTATTCTTATTTTGAAATACTTTACTTCCTTTATTTTAACACTAAAAATACTTAACGTTGGTAAAATGCTCCTATATCTATTACATTTTAGTAAAAAGTGCATACATGTGTACAAAACTATGTTTATACATACATACATACATATGTTTGTATGTATATATGTATGGCTATGCTACAACATAATTTAGTAGTAAATCAAGGCCTAACCTATCCTAACTTAAAAATTGTCACAGCCAACAACAACAGAAAACAGCAAAAACCAAAAGCAGAACAAACACAAACTGGAAAAAAAATTACAAAAAAACCAATTGCCTTCAAACATGACTAAAGAGCATACAAAGAGTTTAAATAATGCAAAAACACAATAGCAACAACAAAAATAATAATAATAATAAGAAATGAATACTAAAATAAAAATATACCAAGCTTCAAACATACACACACAGATACCCACAAACACACTCGAACCAACAATACAAGCACATTTGCAAAATAACTGTTAGCCGTATTCACAAATTGAGTAAGGACCACAGGGCGTCAGTTGAATGCCAACACAAAAAAGCACACAGCGACATAGTGAACGCGAATACGAGGAACAACGAACAGAATAAAAATACATACTAACAACAATATCGAAAAAAATGAAAACGAAAAAAAAACAAACACGCACACAAAAATATTAAGAGCATGCAACGATGACTGAGTTTAACAAATCGGTTGCAGTACAACAATAACAACAAAAACAACAACTACAATAAATTACAATAATAAAAATAAAAACAACAATAAGAAATTCCGTTGCTGCGTAATAAAATACTTCCAGCAATTAAATGGGGTCCAAAGTCTAACAAACGGCGCTTGTTGGTTTCGGGGAATTCCTTTGCAATCGTTCATGCTGCTGGTTGGTAGTCGTCTACTTATTTTGCATTGCAGTTCCAACACACATATCGTTTGTCCGACAGCGCGTGGTGCTGGGGTACTGCAAACCGGGTGGGGGGCAATTCGTATACGAATATAAAAACACGATGACAGTTCGTGCCTTGAGTTTGGCACAAACCCAGACTGTAGAAAACACGAGACGAAACCCAACAAAATCTGAAAATTTGTGTTTAACGGTATGCGGAGGGGTAATGGGTGACGGCTGATGACTGAGACCACACATACGCACACATACACACTCGCCGACTCGTAAAAACAGTTCGATTATGAGTAAAACGCATGTCATTTCCACACTTAATGGGAGAGTGCAACCAAAATAAAAGGCGAAGTGCATTTTAATTTCGCCAAAGAGTTTAACAAGCCAAAGAGAATTTATTTAGCAGAGTTTGTCAAGAGATATTTTGCATTTTTAATGAGAACGAGGAGAACTAAATGGATATTTTTGTTAATTAGTACGCGCGCGTGTAACAGAGATATTTCTTCATATGCAGCAAAATATTTGTTTTTTTTTGCATGTCTGCATATTTCTACTCACATATGTATGTATATGGGTGTGTGAATGTGAGCGATATGTTTGTAGACAAAAAAAAATGCAAAACTTTTTTTTTGTCGGGTAAGGGAATGGGGTCGTCTGCTGCATGGTCTCAGTCTAAAATCAGTAACGGCCAGTGCATATGAGTGTGTGGTATGGGCTCTGCTGGGGCTTTTTTTTTTTAAACATTAAATGCACGGTGGTTCGGTGTCTTGTCATTGTTGTTGCTGGTTGGTGTGACTGGCAAGAGTTTATTGTTCCAGTGACTGTAACGAGTGTTGCTGATACTGAACATTTGAAATGGCATTCTTGTTTTTCATTCTGTTTTTTTCTAACTCTTCTTCTTTATGAAAGTTCTGTGTGGTACCAAGGCGCCGACGCATATAATGTTTCCCTCTGCTGTTTATATTACTCTCTGTGTACTATATGTACCTACATACATATTTAGGTATATGCAATATTTTTTGTTTGGTTTTTTCATTGTTTTCCTTTAACAATTGCCAGACAGAGTGCGCTAACGGGCCTTTTGAAATATTGTATATTTAGCACTATTCTTTTATGAGCCTAGATTTGATTTTGGCTTTTTAAATATACAGAAATACCGCTGACGTTTACAGTGCACTGTTCTGTATCTACGTTCGCTCATCCAAATCTGCATCCCTTTATGCGTCTGATGTATTCTGCTACTGCTTAAATTAGCAGCGGCACTTCCTTCATTGACTTTGAGCACTATGTCTGTTAGATAAGCAATCAAAGGTTACCAGGTGATTTTATACCATTAATGGATTCACTGCTAATAATTATTCTTTGGTAAATTCTACTTTAACATAAATTAAAACGGATCTTAAAGATGCCGCAATTTGGAAAGAAAACATGCAAGATTGTGAAACCACGAGGTTCACTGCGGTAATCAATATTTGCCTTTCTTTTGGCCTACAAACTTTTAATACTTTTGAAACAAACAAACATCTGTTCTTTTGCAACTTTAGAGATTTACCGTAACGAGTATCCTTTGAAAATAAAGATTAATTTCTACTGCCTTATTGTTCTTATCTGTTCGTGTTCGTACCTAACAGTTATCTTTACCTATCCGGTAAAACTTTTTGGGAAATTTTAACGTTAATTTTGCCTACGTGTTTTTTCCTTTAAGCTTTCTTTTAATTATGGCAACATTATTATTTTTATTGATTTTTTAACAATCTGTCAAAAATCGATGGTGTAAAATACACTTAAGTTTAACCAGTAGGTAAGACATACGTGTTAAAATTATGAAAAATTCGTTACACCATAGATATCTATACACAGCTTGATATCTATATGTAGAAATTACGGGCATTAGACTGGAACAAATTAATTTCTCTTCAATTGAAACAAGTAAGAAACTAAAGTAGGTCAAGCCCGACCATTTCATACCCTGCACTACAGTATATAAAGACACATGTTTGAACTTCTACCCCTTTTGGGACCCATGGCTTCTTATGGAACCGGCAAACAAAAATGTTATTATGTAGTAAGAATACATATGAGAGTTCTTTGTGCCGAATATAATCCCAATTTAAGCACCTTTATTAGATTTCTTTGTCTAAAAGAGATTTTGGAAAGGGGGTTTTTATATGGGATTATTTGAACCTACCCGTACATAACTTTGACATTACATATCAGCTTTTATAAAAGTAATCGTTGACAAATTGTATATTAATCATAATATTAATCAGGAAGTTACTGCACCTAAGCCATTTTCGGGAGTGATATTTTTAAGGGAGGAGTGGTGAAAAATTAACCGTTTTTAAAAAAATTTTGTAGGACAGTTTATGTTACAATAAGATAATTTTGGACCAAATTTAATCATAAAAGCAACATAATAATGACGCAATGATTATTCGGAATGAAGTTTGTACGGAGGATATATGAAGTATGGACCAATTCTTACCATTTTCAATAGTTTTCAACAGTATGACAGTTGAAACGTTGTAGGAAACTTTATCATATTATCTTAAAAATTGCGACCTGGGGCTTGTTTCTCAAAACTACAAGTTACAAATCTACAAGTCGATCTTAATATGCATCCCAGGACATGGCAGTGATACATAAACGATTAAGTATACACAGACATAAAAAACACTCGGGATAAATCAAGTTTTTTATACTTACTTTAAGTACGAGTCGTACTCAAAAATTCAAGTACGAATAACACTTAAACGTACTCAAAACAATCCTAAATGGGATTAGTTTCGAAAATCAATCCCGGAATAACTTGAAATAAGTATAAAATTCTTAAATCAAGTACACTTATAAAATTATTACAGTAACTGATTGTAGGTTGTTAAATTCGTTTTCCGTACTATTAAAATTGAATAAAAATATAGTTATTTTACGAATAATTTTATTTTTCAACATTTGTATTTGTTATTTAAAAAACAAACTACTAAAAAACAACGTTTTTTCGTATTTATTTTGTTATGTAGTTTGATTTTTGTCAGTTAAAATATATTTTTTAAAAGTTTAAACTATTCAATTTTACGGAATATGCTGTTTAATAAATAAAATAATTAAAAATTAATGTAAAAATCATTTGTTTTAAATGAAATGTAAATTATACGTTTTTTAAATGAATTTTAAGTTGTATAAAATGAATTTTCGTTTGAATTTAACTACATAATATTTTGAGTGTAAAAAAGATTAAGGGGGTAATTTTGTTGTTCACATCACCTTGCGTTGAGAAAATTTTCATATAAAATTTTTAAAATTTTTGAAAATTCAAAAAATTTTATATGAAAATTTTCTCAACGCAAGGTGATGTGAACAACAAAATTATCCCCTAAACTTTTCGTTGTGTTTAACCCTCCGGCTTACGCATGTTTTGATTTTATATACACATTGAAAAAAATGGTATTTCCAGACTCATGTGTACCACGAAGGGTTAAGAAGTAAATGTTAACTCTTGCTTCTCATTTAGCTTATATTTGTGGTTAAATATGAACGTAAGAGTTCTAAAGTAAAAACCATATTGGGTATGATGTTGGTGTTTTATCATTCTGTAAGGTGTAATACCCGTATTAATTAATTAATAAATCAATCATAATAATTATTTGCTTCTAATTCGGGATAAAATCAACTTTATAATACTTGAATCAAGCGCATTTCGAGATTGATTCATTCTTTGTTTTACTTAAATCAACCTCATTTTCGGATTAAGTACGAAATCAGGATTGAATATGAATAATTGAAATATTTTGCGATTGAAAATCCGAACTTGAATCAATCTTTCTGTACTTGATTCAAGAAAACCAGTGCTCGCCGTACTATTAATACCGCTACGAATTGATTTGAGTACGGATGGATTGATTTTTCTTATCAGTGTATCAATCGACTCAGAAACACCTCTGATTATCATAATTTTCGAATGACCGAAATTAACTGACTTTGATCTCGTATTAATATTTTTATGTTCATAAAAAAGTTTTTTGATATCTAACAGCCTCTTTACAACTTCAAATCTTTTCAATTCTCTTATTACCACAACAATTATCGTTATGCATTTACGAGAACTTTTTTCCGGAAAAAAATTAGCCGCAGACAACTTATGATATACAGATATATATTTCACTATCATCACCACACGCAAAGAAAAAACATGGTTGTGGTAAACATATTCTAAGAGCAACATATTATGATAAGATTCATGATTGTAGTCACCATATTACGATTGTTATTGAATCATATTATGACCAAATATGTTCGTAATATTACATCATAATATTTTTCTCTTAATCATATTGTTATCCTGTTAATCATAAAACGTTAAGAAGTTATAATATTACTGTCATGGTAATCATAATAAGATAAGAAGTAATCATATTGTTGTCATGGTAACCATACTAAGTTAAGAAGTAATCATATTACTGTCATGGCAATCATAATAAGTTTAGAAGTAATCATATTATTGTCATGACAATCATAATAAGTTTAGAAGTAATCATATTATTGTCATGGCAATCATAATAAGTTTAGAAGTAATCATATTATGATGCAAAGTGATATGAACTGTTATACATACATTTTTTACATCATAATATGATACAACTTTAAACATAATATTTTTATTGGAAAAAAATACTTATGATAAAATAAAAAACATAATATAGTTACTGTAATCTTTTTGGCGTAGGTCGCAATTATTTATAAATTATTTTATGGAGTTTTCATTATTTTTCTCTTAAAATAACACAAAACTTACCAGTAATGTTTAATATTTTGCACCAATATTTCACAAATTTTTCCACCACTTTAAGATTATTAAAATTTTTAAGCAAAGATATTTTATTTTGTGACTCTACAACCCATTTTTAATGTTTTTTTTTATTTTTTTTTAATTTCTTGTTTATTTTAATGGTTATTTTGTTATTTCTTTTTTAATATTTTTCTTTATTTTTTTTAATTTCTTGTTTATTTTAATGGTTATTTTTTTTATTATTTAGCCACTCACTAACAAATAATTCGATATGTTTATGTAAAACACGACACAACTGATACAAAATTATTTTACAAATGGCGATACCAAAATATTATTAGAGTAACGATATTTTGATTGCATCTTAAACTTATTATGATAAATGTATATAAAGTTATCATGTTATGGCTATTAAATATCATGTTATGGCTGTGAGTAATATAATATGTTTTGAAAGTTATCATAATTTAGTTGTTAGAAAAATAATTATTTTTCGGTCAACAATACTCAAATTTATAATTGCGATAAACATTAATATGTTTACAGTAACTATAATATTGCTGATATTTAATAAAAATAACAATTATTTGTTTACAACAACAATATATTGTTACAATAAACACAGTGTGGTTGCCGTAACCATGCCCAACCTTATTTTTTCTCTGCGTGCATCTTACACGAATTGTTGCAGTTGTTTTCGCGTCTTCCCATGTAAGATTTCACTATCCTAGTTCTTGAAATATCGATTCATTCAGTATTGTTATTTTTCCTTGCATCAGTATCGCTAATAGGTTGTTGTTTCAGCTAAGTAGATGATTGGTCAACTCGAGTTTTCGCGAAATTGTGTTATGTCATAAATAAAGGCACTTGCAGGAAATATATTAGCATAACTTGCTCTATTCAGAAGGACAAAAATTATAAATTAGAAAAGAGAATAAGACGTGCAGACATTACTTCAAAATGTGCACAAAAGTTTTAGAGAAATCGTAAAAGTTTAAACAAAAATGTCACTACAGAAAAATGCTTAACGACAACCTTCATTGCCAAGGAGTTGTGACTAAAATGCGGCAATTTTTGTCGGTAAAAAGTTTCAGAATGAATTACGGATTGGCAAATAGACAAATAATGGAAAACAAAGCTCCATAAATTTATTATTTAGTTTAAGTATGTATTTGCTTTATCATTTCTAAGTTATTCCATTCAGCTGGTCATCTTAATTGGCTGCAAAGAAAGTCACTCATTCACCTCGAAGGCCTTTCAGAACTAATGTGAATGCAATGAAATGTTTGCCACTGTTTGTGAGTGGTTGGTGTATTGTTCCAATTTTTTTTAATTTTGCTGTTTGACAAACATAAAAAAAACCTGGAAATAAAAGAGAGCTGCAGCTGCAATATTGCTGTTTTGCAACGTTGACGGCGACAACTACGGCTGGCTACATAAACGGTGCCGATAGTGGTAAAAACAACAAAAAAAAAAAAAAAAGAAACAAGACAAAAAATATATAAAATAAATAAATTTTAAAATACAACAAACAACTAAAAACAGAAAATTTGCAATACACACATTTCTCGTTGAGTAAGTTCAAGTTGTAGTTTGGCATGCAAGCGTTTCAGTTAAAACGGAACTTTCACAAGGAACGGTTCAAACAACTTGTCTGGCTGGCTGGCTGACTGGCTGGTTAGATTGGCTGGCTAAATACATATAAAAGCAAAAATCAACTCAAAATCATTTTAAACCCAACATACAATATATTTAATAAAATATCTAGTAAAAAAAAACACATACGAGACTTGTTATTAACCACTTCACTACAAACATAAATGAGCAAAATTTATTTCAAACAATTCAAACAAAATGAAATTAAATACAAAAACAAACAAAATTTGTTGGCCAAGACAAGAATATAAATAATTAAAATAACAGCAACAACAAAAAGTTGCCATAAAGACTAGTGTTAACGTTCTCTGATAATAAATTATACAAACCAAAAAAAAAATGTATAAAATAAAAAAATAGACAAAAAATTATTTCGTTAAAAGACTTTTGAAAATAAATAAAAGATACAACATTTAAGCAGACAAATAATTAAATAACAAATACTAGTGCAACGTTTACAATAACACAAGCAAAAAAAAAAAAACAACATAAAACAACAAATACGAGTATTATATTAAACTTGATAATTAATGACATTGTGGGAAGATGTTGTTGATGATGATGGTTACTTAGTAAAAGAGAGCAAAAGAGAGCCAATTATTTGAAAGTCAAGAAAATCAATCAGGCAAATATTTACAATTTAGAAAGTAGTGTTTGCGATTATTCGAGTCACACTAGCAGAATAGCACATATACATACATTAACAAAATTATCTTTAAATAAATCTGTGGACATATGAAAGAGTAGCCTAAGTCGATATAACACAAAATTGAGTTATTACAAGTAGAAAAGGTAGAAAAGGTGTAAAATATTTTATATTTTCTGAATTTTTTTTTTTAATTATTTTGGTAGCCTCTTTGAAAGTTGTAACTAATAGTTGTTACTAAACAAAACTGAGGTCTTGAAACTACAATATTCGACAGAAGATACTTGTAAATATTGGCACAGAAAAATTTGTCAAGGAAAAAATAATTGGATTTAAACAGGTTTGTTTGGTTTAAAAGGTGTTTGACCTATGAGTTATGGGCTATGATCTTTATACATAAGTTTGTACAAAGCTAATCTTAAAAAGGTTTCACAACTCAAATTAATGAATTAATCAGTTCAACAAAATCGACAATATACAAACAGAGAAATTTGTTAACAACATACTCTTGAAAATGCTTTTTAAAAGTCATTTTACTTAACTTATAAATTTAAAACGAATTTCCTTTAAGACAAACAGTAGAAATTTATATATTTGCCACCATTTGATATTTCCAATACCGTCATAAAGTCATAGCAAAATGCAAACTCATTTGTATTTATTAACCTATTTTATTTTTTGGTTAATTTTCGAATCCAAATCAATAGTTTAAATTTATAAGATTTCTCTATAACGTCCTTTGATAAAAATTAGGTAATTATTGTTAAGGGAAAGCAAGTTTATATGCATATTTTACTGGTTGCTTTGTTAAGATCATCAGAGAAACCTTTTTCCAAAGACTTTGAAAAAGCTATAGATATTATACAAATAAAACTGTAAAACAAATGAGAATTACCAACGTGCAAGTCTTGCTTGCAAACGATATCAAAGCTTAGACAAAATACCAAAAATAAACGGTGAGATTATCTTTTCTTACATTCCCCTATAATTGGTTGGCTTTTTCCGACTCGAATTGTAGTTGTAAGAGGGTAATAAGAAACAACAAATTGCTTCATTTTATTGTTTTTGTAAGAAAACCAAAATAAAGCAATTTGTCAGTTCAGTTCTTTTTTGCACGGGCACATGCAACTTTATAATCAAAGTTATTTTTGTGTAAAATTTCGAAAATAATAATATTTCAGTATGTTTAATAAAAAATTGCGTTTTGGTAAAACTCCAATTCATTTGAAACTTGACAACTGAAATAAACAAATCGAAGTTGTCTATTCACAATTTGACAAATCACAAAAAGAGCAAAATATTAAAGTGTTAAGTATTTTGGTGGTATAAAAAAAATGTTTCCAAAATGAGTCCTCATCCATATTATAAGAGAACAAAAATGTTTCTGTTTAAATTTGGGATCTGCTTATTAAAATTAATTTTTAATGAAGTCCGTGAAGCAAAAAATCTGTAAGAACTTTTATTTTAAAGTACTAATGATAACTATTTTGGTAAAATAAAATATTGCTTAAAGCCGTTTTAAACTATCACTCAAGTCATAAATATATTAATGAAAATGCCTCCCTGATAGTATTATTGTTCGACAATTTTCAAAAACCAGAGTGTAAGAATAATTATTTTTGTAAGCTAATTTTTATTATATTAACCCTTCTTTTGTAATGTGTACAATGGATTAAATTTTCAGTTAAAATTCCTTATTATATATTTGTCTTAAGCTTTAATGGTGTACCAAAGGTTGGCTTAAGCAAAATGTATGTAAATATTAATTCAAATTTTATTTATTGAACACATTCGAAAAATGGTTAATATTCTTAAAAAACAATGACAACTTATCGCGACAGGGTTTTTTTCCCTCAAAATTCGCAAGACTTGTGCGTTTTTCATGTCAAATGAAAATAAAATTATATGAAAAACTATATTTAAATATGAGTTAATATTTGAACAGAATTGGTGAAATTGGCCATAAGTCTATTAAATTTAATGTCAAATTGTATTAAAATCTTTATCAAATCCGTAATTTAAGTCCTCGTCCAATATTAAAAATTCACAATTTTTTATCTCAATTTTGGAAATTATAATCAAAAAGAATTCAAAATTTTGTTGAAAATTTTAAATTAGGAAAAAGTGCTCAAATAAATTTTTTAAGGTGATTTTTTAAAACTTGCTTAAAGTTTTTTTTTCCACAATATTTCTGCTGTCACAGAACGGAATATAACTAAACTTTTTATTCGAAATGTTATTGCATATAGAAAAAAAGATAAGCAAAAGTAGTTTTGCTATAAATTCCTAAAAATCGTACAAAATAATTGAAATTTTTCCCATGTACACTTTTGAACGCGATGATCCCAAAAGTGCCATTAACTCAAATTTAGCTTAAGTCAACTTAACCACTTTTTCCTTTTTGTCGCGATTATAACATTCTACTCAACATCTTTTCAAATTTTAAGTTGTATTATACTTAAATCTTGATCAATATAAAATCCTGTAACTTGTCCCCAAAATCAAATATTCGAAATGCTAAATTTTTTCTTGAGTTCGAACAGGTTTCTAAATTTTGGTGTGCATGTTCTACTTAAAAACGTCCAAAATCTCTATGTTACTGTGTAAACATGATTCAATTTTAATAGATTCCTTTTGATGTACCTGAAAAACAAATAAAAACTTTAAATCTTATATTTTTTATTTATTTTTATTAGGAGTAACAAAAACAATAGCAAATTATATTCAAACTTAAATTACCGAGCAATAGTAACATAAACCTTCCAGACGGAATCTTTGGCAGGAATAGAACCCGCAACCCTCTAGATAAGCTTTATTATATGTTATATTATTATATATTATAAGAAAGCTTAAACAAATAATAATAAGTCTGGAGTAGGATTTTGTGGTATTGAAGAATTTTTGCTATAATTAGAATCAATTTCTGAAACAAAAAATATTTCAATGTACTTAATTTAATTTATGATTTTTTAATTAACCAATTGATTTGATATACATACATACATTTAATTAGAGAGCATAAATTCTTGTTGGTTTGAAATATATTTTAATTGATTTTGTCAATAAGAATAAAGCCAAAAAGTACTACTACTAAAATTACATTAAAATAAGTTTTTAGAAATATTCGTAGAGCATTTTAATTTATTCTAAAAGATATATTAAATTTTAATAAAAGCAGCAATTTTTATACCCTCCACTACAAGACGAAGGGCATTTTTAAGTTTGTTTGCAAGTTCTACCATATTGATTTTAGTCCCCATAAAGTATATATAGACTGAGTCCTTATGAGTAGCGAAGTTGATTTAATGATTTCTGTGTGACCGTCTGTCTGTTAAATGGGTTTTCCGAAGACACCAACAATTATGGGAACGAGGTTGTTATATATGCTCCGTTTAAATTTAAAATCGAAATTAGACATATCACTCCATAAATGACTGATATATGAGCAAAGAACCAATATTCCATCTAATGTTTGTAATAAAACCTGCTGTTTTTTTTTAATAAAAGTTGGTTTTTTTTTTGTGTGTTAGTGGGTGAGTGGTCTAAGACGTTGCATTACGTTAGGTTAAGGGTATTAAGATTCGGTACAACCGAATATAGCACACTTATTTGTTTTTAAATACGATTTTAAATATGAAAATTTTTTAATTATTTTATATTAATCGGAAATAAATGTGTTTTGTTTAGTCACAAATATGTAAACAATTTTGAAGCCTCTTAAAATCCCCACTTGACCGCAAGGCACACATTCTAAAATTTAAAATCATATTTTTTTAGGAATATGCATGTACCGAAATTATTCTGAAATTATTTTTATGTTTTAGTTTTTTTTTTTTGTTCATAAGTTAGTCTACATTTGCCCAAAGGCTTAGCTTGGGGTGTAGGGCATCAAGTATATTTTGACTATAATTTTTAATAATTTTTTATTTTTACGTTTTAAGGGAATAATTGTTAACATTTTTTTATCAACATTCCGAAACTTTAGGTCCTGCTCTATTTATACATGTATCATGATTTCTACAACTTGTTGTAGTAATTTATATGTATGTAAGTAAACCATTACTTTTAATGATATTTGCAATATCATAACATTAAATAAAGTAGATGTTGTTTTAATATTGCCTTTAATTAGCCTCATTTTTTATTACTTAAACCTTTGCCAGATTTTAAGGCTTCAAATTTGTACTTTTTTTTACTGTCTTTTCAACAATATCGAACGTAAACGATTGCATAGAATTTTATATGGAAAATAATTTTAAAACTGAATGTTTTTCATACAAATTTTCTATGCGAACGCTAACGTCCGAAATTGTTGAACAGACAGTTAATTTTTTTTTTATAAAAGTTATATTAATAACCGAAAGTTAAAAAATTGTTGTTAATTATTTCATACACCAAATTTCATGTAAACAGCTTCGATTATACGCTTTGGGGCTTCTATCGTTTTTTGCTTCGCGGACCCAAACGTACTTTATTCCGAAGGTCTTAAGAAATATTCGTTAAAATAATTGTATACAGAACTTTAGTCATAGTTTCCATGTTTTAACTTCCCTAGAGGGGTAGGGATCATCTTACGGATATTTCTCCTTTTTGTGTTATATTCTCCGAAACATACTCAGGTGCTGCCAGTACTTAGCATTCAACAAAATCTAAAATTGACAAATCTCAAGAGTTCTTCACACTGACTCTTGGTTGAGGCTTCCCTTAGTATGCATCTTGCGGAAATTTCTTTCTGTCTTGCAGGATGATTGTCTTTGCAGAAGTTACGCCTTTCCCACAAAAAGGCATTTTTGGGGATATCGTATTGGTTGTGATATACTACCCAAAGAAGCTGAAAGGGATATCCTAATTATCCCACTATAGAGCGGATTTTTCACTACCTGAGAGAGAGTTTGGCCTGATGACCCGCATCTTTCCAAAAGCAGCGGAGGCTAGTTAGCCCCAGCTCCGAAACAAGGGGCGAGTATACAATCGTGCTCATACACGGAGTAGTTCATCCAGTATCATTTTAAATTTTTCGACTACTATTTTTGTATGACTTTTAAAAGATTTACTGATGCATTTATTAAAATGAAAGATTAATAAACCCTGTATTAACCTGGCTTGTGCCATGTATGTGCTTCTAGTACTCAAGAACCGTTGGACCGATTGACACCAACCTTGGACAATAAATTAGCTTAGTCGAGAGCCAGGTTTCTCTTAAATTTAATCCTGTTGTCGTGATATTGAAATTTTTTTATCTTATGGAACGATTAGTATGAAATTCACAAAATATATTTGTTAAGCAAAAATAAGTTTTCTGAGGAAATTTTAACCCAGTAGATAGCGCTGGTGTCAAGCTATTAACAAAATTCTCCAGGACTCAATTTTATATTTTTATTTGGAAAATCCCGAGCAGAGCCAGAACTAAACAGCTAGTTTTTTATAAAACAATACTTTGATAGTCAAGTCCTGTACTTTTTGAATTCAGTAATACAATTTTGTGTATTCTTCTTCTCGAACGCACTGGTATTCTGTAATACGGAAACTGTTGCATAATCGATATAATACTCCTAAATAGATACAAAAAGGTGGTAAATTATAAATATCGTTAACTAAAAGGGTAAAACAATGTCTTATTAACGAACAACTTCTAATTAAACAAGTAAGAGTGCTATATTCGGCTGTGCCGAATCTTATATACCCTTCACCATTGTGCGAGCAGAATACATAGCAATTAGACAGAAACTAAATAAAACTGGTAAATATTTTTTTTTAAATTAGAGACAACCGGTTTTGAACTTCGCTTTTCGTAAGGGCCCAGAATATATATACTTTATAGGGTGTAGGATCAATATTGTAGAAATTACAGTTATACATATATACCTTTTTTTACCTTCGGTGAAGGGTATAAAAAGAGTAATTTTCGGAAGTTAGGGGTCTAATCACCCCTGCATACGATAGACACTGGCGTATCGAATGAAAACTCGATAAATGTAATGTCGAGTTACTCGATGTCGAATGGTATTATTTCAAATTCAATACATTTCATTCGATATCGAGTTTCAAGATACCAAATAAATAATTTCGATGAATTTTGCTCGATATCGTATGCGGTGATTAGACCCCAGTATTTCGGTTATAACTCATACAAATTTCCGATATTTTGATATATAAGTCATATCCCTAGGACGTATAGCAGCCCTAAAATTTAGGTTTTTATACAAATTTTGATGTTTTTTAGCCCATTTTTTGAGTATTTTGCTCATAAATTACCCATTGTCTAACCGATTTGATAGTTTTATATACCGACGTGTTAAGGAAGAATTTTACCTTTTACTTAAGTTATATTCATATATAAACATTTATATATACTTGTATACATATATTTTAACAAAGTTAATTATAAAAAGAGTAATTTTTGGGGATTCAGTATTTCGGTTGTAACTCAGCCATTTTATAACCGATTTGGCAGATTTATATACCGACGTGTTGAAGAAGAAATTTGCCATTTACTTTAGTTATAAAACTTGGACTCGGGGAGATCTATGGTTCCCGAAAGTGGGTATTTAAAAAAAAAAAATTTTATTTCGGTCATAACTTTTTTGTATCTGAACCGATTTTCCCGAGTTTTTTATAAAATATGTTCTACTTAAAATTTCCGATATTTTGATATATAAGTCATATCCATAGGACATATGGCAGCCCTAAATTTTAGGTTTTTATACAATTTTTAATTTTTTTTTGTATGGGAGGTACCACGCCCACTTCCCCAATCCCGCCCACATTTTCTAGGATAGTGTGTATTGAGAACCTAAATGTGTGTACCTAATTTGGAAGCTTGGGCTTTTGCCGTTCCCCAGATATACAGCAAAAAGTAATACAAATACAACAACCACAAGGGATTTTTGGGAAAAATTAGAGGTAGTCGTGGTTTTTTGCTCATAACTCAGCCATTTTATAACCGATTTGGCAGATTTATATACCGACGTGTTGAAGAAGAAATTTACCATTTACTTTAGTTATAAAACTTGGACTCGGGGAGATCTATGGTTCCCGAAAGTGGGTATTTAAAAAAAAAAAATTTTATTTTGGTCATAACTTTTTTGTATCTGAACCGAATTTCCCGAGTTTTTTATAAAATATGTTCTACTTAAAATTTCCGATATTTTTATATATAAGTCATATCCATAGGACATATGGCAGCCCTAAATTTTAGGTTTTTATACAATTTTTATTTTTTTTTGTACGGGAGGTACCACGCCTACTTCCCCAATCCCGCCCACATTTTCTAGGATGGTGTGTATTAGCAACCTAAATGTGTGTACCTAATTTGGAAGCTTTGGCTTTTGCCGTTCCCAAGATATACAGCAAAAAGTAATACAAATACAACAACCACAAGGGATTTTTGGGAAAAATTAGAGGTAGTCGTGGTTTTTTGCTCATAACTCAGCCATTTTATAACCGATTTGGCAGATTTATATACCGACGTGTTGAAGAAGAAATTTACCATTTACTTTAGTTTTAAAACTTGGACTCGGGGAGATCTATGGTTCCCGAAAGTGGGTATTTAAAAAAAAAAAATTTTATTTTGGTCATAACTTTTTTGTATCTGAACCGATTTTCCCGAGTTTTTTATAAAATATGTTCTACTTAAAATTTCCGATATTTTTATATATAAGTCATATCCATAGGACATATGGCAGCCCTAAATTTTAGGTTTTTATACAATTTTTATTTTTTTTTGTACGGGAGGTACCACGCCCACTTCCCCAATCCCGCCCACATTTTCTAGGATGGTGTGTATTAGCAACCTAAATGTGTGTACCTAACTTGGAAGCTTTGGCTTTTGCCGTTCCCAAGATATACAGCAAAAAGTAATTAAATTACAACAACCACAAGGGATTTTTGGGAAAAATTAGAGGTAGTCGTGCTTTTTTGGTCATATCTCAGCCATTTGTGGACCGATCTGGCTGAATTTCAATAGCAAAATTATAATAAGAATACCTGACATAAAGATACCCCAACCAAGTCCCCATCATATCTGGGGGCTTCGGAAAACCCATTTCAACAGACAGACGGACAGACGGACAGACGGACAGACGGACAGCCGGATTTGAACTTCGCTTTTCATAAGGACCCAGAATATATATACTTTATAGGGTGTAGGATCCATATTGTAGAAATTACAAACGGAATGACAAAGTTATATATACCCTTTCTACCTTCGGTGAAGGGTATAAAAAAAAAAATTACTCACGCCAGTAGATTCTGTGAAAAATATTTGTTGATAATAAATATTTGATTTATATTGATAAATATTTTAGAAATTTGTTCTAGATGATAAATTCTAGATTTTAAATATAATCAGAATATGTTTAAAATGCTTGGTCGGCTAGTTTTGAAGACACAATCAAAAAAATCTCAAATATTTTATGAATTTTCAAATCAAAATTTGATGGCCTGTTCATCGAATTCGAATGAAGACTTCGTTAACTTAAGTTACATGTTAAACAAAAACAATATTTTATAATTTGTTGTTGTTTTAAATGTTAGTAAAGCGAACGAACTATTAGTTTGGAAAAAGATTAACAGACAGTTAGTTAGTTTGAATTCTGTGGCATTTTGACAAAACATCTAAGTCAAAAAGTTTTTAAAAAAAGATCGGTGAAAAAATCATTTTTATTAAATAATAAAATAAACCAAAATTAAAGAAAAATTTTGCTTATAATACAAAATTTTAAAAACATATACAAAAATGTTTTTTGAATGATAATTCGTATGATTTACAACATTTTGTTCACTTTTTAAATTTGACTTAAGATGTTTTGTCAAAATGCCACAGATTTGTTTTATAATTAAATAAGGAAACATTTTAAATCAAGGTAAAACTTTTAAATATTTTTCAATTTTGTAATCAGTAAAATTCTAAATTGCCTCAAGCAATTAAAAGCATGTACTTATGATCATATACATACATACATAAAAAAGTATGTACATATGAATGTACATATAGACATATGGATGTCTATAAATTTTGTATTGGCTATCAAGAACTAAGAAAAAAAAGTTATGTTTAATTTTCATTTTAAATCTACATAAAGATGAGATACGGATGTTTGTAAGTGTGTAAAATTCGATATGAAAATGATGATGATGATGACGATGACAATTGTTTGGGTACATGAAGCGCTACAAAACTAACAATATTAGAAAAAAACATCTAACAAAAGAGATGGCGGTGAAAAAGGTAGCGTTCATATCAGTAACATTTAGAGGATACCAACCCACTTATCAATGGCCCCATTTTGTCAATGAAATTAAAATGAACCAGTTCCGTCCGTTATTCCATGTTCGTCGTTTTGGTTGTTCGTTTATTCGTTTTATTTGGCCAACAAATACAACCAAAAACTTATTTCGTTAAACAGCATATTCGAGTTATTTTTGTTATAACGTTGATAAAGTTGTAGAGTTGCTGTTGATAAAAAAAAAAATTCTGCTGCAGCTGTTGCCGATAAATAGTGCTGCTGCTATTGGTGTGACTTGTAAGTCGTATACTAGTGATGGCAATGACGATGATAATATTGCTGATGATGATGATGATGATGTTGCTTTTGATTTCGTGCAATTCACTGTAATCGTTGTGCTAAAATCATTTCATATTTTTCTTTTATGGCTTTATCGCATGACGTTCGCCGTAACAATATTCATTCGTCCAACGGTCGTTGAACGTCTCGGTTTATTATTGTTATTAATATTATTTACCCTACATACCTACCAGACAATTACACGTTGGTGCCTGCATACATATACATTGGCTGCTGCTCTTCTACAACTTGCATTCATCCATCCATCCATCCAACCATCCAGCCATTTATCTATCGACGACTTACTTCTATTCAACACACCCGCCGCCTTAACCGATATTTTTCTTGTTGGCCTTTTTCTTTCTACTCTTTTTCGAACGACTGTTTCTTTGCTGCTGCTGCTTGCTTGGTTTGCATGTCAGTGTTTATTTTATTGGTTCATTCAACCATTGCATACCATTTAGTCTACAACTATTTTTGCAGCAATTGTTTGTTTCCCTCATTCTAGTTGTTCGCATATACATCCCATTAAACAATTGGAAGATATTTATTTCCATTGAAGAAATTGGGATAATTTTTCGTAAAAGGAAATTTTCTTTCTTTTACCGTTGAAGACAACTTTTTAATCCTTATAACGTCTAAACAGTATGTAAATTATTTACTTCTGAAGGCCTATTAACAATTAATCGTTTAGAAGAATCTCCCAAAGGTAGAGTATATTTGGTTATGCGATATGTTTTCTGGGACATGAAGATCTACTGAACATGTATAGAAATTTTAAGTGTTCATAACTATTGACATTGCAACTCGCTTGTACTATTTTTTCTCTCATGTTTGCTGCAACTACATTTAACCAAGTTGCTACTTGTGTTACCAAAACGTCATTCAAACTGGAAAAGAAAAAATAAACGAGTGTCTTAATTTTCCAATGTGTAAAAAATAAACTTATTACTTTAACAAAAAAGCAGACAAGAATTAATAAGAAAAAAATAATAACAAAAATATAATATGAAGAAGCGGTTTCAGTGTCTAACATTAATACCCGCTTGTACTCGTCTTATCAAACATAAATCTGTCGTCTAGAAGTTGAAAGACATTTGAAATAAAATTTAATGACAAAAGTGTGTGCGAGTGTTAATTTTCTTAATTGTGTGTTAAATAGTTGTCTTGTAACTTTTTAAGTAAAAGTCTGTCGCTCATCTCGAATGTCAAGATTATCGGTGTTGAAAACTCAAAAAAAAAAAAACTAAAGAAACAAACTCTTCAAGTGCCAAAAGTTTTTACAAGTCAAATTTCAACAGAATTAAATGAAAAATATCTTAACAAAAAAAAAAAAAAAATAATTAAAAATGCTTTTTAAATAACGGACAAAAACTTGTTTAACTGTTTTTTGTTCATTATTAAACAAATACTATGGAATTAAACAAAAAAAAAACAACTGCAATAAATGATATAAAAATAATGCTCTGTGTTAAGAAATCTCCATTACGCAAATTACAGCTAATTAGTGTTTTGCCAAGAATTGCAAAAAAAATAAAAAAGCAGATACACCAAAACTAAGCTGAAAAGCAAACCGCCCATATTTATGTATGTACAAATTCCAACTAGAATTTTAAAGAATTTTATAATTGGAGCAACATCATGTATATTTGGAAATTGTTTGTCTTAAATGGTAAGTTGAAATTCTTTTTTCTGTTTTTTTTTAAACGTTGGTTTTAACAAAGAATGCAATTACTACAAATTCGTTTTCAAATTGCAAACAATTTAAGTAATTGCTTATTAAAGTAAATCCTAAAAAAATTTCTTAAAAATTATTTTAGACCAGGTAAAATAATCTCATCGCCATCTGGCACTGCAAATAATTTCATTGCACTTCAATATTAAAATAAGTACGAAAGTATACCGGCTTTTAAATAGATGGTGTGTTCTTCGAGATTGTCCTCTTTTGGTTCAGGTGGCTAATCAATGACTAGGCAAAACAAAATTATGTTATGATATTAAGATTTATGTTAGAGTTCTTTGTTCATCATTTTATTTAAATATCAGCATCTAAATGTCTTAAAGCGATTTTGTGGGACGAAATAGTACGTCTGTGCATTATCAAACTTGTCTGGCATTAAAAATTTTAATGTCTGATGCATAATACGTTATAGCCCCCTAATAGTTATAGGTGGGGAAAACTATCTTCATATCGTCGTGCTGAAAGTATCTTCTAATTCTTGGGAAATTGCATCTTTGCAATATAAAGGGAAGACGTACTTTAAACATCAACTTTAAAAAAAAAAATCCAGGAGGAGAGTTCCATAAAAGATAGAGACCTGGGGATTGCGCAGAGCGATAGATACATTTACCACAGAAAACGGTGTTATCTCATTTTTTTTTTGTATTTTGTGATATACGCGAAGAAAGCTTTGGCATGACGATATGTATGTATTAAACGATTAAGTTCTCTAAGCTAGGAAAATGAGAGACCGAAAATAACAGTTATTTTGAAATTTTAAAACAAAAAAAATCAGTTATTCCTTTTGTATAAAAGTCAGATGATAACAGTAATTTTTGGATTTTTACTTTTTCCATAAAAAATAACAGTTATTTTTTATTTATATTTTTTCGACCGAAAATAACAAAATTTTTTTTTTTTTTTTTTTTTTTTGAGCAAAAATAGTGACTTAAAGCAAAAAGTACTGTATGTAGCTTGGATATCAATGCTCTGCATCTGTCAAAAATTGTGCTTGATTATCTGCTGGTTCTTGTATTTTCGAACGAAGACTTCGATCGTTTAACTCACATTTAAAACAAATAATAAAATATTGTTTTTGTTTTACATGATAGTTAAGCGATCGAAGTCTTCGTTCGAAAATAGATGAACAGGCAGTATATAAATTTTTGTATATCTCGAGAACGTTAACAGAAAAAGTTTTATAATTTGGTACAAATTGCTGAATTATCAATACTAAACATCTGTCAAAATCTGGGTTTAATTAGAGAAGTGGGCTTGGCACCTTCAGTACAAAGACAATGTAGATTTTTGTACAACAGGAGAACGGTAATTGTAATTCAAATTTTCTACAAATAGTTGTTTTGTAAAAAAAAAATATTTACTTATTTTTCAATGGTAGTACTGTAGCGTACTTATTTAAGCTAGTTAAATAGAAAAATCTTAATTTATTAAATCAACAACACCTTTAAAGTGTCTATTCAAAACAAAAAAGTTAAGCTCCTCAAAAATATTAAAGTATAAACAAATTTCCTAGAAATGCTGTTGCTAAATGCTTTATTTTGTGATAAAAATACAAAAAAAAGAAAATAAAATGAAATGAAATGAAATACAAGGTACTGATAACAGTTATTGCGAATTCATGATAATTTTCCTACAAAACATCAGCACCAGCAAACACAATATTCCACTAAATGAACCCTCTCTTGTATGAAATTGATAAAGAAATTTCCCATTGGAATGCACTTTCAATGCACTCACACAAACACATGCAACAACAAATGCATTGCAACAACCAAAAAAATATAGCAACAACAACCAAAAAAAACCAATACCTTAAAATCCCTTATTCACGTGAAGTTCGAATAATTTGTTGCTATTTCGATTCTACAAATTTCAGAGTTTGAGAGTAAACGACGATCCCGGTGAACAATAAAAAAAAATTAGTACTCAAATGCAATTAAATAAAAACTGCGACTGGTAAAACTGATTAAAGGAATGAATTCTATTAATATTAAATAAATCTTATTAGAAATGGAAATACAGGCAAAAAAGTGAGGATAAATAGTATAACAAATTCATATATGTATAAAGTTTCTGACAGAAAATTTTATATAATATACATATGTACATACGTACTAAAGAAAACATTTGTTTAATTGTTTCCGTGAAAATAAGATTTTATAAAAAATTTAGAGCCAGAATTTCTAAGATCTCAAAGCTAAAATCAACTTTTAAATTCCTTTTCTATATACCGATATGTTTATAATTATTTTCTTTTGCGAAATATACATTTTTTTAGAGCAACCTGTCCGTGAAAACCTGGGTTCGATTCCCAGGTGAGTCACGAATGAAAAATTATCAATACATTTAAATTAATTTTATGTTTCAAAATTAATTTCTTCATAAAAATAATTTGATGACAATTAAATTTGATAAACTTTAGCCTGATTAAAAATACTGAAATTTGTATAAAAAACCAGGAACAGTTCCGTAAAATAAGCACATACTTATTTTTGTTAACAGCTTAAGCACGAGCTCTTTTTTTACATTTGGCCTTCAAATCTAGCTGAAAAGGACACCGTAGTATGGAAGCAATGAAGAACATGTAAATCAATTAAAATAGATAATAATTCACAACAAATTTCGATCCACCAAGTGGAATAACATTTGGTTTAAAAATGTATTTTTGAATAATACGGCTGGCAGTTGTCAATCGCGATGAGTGTTAAACGGCAAACGCTTCTTAAGCAACGTTACCGTTATGCGACTAAAGTCGCATTTTTGTCCCTTTTTGACTGCAGTGCCACTTTTTTGGCCCCTTAGTTTTAAATCCCCTTTTGTATCATTTTGTAGTTTTTTGTGCCCCTTTTGCCCCTTTTTGAACCAAATATTTTTTATACTGGCAATATTATATTACTTATCATGGTAACCAGGGGGGGCTTCTCTCTATTGCGTTGCGAAAGAAAATTGTAGCAAATCTAGCGATTGGTACTCTTTAATACGTTTGCGCATGTGTCTTTCGCATCTTTTTTTTTTTTTTTTTTTAATCATCACTTGATTTTATTTCAATTTTTCAATTTCAAATATTTTTACACACCTTGGCATTTCATTCAGTAAATCCGCGCCATCTTTAATTTTTATTGTCACTATTGCTTAACTTTTAGAACATTTTGCGAAAGTGATAGAGAGTACCAAGTTAGCATTTCGCTTTCGGATCGAAATTGTTTTCGCATCGCATTAGAGAGTAGATCCCAGAAATATGCACTAAAAAACGCGTTTTATGCGCATTAAATATGCAATAAAAACTTGAAAATATGCCCTAAAAATTTTTGAAAATATGCCTAAAAAAAATCAAAAATTGCGAAAGACACATGCGCAAACGTATTAAATTTAATAACAGTTCCAATTAATAAAAATAATCCTAAAATTATAATCGGTAAATCCCAAACACAATAGTATTTAAAGAGGAATTTTCGAGATTTTACCCTATTTTAAAGAAGGTAACTAAATTATAAATTATTTATTAATGTTAACATTTTAAAGGAAGTTAAAGCTATTTATAGATAAGAGCTTTTGTCAAATCTGAACCGATTCAAAAAGGATGTAATATACAGTAAAATATTTTGTGGGCGAATTTAATCTAAATACCAAATAAATTAAATAGTTTATAGGCACAAAGGGTCTAATTTGGAAAGAAGTTTTTATTTACATAGACTTCGGTCTTGATCAAATTGTCTGAAAGATTGCAAATTGTGCTTTGCGCATAAGATTAACATGGACAGACAACTAGCCAGTGGACGGATGGACATCGTTATATCTCTTTAAAAAGTGATTCTGAGTCGATTTACTAAAATATTGGTCCAGATTTCTGTTTTTAAAGTTGCTCCTTTTTTTTCTCAGAATTCCCCTTTTTGTGACACTTTTTTTTTAAACCCCCTTTTTGTGCCCCTTTTTGAAAATTTTGAACGGTAGCGCTGCTCTTAAGAAATGGTGTGGTTACTATCGAAACATGTCAGGCAATCTGTCGAACCTGGGTTGCATTCCCAGGCCAGTCAAGAATAAAAAATTATCAAACAATTTTAATAAAGTTCACGTTATAAAATTCCTTTCGTCATTGCAATAATTTAATAAAATTAAATTTAATGAACTTAAGCCTAATTAAAAATATTAAAATTTGGATTAAAACCCATTAACAAATTAATAAAATATCCACAATACTAATTATTTTTGAAAATATGAAAAAACTTTAAGGTAATTTTAGGATTTCCACGTTAAGATATAAAATGTTGTTATTTCAGCTTAAGCTATGTTAGGAAAGGCTTGAGTTTGAGCGACTGTATGCCTTTACATAGAAGACTGCATCTTCATATTGATGATGCCCAAACATCAGAATTGTGACATCAATGTTATTACAAATGGCATCAATGAGGCAAACAGTGACACCAATCTAATTAGGAACGTAATCATAAAATTTTATGCGTTAACTGTGCTATGTGACGATGTCACATTTTGTGTAAAATTAACATTTGTTCACGTTTAAAAAGCAAAAAAGAAGCAAAAATTCCCATATTATATTTGTTAAAATGAAGACACTTGTCATAGTACGCCTTTTCTATCAGTATACGTGATAATGTAAATTATTAAGACTAATTTTTCCCAATTTTTCCCCCGGCGACGAGGAGAACATCATAATGAGACTTAGAAAAAAGACAATATTTACAGATATCAGGATGTCTTTACGATCTCTAGAGGTAGTGACTGACCAGATACCCTATCCAGTACCACGGTAAGCAGCAGCAGATTCTTTCGAGTCGCGGTAAATGATATCCTAATAATTATAAATTCAAAACTATCCACTGTACTGTTGCAACTCAACACATGCTTTTAGCAGTTTTCCAAAAGCATCAAAGGTTAAATAGCTCCAGCTCCTGAACAAGGGGCGAGTGTAAAATGATACTTGAGTGTGCTGGTTGCTTTCAAACTCAGGAGTCATGAAGTAGAGCCTAGAGCAGGTATTCGTGTAAATCTTTGTTGTCTCATTTAATTATAACATCGAAAGCATTGTTTGTAAGCGATTAAAAGATTATATGCACAGAAAAAATAGAAAATCGACTTTAACTAAACAATTCGTTCAGACAACTCAATATTTAAATAATTTTGTCCCTGCAAAGGAATTGATCATATCAATTAACGGATTTGTATTTTCGAGTCATGGGACACAAATTTAGTCAGTTAAAAAATTAATTGCATAAACAAAAAATACACCACATATACACAAACATTTAATTTTATGGGTTTTGATTAAAAAAATTAATTGAAGCAAACAAAAAATCAATTGAATAATTAATGTACACCAATTAATTATTTAATTGAATAATTTTTTTCAAAAATTTTTTCTGTGTTGGAAAGGCTTAGCATTTAAAATGTGTACTTTCAGACTTGTCTAAGTTATGTTTCTAATTTCAAAAGATTAATTATATTAAACGTTGCACATTTGGCTTAAAGCTCTATTTTGAATATAAATTTAAAATTTTATAGGAAATCTTAAATTTTTAAGAACATATTTTTAGAAATCCCACTTTTAAAAAGTTATTATATTAAAGTTCTGATCTTGAATAAAAGGTTAAAAAAAACAAACTCATCTTTCAGCATATTGACTTTGACGTTACTAATTTAATATTTTTTTGTTGTTTTAATATTTGCGTAGTCACGTTGAGGTAGTTTGATTATAACGACGTTGGCGTTGATGATATTAGACCGAACGAAAGCAATAATGACGTTGGCTACAAATGAATATTTTCTATTTCTGCCGATTTAAGAACTATAAACTATTGAAATTTATGAATAGACAGATAGATTGTTATAATTGTTCGATTATAATAAGTGTAAAAATATAACAATTAATAAGAATCGTCTATAGAAATTATTGTGCTTATAGCTCGCAAAATGTTATTGACCGTGCGACATGAGAGAATGTTTTGAAAAAACAGTGTTTAATTTATGACAAATAGAAAAAAAAATTACATAATAAAATCACAAAATTTTATGTTTTTAATTAGTGGCAGTGATGCCAGCGGATATTTCAAAAAAATACCTACACATACTAAAAAAAATTCCGATTTTTCTCTACGCGTTGAAAAAGTGTCCCCTACAAAAATCCCTACGCATTATTGTTATTAAAATAGAAAATAAATAAACTTAATTAAATCTTTCAACATAATATCCCGTGGTTTAAAAAAGGACCTTTGCCATTAGTGACTAGCGAAATGGTTCGAATTTTCATGCTATACACCAATGCCGATAGTGATAGTGTATAACACAGTGTACATACATATCTCTTTTTCCAGATACCTTAAGCTGTAACAATTGAGCGACTGCAATCAGTATGGAGGAGCTCGCAAATATCCAGACGAACCAAGTTCAGAATATTCAATGCATGTGCAAAGTCTACTCTGTAATAAAAGGCAGGTACAGGTGGTCATCAATAAGTGCCATAAAATCATATGCAGGATATTCTGGCACAAAACCATCTGCAACACGGACATCTGGAACGTAACCACTGAGGAATCCACACTGAAACAAAAAATGCACTGCAAAAAATTTGTGGCAGATCGGCCAGGGCTCATGAAGCCGTGGTCGATACAAGAACACCTGGAGACGCACGATACCATAAGAGCTGAGACAATGGAATCTTACGTAGAAATGCGCGAGAACAACAGCACCAAATCGAGTAAGATGGAGATGCTTTTTTTGTGCCCTGTGTGAATAGACTATTTAAAGAGTTTTAATCTAATAAGTTTTAATATTTTTTTTAATTCTAAAAAATTTAATCTAAATAATTAACTGACTAATTATTGCATGTATGTTTATCCGTTTAACTACCCATAGCTTAAATAACGTTTACGCTTACTTGTGTCGACTCTTAGGTACCATTGTTTTCTTAAATTAAAAAAATTACCTTAAATCAACCCATTTCTCCTATATTTTATATGTTTCACGCCTGGAACAGAATAAAGAATTTGTAGTAGTAGCTGAAACTTTGTAGCGCGACAAAGTTCAACAATTTGAATTTTGTACTTCAACTTAAACTGCAACGATTACTACAACTACGTATTCTGTTGACAGTACTTTGAAACTACCGTTTTTAACTTTTGCCAGCTTGCAGCGCTATTCGTAACGTTGTACTACAGCGACTATTCTGTTCCCCACTTAACTGTGGCAGTACCACTTCATAAACAACACTGCAAATAGTGCAAGTTTACATTTTACTCATAAGTATGTAGTCGTACGATATTGTTTGTAAGCTTTATAGACAGGCAAGGTTGTCTGTCAATCGAAACAAATCGACATTAAGATACCGACCGAGTTTTACCAAAACATCACTAATATCTTGCAGTCAAAATTTAAATGTATCATTAGGCTTAACGATGAACAGTTTTTTTTATTTTGTACGGGTCGACGTCTTTTTTTAATGATGGTTGCATTGCCCCATAAAAGCTTCGGCTACAAATAAAAGTGTTGAAAGTAAAAAAAAATAATTACCATTTGACTGAAAGAACCAATGAATTAAAAATGAATTAAATTAAGAATAAGTCATTATTTTTTACCTACATATGTACATCCAAAACGTTTTTGTTTTGAAAAAGTATGGATGCATAATGCCTATTCGCTATTTCAGTAATGCTATTAAACTATTTGTTTTTTCAGCATAAGTTTTAATTAAATTTTATTTTATCGGTATCAGTACACTGTTGCCGAAACCTTTGTAACGAAAATGTGACACCGCTATGAAATGTGGCCCCTGGAAATATGATAACAACAAATTTGGGGTTATATTTAATTTTATTTTTAGGGCTTTTTTTAAATTTTCTTGGGGTAATTTTTCATTAAAAAATAGGGGTATATTGCATTATGAAACATATCCCCAATCTTAAGATAATTTCTAATTTTTTTGGGGCCATATTTCACAGCCCCCCGAAAAATTATTTTTAATTTAGGGGCATGTATAATTCCATTATTAGGGGCACTTCAATATTTTTGGCTGACATTTCATTTGTTTTTGTGCTCACATTTCCTGGGGTCACATTTCGCAGAGCCCACCACACCAAACAAGAATATTTAAAAAACACACAAAAAGGGATTTAAGAGATTTATGTGACTAATGTTTACATTTTGGCAATTATCAAAAGGAGTTTTCTCTGCAATATATAGCGCTTAAGAAAAATATGTTTATTGTCAACCGAAATGAGTTTCTTTACCGGTATCGAACTTTTTTATTTTTGCGGTATCGTGTTTTAATGACATTTTCTTGTTTAATAGAGAATTTTTCACAGACGAAAAAAATCTAGAAGTATTGGACTTTTTGCTACTTCTGGCAACACTGAGTATAACTCACTTTTAATACTTTAGTAAATTGTCGTTTAAAATCAGTTGAAAATGTTACAGTGAAAATTTCCAAATTGAAATTATAATTCAATATTTGTCCATTAAACATTTAATTGTAGGATTAAGAAAAATCCAATTATTATGTCAAATAATGATTCATAAACATTTTTTTATTTATTCAAACTTAAATTTAATAGCTTTATGCAATTAAACAAATGCAAAATGCAATTATTATTTTAATAGTAATGTTTTAATGACTTTCATTAGTTTTGGTGTAATTCTACAGTGTTAGACTGTTCTTAATTTTTATGAATATTGCGCTACTTAATATTTGTTATATCAATAAAAAATTTGTATTTAACTTGAAAGTTTTTTTCATAGTTCCTTAAAGACAGATTCACCTGTGTAAAAAAGACGGTAGAAAAAATATTTTGAACTAATGAGTGAATCCGCCTTGACGTAGTTTGAAATATTTAAAATTTTGTATAGTTCTTTTCAGAACTGCTTAACTTTTCCAGAGAACTTTCATTACATATGAAAAGAAAGTTATAAACACGGCAGAAATATTATACTCACCCAGAAAAAACTTACACTTTTTCATTTCCCGGATTCCCTGGAATTCCCGCTCAATACAAGTCGATGCAAAATATTATTTAATTTAATATATTTGAAAATAACATTTCCTGAGATGAATTCAATAAGATTATAAATGCATTCAACTTTTTTATTTCTGTGGCAAAAAGGAAAAACTGCTTAAAATCTTTATGGGCAAAATTTCAATTATTTTGTAGGATTTTTGTGGAAGTTTAAGCAAAATTACTTTTTGGTCATTTTTTTCAATGCAAAACAACTTTTGGAATAATAAAAACTTCCGATCTATTACGTTAGGACGGTTTAGGAATAAAAACTTAAAAAACTATAACCGAAGAGAACTGATGATATTAAATTCAAAATACAATTCTAAAAGCCACCTTTAAAGTTCTAAATTATTATCCTTTAAAACTAAACAAATAGACTTAAGCTACGGTCACACTTGCCAAATATTTGACGAAAAAAATGGGACCCACCAGCAAACTAAATAAACAATTTCTTTAATTCCAATATTTTTTTTTATTATAATACCACATCTAACAATTCTTAATTAGTATTTTTTGTGACATTAAGACCATGTTAACTCTCACTAACTATTAATAAAATTAGTGGTTACGCTTATTTGGTCAAATATTTAATAAGTGTGACCGAAGCTTTATGTTTTAATTGCTAGATAATAAATTCAAAGCCAACGGCATTTATGTACATATATTAAACCAAAAAAGTTAAATTATTCAAACAAATTATTACAAAATATTTGTGTGGATTTTAGTTTAGAATAAGCATTTACAGAATCGTTTGAAAGCTTTTTTTTATAATTTTTATCAAGAAGATTTTAATGATAAAACACGTTTCCTTTTTACGAATGTTTGTCTTTATAGCCACAGGAACATTTTGTAATCTCTAGACACTTTCAATTTTCTTAGCACTTCCTTCAAAACTTGTAACTCTTTTTTTAAAAAAATTATTTTTCGAATCGAATAAGCGTTTTCTTTATTATTAACTTTTGTCATCATTTCTTGCAGAATCTAATCCCAAAAATATTTTATGCAGCTGCTCTGCATATAAAATCATTAAATTTTTTAAGCAAGTGGGTACAACATTTTTTTGTTTTTATAAAATAAATCTGGGTCTTTAAACTAATTAAATATTTTGTACATTTTAACTCTTTTTCTTTCCAAATTTCAGAGTATTAAACATTGCCTTGAAATG
Organism: Pollenia labialis; assembly: GCA_949318255.1. NCBI lineage: Eukaryota > Metazoa > Arthropoda > Insecta > Diptera > Polleniidae > Pollenia > Pollenia labialis. The sequence goes on along the minus strand of OX439143.1, from coordinate 105,673,976 downwards.
ACACCTCTTTGCGTTTGGCAAAAATATCTTAAGTCAGAAACTGTAGATTTTCATTATGTAAAATTGAAAATTATTTATTTGGTGTTTTTTATAGACTTTTTTCCTAAGAGCCGATGATATCGATTAGAAGCAGTTGTGCTAGACTAAACTGAACTAGCCCAAACAAAAGAGAGATCAAATTGAATTAAAGCCAATGAACAACTCAAAATGTATTTTTTTAGACTTAACCCTTTTTGCCTAATTCCCGTAATTTCTACAAAAAGAAATCTAGCTGTGTATAGAAATATTTGGCTTAAAAGCTGTCATATTTTAACAGAAAACTGGATGTCAAAACACGTATGCCAAATGAACGTTGATATAGGTAAAGGTCACTGTTAGGGACGAACACGACCAACTTTCATATCATAGTAAATACATATAATACATATCAGCAGTAAAGTTCCCATAACTAAAAAAAATGCGGGAGCCCGGGATTTTTTCCCCGGGGAATACCGTATGAAAAACACTAGTTAAAATGCTAATATAACTACTATTCACTACTTATTTTCTGGCCTTTTAACTCATTATTTTAACACGGTGATGTCATTGGAGGCAACCACTTACCACCCTCGCTGACAAATAGGGATTACAAATACTTACAAATAATTCACATTGGTAGTAACAAAACTGAATTTGTCAAACAAATTGTGTTTTTTAATTTATTTAACTTTCTATTACAAAATTTGTCCACTCTGCATTAAGGACATATTCATTCCCAATAAACCAGAGAACGATATGATTGCAAAAACGATATGATATTTTATGGAAAAACGATATATAAACGAAAGGTTCAATTGAAATACATACTATCGTTTATGATACAAGATCGATATCATATTCTATAATTTATATCGTCTAGACGATAATGTTATGCTATCGATTGGTTGATTGGGTAGTGTAGTTTTTACTCAAGTTTTTAATTTTAAAATCATATCAAAATAAACTAAGTATTTAAATTTTTCATATTCAAATCTATTACAAATTTTTCTTTATTTATAACAAATAAAAAAACAAATTGTAAGAGCGAATATTTAAAATCAATTTGTAGTAGATTTTAATAAATAAAACCCTTGATGCATTTTATTATGAATTAATTATAAGTTTTCTTTTTTTAATTCCCTAAGTTAAACCTGCGTAGCTTTTCGCTTGTCTGCAGGAAAGAAACCAGAGTCTCTGGCGGTAATCGAACCCGCAACCCGGAGTTGATAGACTAGCTTACTACCAGGTAGCCTACCAGGGCACGCTTTCGTAAATCAACTCATAAACAAGCACTTTTCAGCTTATATGTCAGGCATTACTAAACTACTTCTATGTAATGAAGAAGTGATTGAAAAGAAAGTTGTTCCGTAACTATCCGTTTTATAGATTTTGGTGTTATTGCATCGATTTTCTAGTGCATATTTTAAACTTTGTAGTATCTTTTGAATAATTTATTAAAAAATAAATTTTTAAACATAATAAAAGATGAGAATCGGTCCATTATATCAAACTTCTACACGAAATAGACTTTTTGTGTCCATAAGCCATTATCTTCGTATTTAGGGTAAATAAGCCCCAAATATATTTTACTGGAAATGTCAATATAAATATATAAAATTCAGCGACCGTTCCTAGAATCCCTTTAAGGCAACAAATCATATACAGATCGTGCATCTAAATAGTCAGGCTTATTCCGAAAGTAGTTGTCGTGGTCGAAGAAGTAGTCATTTAAAAAGTTAATCGTTATAATTTAAATTTTACGACAATGGAAATGTAAAACACATAGACAAATTGTTATGTTTTTGTCGTTTACGACAATAATAATACCAATTTGTAAAAACGACTGGTTACGACTCTCGTAATAATCGCCACAAATAGCTCTTATATGAATTTTAACCTCATAACATAACTTGGTTTTGGTGAGCCCAGAGTGCCCATCGGTTCCAAATCTTGAAAATTCGTCTATAAATTCTGTAGTGTTTAGGCTTTACCAATTTTAATATTTTTAAATTGTTGAATATCTTGTTTCCAAATAAGCCGTTTTTTGTTTCTGGGCCATATTTTAAACAATTTTTTGGGCATATTTTTAAGTTTTGTCTGCATATTTTAGGATTTTATTTCCGGTTTCCCGGCTTATAAAAATATTCAATTAACGTTTGTCACAAACGTGTTAAAAATTAATCAACATATGTTTGACAATATCAAAATGAAAATTTAAATTGATCATATGTATATTTATAAAACACTGTATTCTTCTCTCCCCTCTCACCAACAACTCGGTTGTTCTGAAAAAAACGTTCATAGTGTAAATCCAGACTAAGAAATACATTTCAGTGTTGAGACGTTCAGGACCGCATCATGCCAATTCCAATAGGACTAAAGTACTTAAAAGAGCTTAAAGTAGAAATTTGTTGAATTATCTCGGAAATTGCTACCTTGACTTTATGGACATTATCGCTCATCGCGGTCAAAATTGTATTTTGTTTATAATATGGAATATACACATAAACCTTCTTAACTTTATACTTAAAGAACTCTGCATGTAAAAGACATGTAAAATAGTATTAAAGTCGCATTTACGGTTTGATTTTAAATGCCATTGAATAAACATTAAAATAAAACTAATTCCACAATCCGGTACATTTAAAACCTATTTAAGTTTCTTTTGTTATACCTTAGCGAGGTTGGTTCAAAATAGAAAAATACAACAACAACAGGCAAAGCAAAAACAGTCAGCTGTGTTTTAAACCACAATTCATAATTAGTGCTGCAATACTTTTATATTAATAAAATAAGAATAAATAACACTGAAAAAATCAAACTGCATTTAAATAAAAATTCAACTAATTCTGTGTTCACACTATGAAAGTTTTCTTTCCGAAAGTCTGAATTTATTGATTTGTGGAGAGAGAAGAATAGCCTGTTTTCTTTTGCTCTTATAAAGTCAGACTCTCTGAAAGAAAACCTTCGTAGTGTAAAGCCAGACTAATTACAAATTGAAATACGAAGTTATTAATTGTACATAACTGTAGTAAAATTAGTGTTGCCAGAAATTTGTTCCAATTATATTTCTAGCAGCCAATCAAACCCCCAATTTTTTCCTAATAATTCAAATAGTACTTCATTCTTTTAGAAACACTGATTTAAAAAGATTTCAGCTATTCAAACGTAAAGCTTTGTCTATTGATAATGTGATCAATTAATATCAGTGGGGCCACGATTAACGACTAAATTCTCATTAAAATAATGGCTTAATTCTGTCTAAAAAAACTTTATTAATTTTTTCATAGGTAGACAAAAGTAAAACTGTCAATCTAAAATATAAATAGCTAAGTTGGCAAGACTGATTAATATACATTTTAAGGCCCAAATATAATATGCATAAGCATGCTTAAATAACTGTCAAAGATTAACAAATGCATTTTATAAAACAAAAACAAAATCAAAAAATATTTGACTCCGTACGGAAACTGCGATCAATTTCGCACTTTGATTAAGCAAATGATAGTTTCATAAAATTTAACAAAAAGTATTCTTAAGTTTAATATGGTTCGACACATATGAATTACATGTATTCGCACAATTTCTTAAGCATATTATAGTTGGGTCTTTATTTTTTAGTTCTTTTTTATGTCAGAGGATCAGTTATTAAACAAAAATTAATTATTATGTCTAGTTCCTTTGCCCACAAATGATAATTTTTGCTTTGCAATAAATTTTGTAAACTGTTTTGAATTAGAACGAATTTATAAACAGGGTTAAAAAAACTGCAGTCAAAACCAAAAAAAGAAAATTCGTGTACAACTTTTCGTTTTTTTGAGTTGGTTTGACAGCGACTGTTTACATTTAATGCATCAGAATTAAAAGTAGCAGTTCTTTTTTTTAGGAAATTACAAATGAAGAAGTAGAAGAAATGGCAGTTTTTCTATTTTGACTGCAGTTTCTTCAACGCTGTTTATAAACCTACTAGTAATACATTTTAGTGCGGTTACACTTTTATTCAATGCATAACTTTTACTGCGGTTACACTAGTATTCTAAACATACGAGTGTAACTGTTAACGGAAATAGCTTAATACATTAAGCAAATCTCAACAATATTTTCTTAATAACTTTAGAAATAAAAAAATTCGGCTGAATAGTTTAATTCTAAGTAATTGTATGTAATATGTTAACTTTTTACACGTCAAATAATTTATTTTCCCCTCCTTATTAAAATGTTACGTAATTTAATAATTTTTTGTTTAAATTAAAAATAATTATTCGAAAGTAATAACACATTGTGACTGTTTTAAATCTACCAGATGTTTTTTTAAACATAAAAATAGAAAAAACATGTGATTAAATCAAATAAATCGTCACTTGAAATGTAAATGGCATACCGTTTCATAATTCACTGAACAGTTAAACCAAAAAAAAAATTTTTATATAAATATATTTTGAATAACTTTGAATAAGAAAATTGATTTTGAAATCTTTGGATGCTGCTATTTAAAATGTAGGTGCCGATATAAATTTGTTTAAGCTAAATTGTATTATTTCCAACTTTTAAGTAAATTTAAGGGTCTTAGATTAATTATGGGAAACGTTTAACCCTTTCGCTACAAGCTATTACTGGGTTACTAAAAAATCCAATCTTTGGATTTTTATTATAACTGGCCGTAACAACAACAATCGATTCTCCCTTTTAAAAAAAAATGTACCCCAAATGTATTTTGTGGACTGTATCCATATGGATACATATTTCGGTTATGGCATAAAAAATTAACATAAATAGTGCAGAATAATGCACGGAATGCTATAGGATTTAGCAAAAATTTGTTCTATTCGAGCGGAAATCACACTGTTAAATTTCGTGAAGATCGGACCATAATTTACTGTTAGACCCATATAAGCCATACTCCCGGAAAACAGTTTATTACGCCTAAAACCGTAATAAATTATGCTATCAGAATAAAATTTAATACTTCTCAGTTTTATAAGACTAGAAATCACACCAATAAATTTCGTGATGATTGGTCCATAATTTGCAATAGGCCCCATATGAAAACCACTCAGAAGCATCAACCAATGTTTAAAAAATCAGCATAGTTTTTTTCCGACTTATAACAAAAACCTATTGATGCAAGAAGTTAAAATACACCATTTTCTTCATGTTGGATGTGTTTTTTTAAGCATGGTCATATATATGTATGTATGTTTTTTGAAAGTTAAAAAAACCTGAAAATTAATTAAAATTGTTATTGATAATCATTCATTCTTGACTGACCTGAGATTCGAACCCAGGCAGCTGGTTTTCTACACTATCAATTGCTTATTACATGGAAACAGCAGATTAATTTTTGAATACTATTTAGAAATTAAAGAAGTAGTTAAAGTTTGTAAAAATGAAAATTCAAAAAACAATTCTTTAAATGCACAATTTCTGTTATTGCGATTGCGGTGAAAAATTAGTAAAGGCTACTTTACACTTTTATACTTTGTATTCATACATGTCAAAAACTCAAGTAATATGTAAAAGTCTGATAGTGTGTAAAATGACAAGTATTATGAAAAAATATTTGGCATCCCATATTTTTAAACAATAATACCTTTCATTGGATCAGGGTTGCATTTTATTTCATGTGTGAGTGTTTATACTTTGTGAAATGGTGTGAACACAAACTGTTATGCTATATTAGATTTTTTGACCGACGCAACAAAACTCATTCAAATTTTTATCCCACAAAGTATTATGGAATGCGTAATACTTGTCAGATAGTGTAAACTAGCCTTAATCGACTTTGAAAATCTACTTTAAACTTTTCGAAAAAAAAAATTGGGGTAAACTCTTTAATATAATCGGCATTGTTTATTCTAACTTGCGACATAATTCATGGTCATTAAAATCCAGTTCTAAAAATTGTGTTTTAATTTTTATTTTCAAGTTTCGATAACCCATTTCAATTGGTATCTATACCACACATCATTCCCAATGCAGCATACCGTACGTACCGTTATGTTTTTGTCTATACATATGTACTACTGTATGTATGTTTTGTGTTTTTGCAAAAATATGTATGTATGTGTGTTTGAATGAATCTGTGTGTTGTAAGCCAAGACAAGATTTACGGTTTTTCTAACGACAACATTCCTTCGACAACTTAATGTCGGAATAGTTGAGAAATGTGAAGAAAACAAGTCTTGACTGAATACCAAAACGCAAAAACTAGAATCGAACTAGAGAAACAACAAGAATATCAGCATAAAGGCAAACGCAAACACAAAATCTATGATGATGGTCTACTGGCTACAAAAACTGGGAAAGCAATCGCAAGCAACCCAACAAACAATTTGGCACATAAAAAGTCTACATTAAGAAACATTCTAATTCAGAAAATCGAGAAAAGAAATACATATGCAAAATCAATTATCAAAAATCAAAATTTAATGAAAAAAGATGAAGGGCCAAATTGTTCATCATGTATTAAATCAATTTTTTTTAACATTGAACTTATTTCATTTATATACGATTGTATTTTAGATTTGACAGTTAAATTTATTGTTTTTTCATGTTCTTTTTCAATGAAATTTAAAATTTTAACTTAATGTTTTAATGGGGCACTTTGCTATTAAAACCCCGCGTAAGGGTTTCGAACCAAAGTTTAGTTGAAAAAGCTTTGGTCCCCAAAGACTTGCGTTTTAAAATCATTTAATCAATTTTGTTTAGAATTTAACATAATAACAAAAACCTACTATCAATCAAAAATGTCACCATTTTGAGTCATAGCCGCACAAAAAGCTTAAGCGACAAAAACAAAATTTTACAGGAGAAGGTTTTCTATATTTTTTTTCATCTAAATTTTGTATGAAGTTTGTCGCTTGCGATAAAACTGGTTTTGCTATAAAAACTTAACGGCACCCACCTTATGTGACCATGACATTTTAGAAGATGATGCAAGTGTTGACAGTAAAGTTATTTATTAGAAAAAAAAAATTTTAAATTATGTCGCTTAAGCTTTTTTTTATGGTAATGCCTCGTTTTCTAAGAAAAAAAATTTTAAACATTTTTTCTACAACAGTGCCAAAATTTAAAAGAAATCACCAAAATGTATTTGAAATTTATTTTTTTTAATAATTAAAAAAAAATTAAGCAAAAAAGACTTGCAAGAAGGAAATAATTGACAAATGGTAACCGAAATACCATTTTGTCAGCGATTCCACAATAATAATAGAATTTGAAACAGCAATAAGGGTACTTTACACTACCGCACAAGTCTTACGTATTTCATTATATCTCGTTAGAGAGAAATCTAATGAGTTTTGTTGCAACTGTCAAAAAACCTTTTTTAACATTACTGTTTGTATTCATACCATCACACATGAAGTAATAATTTTTTTTATTAATTTTTGTTGAAATGCAATTCTGATTAAATGAAAAGTATTATTGTTAAGAAAGTCTTCCTAAAACACTGAATTCGTATGGAATGTCAAATTTTTTTCGTAATATGTACTTGTCATTTTCATAACACATTGCATTCGCACTATCACACAGTTACATTTAACTTCAGTTTTCCACATGTCTTAATACAAAGTATAATAGTGTAAAATACCCTTTAGGAATAACCGCCGTTTTTTTCTGATGTAATTTTTCAGTTTCCAAATAACGCTAAAGTACTTTCCAATTTGAAATTGTACCAAAAGCAATGTACCATTATACTCAATTTCTGCTTTATAATACTGTAAGCCAACTAACCGTTTAGAGTTTTCACGACTGGCATAGAATACAAAAGCAGAATGAGTACTACATACTGCTTTTAACAGTGAAGCACAAACAGAATAACAAAAACAAATCCACTTACACGAAAAAGCAAATGCTGTTTTTACTAAAGGCAGACGGACGGAGAGACTTTCAAACTAACAGGCTGGCAGACGGACAAACAAATAAAACGGTAACGCAACTATAACAAAGAAAAAAAATTTAACATCATCAGCACCATTCCAACATTCTTTCGGTCGTACAACGACCTCGACTTTGATTTGCAGTTAAATAAAAAACACATGATTTCCCTGTGTAAGAGAAATAAATCATATTTCATTACAACCAAATACAAAAGAGCTCAAGCAAGTAAAAGAGATAGAGAAAGAGAGAATTAATGTAAACTGAAATGAAGAGATTTACAAAACTATTACAAGGTTTTGCTCGGGCCCAAAGAGAATTTAATTAAAGCTTTTAATATGAGAACAAATCAAACTTCATGCAAAATTAAATGAGAGTTAAGGAAGTAGTACAAGTTTGCTAAAAAGTGTTGCCTACAACAGTTTAATTTACAATCTTGTTTATGTAAAATTTGTTAGATTTTTATGTCAGATTTAGAACTGGTGAATGAAAATTAAATCCACTAAATCTCACAAACATCAGATATACATACATATTGTACATTAATTAATTAATATTTACCACCGTAAAATTTGTTGCGTTTATACCTAGAATCCAATTACCGCGTTCGATACCGTTAAAAATTTAATTTAAATGGGAATTTTGATCAATATTGAATGCCGTTATTTGGACGCTGGATACTGAAGCACAGAGCACACAGAGGCGTAACGAGACAGAAACTATTGTGTTCTTTCTGTCTTTTTCTTCCAAAGCTGCCCTTTTTTGCATTTCTGTTTTGATCACGCAATTTGTAATGACTGCGACGGCCTGTTTTAACACATTGCCACTTCACTTCCAAAAAATGTTTTCTTTCTCTTTCTTCTAAAGCTGCCCTCTCAAATTTGGGAACTTTTCATGCGTCACTTTTTTCATCTCTGTATGCTCTGTGTACTGAAGCATTTACATATGTATATTGCTTAGAAATTTTTTTTATATATTGCAAACAGAAATTTAAAATTTAAATTTACTAATTCCCTTTCCAGCGTCAATGACGTCACAATGAAAATCGAAGCCTATTAGCACTGGATCCGCCGGAAGTTGTCAGCATGCACCCGAGGTAACAGAGTTTTGCAACATGATTTCTGATTTGTACACAGAAAAACTTTTCAATAAAATTTTTTCTAATTATTTATTAATGCTTTATCAAAAACTTTTTTTAATTGTTCCAATTATTTTGCCCTAATTGAAAATAAAAATTAAAATGTTTGTGTGTATATTTGCAAATATGAAAACAGACACAAAAATATCAAAATATTTTAAAGTTTCAAAGGATTTTTTAATTGTTTCAATTAACTGTGTTTATTGAAAAAATATTTTGATTTGTGTTTACGCTTTACATAGTCTCGTTTGCTGGTGGCCACATTTCAATTAAACCAATTGATTGCAACTGAACAGCAAGAAAAACTCAAACTTACAAAATTTAATTTAATAGTACAAATTTCTAACAAATACGTTAATTGAAGATGGGTTTTAATTTTTTCTGTGTAGGTATTTGATTCGCAAAAATTTTGTTTTACCGATGTTTATTTTAAATCCTCAGGTTATACCTCTTGTTGTAGATAAGGCTCGTTGTAATGACAACCCCAAATTAAATTATTTGTCCATTTTAATAACTGAATTTTTCCTTATTTGCGGTTAAAGCCCTGCTATCAATTAACCCGGTTTTAAAAATATGATAATTGTTTAAAGTTCTGATATATTTTTTCTCTTTTCGAAACATAAAAAAAATTTTAACGCTTCAGAGAAAAAAACAAAACAGTAATAGGAGTAGAGCTTTTTAAAATAACGTTTAATTGACAACACTCATTGTAATTAAATACTCGTATGCAGTATAGTTAGCTTGTGAGGGGTTTGCAACTGCCTTGTTTGGTCCAAGAATGCAAACGATTTATTTAATGCCCAACAATAACGGAAAGCTCCTATACATGTTTATCAAACGGCCTCTAGACGACCTACGTTCTCTTGACTACCAAAACGTTCGGAAATCTTTACAAGAGAAATCTAAATAGAGAATGTATGCAGTAAAAGAGTTAATGTTGTAGAAAATAGAGAACGTAATAAAGAGGAACGAATGTAGGCATGTATATGTGCGATAATAAAGTGGAGCATGGGGAGCAAGCCGGTTTTTAAATATAAATGTGTGTTGATTTAATTTTTTTTTTAGTTTTTGCTTAATTAATTTGCAAGCTTTTAGGTACAACGTCTCTGAGGTTGATTTTTTATAGTTATTTTTGTTGTTGTTCTTGTGCTTAACATTGCTTTTTAATTTAGCTAACGCTCTGGCTGCCCCTCCTCACCACCCTCAAAAAAGTTGTTAGTCAGAGTTGCTCATAATAGAAAAAACTTCGTGTGTTTTACGTTTTGCTTTCTTTCGTTGTTGTATCTTCCATTTGGTTATGTGTGGACTTCGTCTATGAACTCATCATTTCTTTTCATTCATTCGTTTGTTGGCTGTCTGCTACAGCGGTTCTTTTGGAGCAGCATTCCACTTTTAAGCCATTTAAATTAGAGTCTTGAATGAAGTGATGTGAATATTGGCAATAATTTTTTATAAAAGAAAAATACACTACATTTAAATATCTTCGTATACGTACAACTATGTATGTGTGTTTGTGTTAAAAGACTTCGTTTATTGTTTATGTTCATTTGTTTAAAAAAAGCATTTTTGTTTATTGGTGTTGTTGTTTTTGTTCCAGTTTACGGTGTTGGTTCGTGTATTCCACTCGCCACTCAGTCGGCAATTTTTTATACGATAATAGTAGCCATTCGCATTCCGTTACTTCAATGGCGCAGTACAAAAAAACGGTACATTTTTTCGTTCTTTTGTGGCTTAAATTCCATACTAAATAAATTGAAAAAAAAACAAAGAAAGCAAGAAATTTATTTAAATTAAATCAAATAAAACAAAAAAGTCTTAAAAAAATTAAATTAAATTCTGAATATTAAAAATGTGCGAAAAGAATAAATTAAACAGAATGAACTTTAAAACTAAAAATCTGCATGTTTGAAAGAAAAGATCAACAAAAAAGTTTAATAAAGTGTAAATAGTGACAGATGCCACTATCCCATATGCAATCGTAAACATCAAATAATAAATTGTAAAAACTTCAGCCGTCTGCCAGCGTATAAAATCATCTTATTTACATTTCAACAATTTCCCGAAGCGGATTTAATGCTGCCTCCGTCTAATTAAAAACAGATTTTCACCTCTAAAAACAATAAAAGGTATTACATGGAATTAAATGGACATTTAACTGAAACCGCACAATATTAAAGTGTTGATGTGTTAATTTTCGCAACCTTAAGTTATCTACTTACTGTTAACGGGTAAACCCCCGCTTTGAATTGGAAACTTCAGTAAGATCCAAACATAGTATGTATGTACATACATATGTGCAGATAGATGTATGAATTCTTAAATAAATATTTTCTAACACCTTTCTGAAAAACGTGACATATTTTTAGGATTATAATCCCAATACTTTTTTGGGTAATCTCAATTCTACTTGATGAAACTCTTAAATTTTAATATTTTCATTTATTTATTAATTTTTTTATTTTATTTATTTTAATGCTGTCTTCATTGATTCGTCATAACTGTTCAGTAGAAATCTAAATTATAAGCGGTTGCCCACAGCAGTCATATATATTTCTTGTAATTATTTTAAGGCATATGACTTTACAACTTTATGACTTCATTGTGAATCCCCCAAATGATTTCTTTCTTAGTGTTTTTAATTAAATAACCCAATATAAAATGGAGTTTCCAACGAAGCATGTTTGTTAGGAAAACATACATACGGAAGACATACATTTTATATGGCGAGATCCCATTTTGGAGCAATACATTTTCGGCTTAAAAAGTTATTTATTCAGCGCATAGGTATAAATATTGGTTAATTCAACGATCAGCCTTACACACTGAATTTCTTGTTAACATTGTTCTTTAATATTCTCTCTTACAAACCTGCTTCGTAGTAAGGGAATATCGTGGCTCTTCAAATGTTATATTTTCGTTTAGATAACGTTCACTTACCTTACTGCACTGTCTAGCGCATACATGTGTGCTTACTTTTTAAAGTTTACAATCGGGAATGTTCTACAAATCGAAATGAAGTGGAATTGAAACCGAACGAAATTTCAATTTCAATTATTTACAAAATTACTGCAGTTTTTCCTGTTTTTAAGAGCTTATGAAGTATGTATATAAAAAGGAATATTTTTATGAACTGTCTTTACAGGCTCGTTTTCAAAACAAGAAAAAAATTTAGAAAAAATATTTTCACCTCCCGCTTGTCCAACGCAGAACTCAAACCATTATGCGTTTTTCTTCTTGTTGAAATAGCTCTAAAATATTTCAAAGTTTGTAGGCTATTACTAAAACATGTTTTAACATTTAAAGATTACGGGCGGTTTTGCTCATCCATTTTATGGTCCTAAGATAATTCTAAAAAAGGTACAAATATTACCCTCCGAGTTTGGTATATTATTAAACAAATTTTCATTCCCATGAGAAAGTAAAAAATGCAAAATCGTCCGTTCTAATCTTAAAACTAAATTTCAGGCTAGCGAAATCTATGTATATTAATTTTGAGGAGGCCCCGGTAGAATCCCCTAATTGAAAGCATAGTTTATATCAAAACATTGGAAAACCTAATGTTTACAATAAATCTGGGCAAAAGCAACACTTTCATATCGCTGGCTTATCATGTAAAGGCTCTAAGTCCACTTTTTTAAGAAATTGAGATTTCAATGCAGTAATGTGCAATAAGTAAAAATACATTGCTTACAAAGAAAAAATTACAGTTGTCTCATTTTTTGTCGTTGTTTTGTAGTGATGAGCAAAAGTGCTAAGTCCAATTAATAACAAGAAAAAGTCCCAATTAAAAGTACAGTTTAACCATTTCTCTCAAATTGTTCCATCACATGTATTTGGATTGTTTTTTGTCTCTCCTGTAAAATTTTCAAATAAGGACTTAGAGCGTTTACATGTTAAGCCAGCGATATATAATTCACAGTATATAGAGCTGGTCATTAAGTCCTTGGGTTCTTAAATTTGCCGCCTCTTAGCTGAATGGACAACACGGCTGCTGTAATCGGGCATCTGTCAGTAAGTTTCAGTCAAAATTTAAATAAGCCGTGTTATATATTTTGTGTTTGCAAGTCATTGATAGGAGACTATCACGTTATTTGAGTAGAAAATGAAAAAAGTTAAATTCATGTGTTTAATAAGCATTATTTTTGTGAAAAAACTACTTCTTAAGCCAAGACCGAGCTTTGTTAATAATGTAGCACTAAAAATTAAGTTAACTAAAATTTCGTTGTGGCGCACAAGCACAAAAGATTCCAAACATTTTGGAACCCAGTTAAAGAAAGAAAGACCCGAAGCAATTTAAATAATTCACGATTTGCGTCTAACCGATTGATCATGGCTGAATGCTTTCAATTTTAGATGATTACTTGGGATGAAAAAGCTTGAAGCGTTTGCCCTGAACCGGAAACAACGCTGGAGTGTTTGGCGTTGTTAAAATGTAGGTAAGAATAGGTAAGGTTCCATTTGCAGCTGCTATGAAGCACAGCTCACGTGGTTCCATTAATTAGTTCCCGCAGTTTTCCCATGGTACACCGTCTCCCAAGGGTCTTATGCTCCCTGGCTACTAATGGTCTCATTTAGTCACCCGGTTAATTTAAAAAAGAAGTGGATCCTGTTCAAATCAATGGCAGAGAAACAGGTTTTGTTCGCAAGGGTTCTTCGACCAAACAGTTCAAGTCTTAAATCTCCGAGTGCATTTCGTATCGCTTTCTCTGGATTTTCTTCTCCATTACCTCAAAAATCAATAAGCCAATCGATAGTATAATAAATTTGTATTCATATAATTTACTTATTAAAGCTCCATAAAGACTTTTGAAACTTTTTATCGATTGCTTTCCAGCTTTTTTTAATTTTGTGAAATAACTAGACAAGTTTGTTTTTGTTAACTGATTAAAAATAATAACAAAAAATATTTCAAAAAAATAAAGTTTCAACTGTATTGTTAATTTTTTTTAATTTTTGTTTATTTCTGCATCAGATTTGAGTTATTTCTGAAGTTAGTTAAAAATGAGTTAGCTATAAGTCAGCCTTATCTTGAGTTAGCTCATAAAAGTCCGACAGGGTAGTACAGTATTTGGCCATAACAGGTACATACTTTGAAAAGATGCAATTTTTTTGGACTTAATACTTGACAGAACTAACACTGTTCGTTTGTTAGTAATCAATAATCCAAACGAAGTAAACTTCTAATTAATTACAAGTAAAGATTATGAGGCAAATATTCATAGAAATTTGCATAATCTTTATATGGCCTCAGGCTAAATCAAAGACATACAAAGTAGTGTGGGAACAAAAAGTACTAGCCAGTGATTTCCTTTCACAAATAAGTTATCTGTTGCAATATATCATGAATAGAATTTTAAATTTGACTCGATTGTGTTTTTAGGATTATTAAATTTACTAAAATGTTTAAATTTAAATCCTTGATTGATTGATTGATTCAAATTGTGGTCACGTGTCTCAAGTGTCCCATTATTTTAAATCTGAATTGGGACTAGGGTACTTTACGGTCATGTCTAATCAAATTTACCTTCTAACTTGTTAGCGATATTTTGTTTACAGAAATGTTTGCCATATCAAATAGTAAAAATAAAATTTTATTACAAAAAAAAAACAGATTCTCTTTTTTTAAACGACACCCTAGAAGTATACTTGCAATTAGTTCTCCTGTAAGTATTCTCTAATTATTTATTGTTCTGTAGTAATTAAGCAAATATTGTAGTTTACTTTAAAATGTTATTGCAAAAATTGAGAATAATGATCTTGTAAAAAGCAAAACTATTAAATGTTTTCTTGACACGCGTACACTTTAAATATATTTCTTAAATCTTAGATTTTATTTAAATTAAACTTTTCATGTGTTTTTTACTGCGTAAGCTTGTGTTTGAATATGTGTAAATGCAAGATGAACTAAAAGTAAAAGATAAGATATTTTTGTTGCTTTTTTTTTGTTGTTGCTAGAACGATCATCAACCGGATGTCTAGTCTGGTCCAGTTTGTGAATAGTGAGTGCAACATCAGTCGCAGTCACTGTAAAATATTTAAATAAAAAACAAAAACAAATCTATTTTCAAAGTCAAAACGTTTTGATTTTTAGTCAGTCCGTCGTATTGTTGAGTCTGTCTGCTATGAGAATTTAATGTTGATTCAATTACACTTGTCTACATTTACTGGGAAAACATTTTCATTCATAAAAATCACGGCGCCCACAAACATGCATGCTTACAAAGGCCTTTGAGTTTTTTTTTAACAAACTCATCTGTTTACATGAACTCTCACAAATACAGTGAGTCGCCCACACTCAAACATTCATACTTTGTCAAATGTGAGAAATGGGAAACACATATGGTGCATATAAGTTACTACTGTCATGCGAATGGTTGAGCTTTTTGGGGACTAAATGGGGAGGGTGCACTAAACAAGATGTGTAGAAAAGAAAGTGCTTGTTGGTAAAGGCCTTTTGATGTACAATGGTTGAGGGTGAGAATGTGGAGAAGCTCTAATGTTTGCTAATGTGATCTATGTTTACTTTCTTAATTAATTTCTCATAAATTGTGCCGATGACAAGGGCACTAGTGGCCACAATAGCGAAAATTAAAAAAAAAACAATAGAAACTTCTGATTTTTATTACCCATTACTGAACATATGACTGCACTTATAATAGTTTCGTTAACTCGTTTGTAACACAGACCCATAAATTATAATTATGGCTGTGTAAAGGAATAACAGAAGGACAATAACAGTATAAAGATATCCTTGCCATTTGTTAACTGTAAGATGGAAAGATAAAGTTGCATATAAGAGTTTTTAGGATATGGGATTTTTTCAAGGACTATGGTTAATCATTAAACGATCTTTTCAATATAATATTTTTAACTTCTATTCATATGAAACTTCATCGTGTTAAAGTTTATGTCGACTATTTCGAAGAAATAAAATAAACCCCAAAGGACTATTCCCGAGCTTAGGGCAAAATAAAAGAATTCTGTGACTCAATTACACCTAATTAATGTATACAAATTAATAGAAACGGTGACTAAAAGAATTAACGCAGTATTTGACACAAAAGGTGATGATAGACAGTATTAATTAGGTTTTAATTAGCCGTATGAATAAATTGTGGTCAATTTTACTTACAAACATATGTTAGGGCATAAAGCGATACTGTTTACGGATACCCTATGAAATAAAATACAAATTTTGGTTCTTTAAATAAATTTCATATCACACTGGTTCCTCTAAAGAGAGTCAACTCAAAATTTACAAAATTTCAAATTTTCAGTAGAGGCAAAAATCATTTTTTTTCCAATATTTGTAATGAAAGTTGAAAATAATTATGGCATTGTTAAGAAATACGAGTACGAAGAACACAACGGTAGTTGTTTTTGTAAGGGTTTCCGGAATTATTAAAAAAAAAATACTAGCTTTCCCTCAACAATAAATTTCAGTGTATTTATCGAATATGAAAAATTGGGAATTTAGCACGTCATACGGAAATAAATTTTGATAAATTTTGTATTCCCGAAAATAACTTTAACAAGTTTTTTAAGTTGTTCCCATTTATGTGAAATGTAACAACACAGTACACAAAGCTATAACAACTAAAAAGAGACAACACAAAATAAAACATCATCGAAGTAAACCGTTGTGACATAAACACTAGCACAACTTAAAATATTTCTCTTTAGTTGACTCTGGAGAAGCTACTTACTTTTATTTCAAGAAGATATTTCTTTGGAGAAAGAGTAGAGAAAATAATGTAAAATTTGAAGTTGATGATGTAAGATTTTTACAGTGGGTAGATATGATTACTGTACATTGATTTCATTGTTAAAAGTGAAAATGGAAGAATTTTGAGTTGGCTCTCTTTAGAGGAACTAGTGCGATATATAATATTTATTTTCAAATGACAGTTGGTTTTTTCAAAATTTTATTAGCTTTAGGGGAATTGTAGGCACTTAATTTAAATTTAAAAATTTACAATGTCATAATGCTGTAAGAACTTATTGTGGTTAGATTAGTAGAGTATTCAAAAACCCCATATTAATATACACACGGAGAGACGTACAGATATACATCGTGAAATTAGCTGAGATGTAAATATATAACAACCTAGTCCGCATCATATATGGGGTGTAAAAAAGCAAAGTCTAGACATTAAAAATTAAAAAAAAGCCAACATATACACCCAGAGAAAAAACATGTTCAAATATGGTTAAAGAAAAATTTAAACATATTTTGTTAATAAAACCATATAATTGTCACCGACAACCATATTATGGTTGCATTAGTCCTTCATCAAAAAGCCACAACTATATTATGGTTGCCTCCGAACATGTTATGATTAAAAATAACTTAAACATGTTTAATACTTATAATAGCATGGTTAGTTTTCAACCATAGCCTGTTGCTCTTACAAAAGAGGAAAACATATTATTGTCATATTTAACAATAACATGTTTAGAGGCAACCATAATACGGTAGTTTCTTATTGATGGAGGACTATTTTAAAAATAATATGATTTTCGGTGACAATAATATGGTTTAATTAAACAAAATATGTTTGAATTTTTCTTTTAAAATAGTTTTGTTGGAGGTGACCATATTTAAACATGTTTTTTCTCTACATGTACCTTTTTTTTACTTTCGGTGAAGAGTATAACAAACCCACAACATGGGATTTTATTAAAAAAATTATAGGTAGTCGTGGTTTTGCTCATGTCCAAGCCATGTATAGACCGATCAGGCTGAATTTCAACAGCAAACTTTAACGGAGTATGTATGACATAAATATAAAACAACTTGCCTATCATATCTGGTGTCTTCAGAAAACCCTTTTCTAATTTTTTTGCTACCTGGACTACTACTTTTTAACTACCTTAAAATCAAATGGTTAAAGTAGAAATACAAAAAACTATAAGTGAAAAAGAGACAAATAATTTTGAAACTGCTGCCTTATTGGTAGTCTATTTTTTATTATTATTGGTCCACTTCGACTACAAATTTCCGTATTAAGCAATAAAAATAATATTTTTATTTTTAACATACTATGGGTTCTTTAAACATATAACTGTTACTGGTCAAATTTGACCTCCATGAAGTGATGGTTAATAATACCAATATTGTGCTTACCACTAATAATAGTATAGTTGTTTTCAATCAAAATATTGTTATTGTCAACGATAAAATATTCTAATTTAGTTAGATTATTGTTGCCGGTGATAATAATATGGTTGAAGTGACTAAAACACCTTTCAAAAACGACTGTGTCGCTTTATAAAATAGATTAAAGCAATACACAGCCTGTGTTCTTTAATATACTATGACTTAGTCATTTACGACAACGACAACTGTAATAAGGCTGATAGGTGTTGATAACGTTGTTTACTGACAAACCGATGTTATGTGGGGCGCGTATGAGATAATGAGTGACTTGTTGTCGCTCGCTTAAGTTATCGATTGCCATTGTGGTGCGGGTAAATTATCTTCAGAAATTATTCTGAGTCGATCTCTATAGTAAGATGAATATCTAATGCGTTATAAAATTCAACGCAAGTGCATAATACTTGCTTCATCCATGTTGGTGTATATGCTATGAATATACAAATTTGTAAAATTCGCGAAAATCTATTAAACTATCAAAAAAGCCACTTAATTTCTCGGTTCAACTTTGCATCACATATGCTTAAATCAAATTAGTCGCAACTCACACAGGGAAAATTCTCGGAAATTTTTTTCAATTCACGGTCAATTTCACCAAGTTTAGCTGTAATCAGGGAATCCAGAATTAAGCTCTAAAAATGCGTTTTATGCGCATTAAGTATGCAGTAAAAACTTGAAAATATGTCATGAAAATTGTTAAAAATTGGTCAGAAAGCTTTGGCAGCACTGGTTACGGACACAAACAGTTTAAATTGGAAAGAAGTATTTATGGGAAACATGTGGAATTATAGACCGATTTTCACCATTTACATAGATTCTTCCTTGCCAATAAAAAATGTTATAATTTTGCGAAGCACTAATAGTACATTTAAAAAAATAAGCTCACAATTATGCGATTAAGTGAACTAAATCTTAACAAGTTTTATTTTCAAGTGCCACAACATTCCCTTTCTACGAAGCACGTTTGTAAGGGAGAATAGTAACAAATAACTGTAAAAATACATTCAGTGTGTAAATCTTTAAGGTACACTCACCAGTTTGTATATGCGTTAAATAAAGCGCTTTTTGTGTCAGAAATGTATTGCTTCCAAGTGGGAATTTTTCATATAAAATTCATTCCTTCCGTAAGCGAGATGGTAAGCGAATCTCTTACTTTTCCCCATAATAAACCTGCTTTGCTTGAAGCACATTTTTTTATTGGGTTAGTACAATTAAAATGTTCAGGGTGGCCCAAAATTAACGAAGGGGTTTGAATTCGTTATAACTTTTTATTTAAGAAATAATTATTAATTTTTTTTTTAATACAGTATATAAATAGGGAATATTTTTAGTTTAGTTATGAAAAATAACACCTCGCAAGTGGTGGCGATTTTCTGCTTCGCAAATTCGTGCTATTTTCAACACATTTTCCATAACCTTTCGTAAAACTTCAGGTGTTATGTTGTTTATTTCGTCGCGTATTGTGCTTTTAATTGCTGAATGGTTCTAGGCTTATTAATGTAGACATTTCCTATAACTAAATTTTCAAGCTTGAGGTCTTTTTTTAATTTTATATAAAAACTTTAAACGTTTATTTTAACCAATATCGACACTTCTTTGAGTGCCTTCTTCGGGGTTTTTTTCTTTTCTTATTTAACAAACAAATTAAACAATATATTAAAATGACAAATTAAAAATTTTTTTCAATTTAAAATAAACGTTTAAAGTTTTTTATATCCATAAAATAAAAAAAAACCTCAAGCTTGAAAATTTAGTTATATTTAATAATAAAGGTCGAATAAAATACATATAATGTAGACATTTCCTTTTAAATAACCCCAAAAAAACCATCTGGGGTGGTTAAATCCGGTGAACGCGGAGGCCAATTAATATGACTTGTACGCGAAATAATTCGTTCACCAAAGAATTTAAAATTTTTTCCAACA
The DNA here is from genome assembly GCA_949318255.1 of Pollenia labialis. Classification (NCBI taxonomy): domain Eukaryota; kingdom Metazoa; phylum Arthropoda; class Insecta; order Diptera; family Polleniidae; genus Pollenia; species Pollenia labialis. The sequence goes on along the minus strand of OX439143.1, from coordinate 105,653,860 downwards.
TTGTCCGATATGTGACACCATTGACGGAAACGGCGACCCCGTGTTCATTTTCAAAACAATAATCAATTATCCCTTCGAATGATACACCGCACCAAACCGTACACTTAGGTGAACAGAAGGGCCAGGATTTCGCCAAAAATTTTTTTTTTTTTTACTGCGAAAGCTCTTGTAGGCTAATCAAATTCAACATGTATCAAAATTTGCCTCAAAAAGGCAAAAAATGCGATATAAACTTTAAAAATGCTGGAAACAGGCTCTTTTAACTTAATAATGCAAAAAAATGCAGCAAACTGTTAAATATGCACTAACAAATCGATACCAAAATTCTTTAAAAACTCTAAAACTGAAAAATATATTTATTATATTTTTTCTGCCTTCTTTGGTCGCACATGGAAAATCATGCAATTGCATTTTTATGGTTTCGCTGGTTAAATTAACTACCAGTTATAACTGTTATAAACGTATTGTTTAGTAGAAGTTAAAGTAACAGTTAGTTTTAACTGAACCTTGTGAAATTGGCGGTAAAACATTAATCAGAAATTAAATAAGTTTTAATAAAAATTTTAATCAAGTTAATTAAACGTTTAATTATAAAAACAAAATTATCGCAGAAAATGTTGTAAATATCTAAAAATGATTAATTGCTTCTATTAATTTGTTTACTGGTGCAAATTAAATTAATGTTTTAATTAATAACACAAATTCTTTAATTGAAATCTATTTATATTTTTTTCTGTGCACTATACACAATACGCTCACTCCATTTATTCCATATTTTTTTTGCTCTTTTTTGAAATTTAATTAATACTTGTACTTAAACTAAAATAGGAGAGCATGTTTTATGTAATTTCCGATGTTGTTGGTGCTGGTTTTTTTGACTCTTAATTATTTATTCTTCAGAATTTAAATTTTTATTAATATTTTTTTTAACCAACATAGAGATAGACGGACATAATGTTGGTTTGCTACAAATACATTTTTATTTCGTTTGCAGTTTTGTTTTGTTATCCAACACATTCATTCGCCCTTTTTTAATTTAGTCCTCCATTATGTATGCACTCGCTCCTTTATAAATGGGAATTTTTAATGTTCATGTAATTATCTCGACGGATTTGAAAATGTATTAACATTTGACTTAATTTTCTTTCTTTCTTTTTAGCTTTTAGTCCTCATTTTTTTTTGCAAATGTTAGCATTTCTTTTTGTTGCTATTTGCAACTATTTTAGTATTAAAATTTTTCTTTCGCTTATTTTTGTATGATTTAAAAAAAATCAATTAATTTGCTACAGTTTAACCTGAGTTCAGTTGAAACATGCAAAAATGTATTGAAAAAAGTCATCTATAATGGATATGCCCTCGTATTAAGTGCATACACTTGTAAATGATAAATCTTTTGAATTTCTGTAATTTTTTTTCAAGTTTTCTTAATTTAAATAAAGAGGTCATCAAAATCAATAAATTTGCCTTTTAATAGAAATTCTTAATATTACCTCTTAAGAATATTAATTGAAATTTATGGCCAGAAAATGTAACTCTGATAAATTATTGATTTTAAAATGTAGCAAAAAGAGTAAAACTGAGAAAACCAGCAAAATACATTTTAAAAGGAAAATTTTTGCAAAATCGTTATAGTTCTTGTAGGAAAAAGCAAATGGTAACACAAATAAATTAATGGCCTGTTCAACGATTTCGAAAGAACGACTTCGATCGCATTCTAAGCGATCGAAAACTGTTTTGGGTTCAACTAACTTTATTATATACGAACATTCGTTTAGACGACAACTCGAAAGAAAACGTAAGTACTTTCATACAAAAAGCGGTTTATTAATATCGAAGGTATTGTCGACATTACGAAAACAAATGTCAAAGCCACTCACTTGTTGTTTTGTTGTCGAATCATGGAATTTACAAAAAAACAAGAAATATTTAAGAGTAATTTAAATAAATTATAAATTAAAATTAAGAACAAATGTTAATTATATTAAATAAAAAAACTTTTATTGATTACAATACGCCACAAAAAATTAGGCTCAAAAATAAGATTTTGTTTAAGCTTAATTGGGGGGGGGGGGGCTAAACACTAATATGTCACTCATTTATTTCTCTCTTAAGCGTTTTTGATATATTCCCGAAAATCGTGTTTGTCTGGAGTTATATTACATATATCCAAAAATGTCGAAATCTACGACCATATGATACCCTACACCACAATTTTTAAAAACAAATTTTCGAGAGCGTATGGCTATATGATATAGATATATATACATATATATCTATGTTTTAAATTTCATTAAAATCGGTTTGATGTTTCTGAGAGGCAAATACTGCCCTCATCTCCCCTCGTGGTCCTATTTTTTTTAACAATGCATAGCTTATGTGTCCGTTATAATATAGATCTATCTACATTTTCAATTTCATTAAAATCGGTTTGATAGTTTCTGAGGGACAGAAATTGCCCCCTATCTCCCCTTGGCCCATTTTCAATAGGCTAAGTCGTTGTGCCAAAATTGCGACCTGTACTTTTTACACAAGGTTACATGGACACCCAGCCGGACGGACATCGTTAGATCAACTCAGAATTCTGAGTCGATCGGTATACTTTAAGGTGGGTCTAGGACCAATATTTTAAGGTGTTACACACATCAGCACAAATGCATAATACCCTCTTCACTATTGTGGTGTGGGTATAGTAAATTTTTAACCGATCAACACAGTATAAATACATACATATGTATGTGCTGAAAGAGGAAAATCATTTGTATTCAATAGTTTTAACAATTCAGATGAACAATTCTTGAGATTTTTCAAAATAACTAGCTAAAACAACTGCAGAAAAACATATTTTTCGCAAATATCTCGAAAACGCTTTTTAGGCGAATACAGAGAGGAAAATCCTAACTTGGCGAGAGGTGCACCAGCGTATGGAGCAAATAAATTTTCGATGGACGAGTAACCGAAAATAATAGGCTTAAATCTAAACGTCATAACTCCATCCATGCGTTCAATTGCAAAGTGGGAAAAAATTTCAGAAAACAACAAAAGCCTGCAAGACACTGTTGGTGGTACCTATAAACAAAACTATTTAACTTCGCTAGACCATATACTTGATCCGACGCTGCTTTGGTCATCGGCTGTAACACCTTGTTGTAGCATGTTGGAGGATAAAGTTAAAAGTGCTGAAACTCAGTCAGCAGATATCAGAATCACCACCAAGAGTTTCTAAAGCTGCGACAGGTCCCTTTATATAATTATTTGAAACACTACAAATTTTGGAGGAAAACAGCAACCATTTTAAAACTTCATCCAAACGATGAAGGATAGAGGTCGATAGTGAGAAATAAAATACAAACTGCTCTTCAGGTAAAAAAGAGGAATACGGTTTCTAAGGAACAACTGTAGTTAATTTGTCACCAAATGCAACTACTGCCGAGGAGCAATATTGACTTGGGACTTATTTAATTTTCTTTTGCATTTTGTTTGATTGGCTTAAATATTTATTTTTTGTATTATTTATTTTAAATTCAACTTTTGTTTATACTTTTCTTAAGTTTTTTTTTTCAACAAAAAAGGTTTTTTTATTTTTGACATTTTTATACAGCTGATAAAATTTCAAACGTGGTTGTATTTGTTATCAAGCAAATAAGTATTATTTTTGATACTTTTGAACAAAAAAGCAACAAAATATAGAAATATCTTATATGGCAATACTTTATTTTTTTAGTACGTAAGTAACAAATATTTGCACTCGTAAGAGCAAGCGATCGAAAGCTGTCGAGATTGTTGAACCCAATCTGATTCGAAATCGAGCGAATGGATGGCGATCGCTTCGATTTGCTGTCGATATAGTTGAACAGGCCATAAAACTAAACAGTTTTTTTTAAATAAAATTTATAATGAAATTTGAAAACAAGAAATTAATTCTAATAACTAAAAGTGATATGGTGATCCTTAGTTCGACCAATTTTTTATGACATTAGACTGGCCCACGCTTGTATGCAAAAGGAAAAGTATATTCGGCTTCTTTCTCTACAAGTTGCGTCTTTTATATTTTACATGTTATAGCACATGCATTTACTACTGGGGTCTAATCACCGCATACGATATCGAGTACAATTGCTCGAAATTATTTATTTTGGTATCATTTTTCTCGATATCGAATGAAATTTATTGAATTTGAAATAATAGCATTCGATATCAAGAAACTCGACATTACATTTCACGAGTTTTCATTCGATACGTCAGTGTCGATCGTATGCAAAAAAATTAGATACTTTATTCGATTCGAGAGTATCGAATGCGGTGATTAGACCCCTGGTTTATCTTTATTGTACTTGTTAATGTGGTTTTGGCAGTGCATATTTGTTAAAGAGTATATATTCATATCATTACGGCATTAGAATAAGTTGTTTCCCATTTGTCTTTGATCCCGATCGATCCCTTGATATAAATATTTAACGTATTTCGAAAGCAGAATTAAAAAGAAACGAGTTTATGTTAGCAAATTTTAGAATTTCTGGTTTTTTCTAGCAGTTATATTTCTGGTATCAACATAAAAGTTAAGGAAGTTTAGGATTGTATTTAAGAAACGATTAGACCGTTAGAATAATTCGTAAGCTTTTAGGCCAATAAAACATTTTGAATAAGAGTCTTAAAAGCAGTTGGGCAAAAAAATTTACGTTCAAAGTAGATTTAAATTAAATATTTGACTGCGGCACAAAAGATCCCCTAAAAAAATTAAGAAAGAGAAGGACAAACTGTTTCATATAACGCAGACGGAAAGTAATGTGTGTTGCAGCATGGCGGTAATATACATGAATTTAAAGGAAAAAGAAGACAGCAGCGGAATTAGTGGCTAGACAATTGCATAATATTGAAAGTTAAAGATCGTATGAAAAATTGTTGGATTATTTACGCAGAGTTTTCCGACAGTGATTCATCGCTTGAAAAAGTTAAATATCATGAAAAATAAAATACGGCTAAGCCAATATGAAATCTATTTTTACAACAACTTTATTGGATCTATTGACGGTGTAAATCTTTCTGATCGCAATACCATACATGTTGTCGGATATGCAGCTCAAGCTTTAGGTATACCTGCCTTAACGCGTACTATAATACAACAATACAGAAACGATATCCGAAAAAAGATATCAGTAGCTGATTAGGATTTTAGAAGATCCAGTCGTATTACACTGGGATAGCAAACTATTGCCCGATATTTCTGATGAAAACAAAACAAAAGGATAGAGTTCCTGTACTCATCAGTGGCAATGAAAAGGAAGCACTTTTAACAGTTCCGAAGATTACAAAATGATGTTTGCGCATCTGTAACGATTGGTCGATAAAAACAAATTTGCTTTGACACTACCGCCACCAATACTGGCTTAGATCTAGGTGAATGTACCTCAATTCAGAAAGAGATTAATTAAAATTCTAATACGGATTGCTACACAAAAAAATGAAAACCCTACTTCAATTAACATATTAGTTTATTTGTTAAAAATTTATATTATTAATCAAATTCCGTACTGATTTTCCTCCTGCAAAAAAATTTATCATATCATATTTGTGAGTTTAAGCGTTTCTTGCTGTTGAGTTTAAATCAATAGGTTTAATTAAAATGTGAGACCACCAGCAAAAGTGGCTAAATAAAACGTAAACACAAATTAATATTAATTTTTTTTAGTCAGCACATTTAATTGAAACAACCAAAAAATCGTTAGAAATTTGAAAATATTTTGAAGTTTTGTGTATTTGTTTTCATAATTGCAAATATACACACGAAAATTATAATTTGTATTTTCAATTGAGGCGTATTAATTGGAACAATTAAAAAAATTGTTTGAAACAGTATTACTTGATTTAATTGCATTTGGTGAATTTTTTTCCATATTTATTATTTCTTTATTTATTTGTTTATTAAATATAGATGTTTTTATATAAGCGATGATTATCTACAAGAAAAAAAAGAAACGTATGCTAAATTTCTACATAACCTTGATAAATCATTAAATTATCGCAACCTCTAAATATTAACCGATTATTCTCAAATTTGGACTGAGAATTTTTAAGCACAATTCGAATAGAAAAAGGCTTGTTCAGAGCGAATATTCGATTGTTTTGTATTTTGGGCAACCCTAATGTATATACTTATATCATCATCAGTGAAACTGAGAAACAGTAAAACTACACGATATCAAATCACTAACTAACTCATGCGCTTTGGGTACGTGATACCAGTTGCACAACAATATCTTATAATTTACATATAAAGTGACTTGAAAAGTTGATAAGTCAGATGTAAAAAACATGTCGTTTGCATGCACCTTTAGTATCTTTTTTATATTATACACCACCTACCTGTGCCGATTTTTATAACACATAAACCCCTTAAGCGAAGTAAACTTTTTGCGTCGTTCTAAATATGCCCGTTTGGCTGGCAGAAACGAAAATCAAAGATAACATGTTTCAAGGGCTTTTGGTATGATTAATAAATACACTGAAAAAAGTTAAAGTCATTTTATTAATAATATAATTACAAATGAAAAGGCCTTTTTGTACCCTGATTTTCATTTTTTTAAATTAATGATTCTTTTAGCTCTCAATTAGCTCTTTAATTTCCGCAAAGAAATTTTTCGCTTACTGTCGTGGTTTCCGAGATAATTGCAAAAAACCAGTGATTGTAAACGGGACAAAAAACGGAATTGGGTTTTAAGGGGTAACCGTTTAAACAGTGATTTCTACGAAACCTGACACAATATTTTATTGGGATTAATTTTAAAAGGTTGCGTTCTAATGTGCTCTATAAATGGTTTCGATTTCAAAATAAAATATGAATTACATTTTTTGAAATAAATTGTTAAAGAAATTGTAAACGGGACATTGTAAACGGGACAATTTTTCCACCATGATTTAAAATTTTTTTATGTTGCTATTTATAATCCTTTATATAAGAAATTTAATAAAAAATGTTTTTCAGATCATAAATATGCCTTAGATTAGAGTTTTGTTGTTCCAAATGCATATTTTCTAATATACACAAGTATGTGCTAAAAGTTGTAGTACTTCGTTTACCATTTATCTTTTTTTTTTCGAATCAATTTATTTAAACGCATATATTAAAAAAATATAAGCAATTCTCTAAATAAATCTTGAAAAGAAAATTTTTTTTTCCCATTTTTTGTGGTTGACGTTTTTTTGGAAATAGCCATATAGCACATACCTAATTGAATTTTTTTTAAAATTGGTCGGTAGGTCAAACCAAATTTTACTCTTACATTTCTTGCACAAACAATAATCAAAAAAAAAAAAAATGCTAAAGAAAGTTCAGACAATTGTACCCATACAACCTTTTAGGGGTGTAAAATTACATTGCTTGACGAGGGTTAATGTATCTAAAAAATGTTCATAGCAAATTATATGATGTCCGATCGAAACTTGCTTTCAAGGAGAAAAACTTTTATACACGTGCAATCGTTTTTCTGTGCAAAGTAAGACTTTTTCATAATTACTGTTCTAAAGGCGACTTACTTTCCAACAAAATATTGACAAAAATATAAATAACTTAATTGGGTTAAAATAATCTTTTTCTATTAGATTTATCATTTCTGCTGGTCTTCCATCGCAAATACTTCTGCGTACATCTGCATATATGTTTATGTAAATGAGCAAAAAATTTCTTACTACTTCATCTGGTTGTCTATAGTTTATAATTCAGTATTTCATTTTAAAGGTTTTATCTCATTTCTCTTAAATTTGTTTTAATTTCATTTCAATGTTTTTTTCTTACCTTTTTTGTGTCTTTCGTGTCAGTACGAGTATCTCACAATCAGCATAAGTAAATAAGTGAAACGTGTGTACAATCTAAATAAATACACACGTATTTACTCACATAGATACATTTAAATATACAAACATATGCGAGTAAAGAATTGTAGAAATAGTGGCGCTTGTGAAATAAAAAAATATTCGTACAATTTCCATTTAGTTCACTGCTCCAAAACCGAAAACAGGCACATTTGTGTAGAGCCACCACACAAGACCTCTCCTTAATGAACAAAAAAACATAAAAACTGTAAGAATAAAACTGAAAAGAAACATTTAAACCAATATGACAACTCAGTATTTAAATTGCTTAATTTTATTATTTTTATTTTTTCTTTTTTCGTTGAATTTTAAACTATTTTCGTTTATTTTTTGCAAATGCTTTTTCCTTATATTTTATTTCGTACTACAATTATTTCATGTGCTCGTATTTGCAATTGATGCCATTGCCACTATACCTGTGTATAATGTACAACTTTTGGAGTTGTCCCTCTAGCTGTGCATGTGTATGTGTTTCAATAGTTAAATTCATACTTATTTAGTGCAGGCATACATACTTGTACATTTGAATATGTGTTCAGTAATTTGTTACTTCCCTTAACTACTTTATCTACATATGTACTTGCTATTGGGTAAGGGAAAGTATGTGTTTCCATACAAGTCACTAATAGCGCACATATAAAACGAAAACAAAACAAAAAATTCTAAGGCGTGTTTTAGCACCTTAGCGAAAACTTAGTTAATATGAGGATTGTATGGGCCGTATAAAAGTGTTCCATTATTACAACTTTACCTAAACCTACCAGTACTGAAATTCTGTAACTTTTAAACGACAGAAAATTATCGTTAAGAAGTTAAAATTCGTAAGCTAACGATAATTTTCGTTAAGAGCTATTCTGTAAAGAAAGTTTAACAATTTTTATCGGCAAACAATGTCGGTAGTTAACGTCACAAAAAAGTTCTTGTTAAATAATAACGATAACAAATGTACTGTTAAAAGATGAAAAATATAGTGTAAAGCAGCCAAATTTTAACACAAAAAAAAAGCAAGAAAGTATAGTCGATCAATCCCGACCCTACATTACAGTATTTGGGCGAACATATTTCCGCCAAAAAGAGTATGCTGTGAGGTTAAGAATCACATAAGAGATTTTTGTGCCAAATATTATCTAAATATCTACTACTATGACTATAATTACAACAATAAGATAAATAATGGACTGAATCTAATAAAAAAATTTCTGCTGATTTATGTAGGCTTCAACGAAATAATTTTAGACTTAACTAAGCCCAAATGTCTATAAAACAAGATGGTTAATGGGCACAAAACCCTATTCCGGAACGAAGTTTGCATGAGGGCTATAAAAAATAAATAACCGCTTTTCCATTTTTGAAAACGTTCGACTTTGTGACAATAAACGCATTTGTGCCAAATTTAAGTAAATTATTTACAAAATTGCGACCTGCAATTTGCGCACAAGGTTATGTTGGACAGACTACCAGCCAGCCTGAGAGAAGGACGGACCACGCTAGGTGGTCCGTAGAACCTATTTTTAAATGGGTTACACACAATTGTACAAACACATAATGTCCTCTTCACATACAGTAGTGTGGGTATAAAAAGTAAGAGCAGAATATTGTGCTAGAGTGACTGAGGCATCTCGAACTTTTTCCCTAAGTATAAAAAGACATATTTGTTTATAAATATAAGCAATATTTACTTCGATAAAATTTCGCTGTATTTATCTTAACGATACGATTATCATAATAAAAGTCAGTGAATCGCACTATAAATCAAGACGGCGTTGAGAGTGTACAGTGAATTTAGCAACCGTTGCTAAAACTGTGTATTTTTAGAACTACATACGTTGCTTTAATTACACTAAAGTTTGTTCAAGTGAAATTGAGTTTGTTTATATTTTATTTCCAATTAAAAAAAAAACTGACAGCTTATTAAAAGGAAATAAGCAAACACTTTTTTTGAAAGGTAAAAACGTAAGAATATGTTTCCTTTACTTGATATTTGTTTGTCATAGATAAGGATACATTTAACATAGATAAATTAAAAAATAACCCGGAAACGCGAAATAAATTCAATTCCTGAGGTAATTGTGGTTGGGGAATCCTTAAAAAATTATATTTGGGATTTTGGGATAATTTTATGTATTTGTTTTTATATTGTTATCAAAGAAATCTATTTAACCCTAATCCAATAATCTTTAACATTTATACGTTTAAAAGTATATATTGGTTGTTTAAATTTTAGTCATATGATTGTGGTATTACCAAACTGATATATCCCAGGTCTCTTGCCGCAGCTGTAAACATACATATATACATATGCTCTTGCACAAATACGTACAAACGTATAAGTACAAGCCCTGAAGTTGTTGCTTTCCTACTATTTTTTTTTTTTTGGAAATACCTTTTTTTTATTCATTCATATAAGCATGAAACACATTTTTATCCTAAAATTTTAGCCGCCAGCATTTTAAGCATATTTTTTTATGTTCTTTATTGCTACGAACTTAAGCGATAAGGTGAAAATAAAATTGTTCTGGTATCTTTTCTCCTTCCACAATTGTGTTCCAACTACGATTTTCGGTGTGCTTTTTGTAAAAAGTATTTTAATTTAACTTAAAAGAAAAGCCGGTGTTTAAATTTATTTAGATCGTTTGCTGCAGACTAAAGTTGGTAATAGAATGTTTGACTCACACTTATATTTTTGGGAGAAAGGTGGTGGGTGATTAAGTTGGTACTTTTTCATATCCAAATATTTTTGCATTATAATTAATGAAAATAGTTATTAAATCATTTTTTAGATACAGTTGATTTTGAGTTGTTGCTTCGGCTTTTTTCTTTATGTAATGCTAGCATACATTTAAATTTTTTTTTTCCTTTAAGCTAACCCTGCCAAGCTCTGCGCTTGTCTGCAGGAGACAAACCAGAGTCTCTTGCGGGAATCGAACCCGCAACCGCGGCACTGATAGACTAGCTCGATAATACAAACTTGTTAGCTCGACTTAGCTTTACACGAATTAAGAATTTTTCAGCTTAAATTCTATACAATTTTGGTCTTGATCGACTTATTTAATTCAAAGTTATGCACAAAAAAGTAACTAAGCGTACAAGTGAATCACTCGTTCACTCGACTTGGCATATTTTGGAATTGATATGTAGAATGAAATTTAATTAATAGATAGAAAAAAGAAAACTAAAATTGCTTTGTTTTGTTATGGAACTCCTCATATGGACATTTATGAACAAAATATTTAGTTAGACAAGACCGATTTTATGACATGGGTTTTGCATGGAGTGTTTTATCTTTTCAGATTTATTATGCAAACAGGTCATTCAATAAATTATGGTGCATTCTCGTTGTTTTCAAAACAGTGAATTTGATTTCCAAATCGGTATTTGGTAAGTTTGAACCAATTTGCGGTAAGATTTTATCTCAGGTTTGTAGCATTGAATGTAGTTTTTGATGAAGCGGGGCCAGATTTTGCAATTTATCGTCATTTTGATAACTTTTTAATTAAATTTCAAATAAATGCGATTTAAATTTAATATTTTGTGGCAAATAGACCAGTATCTGATATATTCGGCTGTGCAGATTCCCTCAAACGAGAGTAAGAATATTTCAGGAGTAGGCTTTACAAGGGATCTTTAAATTCCTAATCAATATTAATAAAACCTGGGGACAATTAGACTTAAATTAAATTAAATATGTCAAGTTTTTAGAATTTATCTGACCGATCATCAAGAAATTCGGTATAGTGATTTCTAGACCAATTTTTAATAACAGTATATGTAATTAGTCCTTAAGTTATTTTAAAGTGCTTTTTTAACGGAGGTTTTATATGGGACGTATTGTAAATTCTGGACCGATTATCTCAAAATTATTTTAGTGTGATTTTAAGTCTTACAAAACTAAGTTCAACCAAATTTCACCCCAACATCATTATAAACTATTCCACAAGCGTAGGCTTTTGTTCGGACCTGTGGTTAATTGGGGAGTGATCTCCGCAAAATTTGTAATTGTGATTTTCTTAGTCTTTTTAGTCTTATGAAACTATAACAGTCCAAATTGCACTACAAAATCATTATTATTATATGGTTTTAGGCTTTCTAAAGTGTTTTACGAGAGTGGCTTTATGTGTAATATAAAGACCGATATTAGAAAAATTTTATGGTTTTTTTCTAGTCTTATCAAACTAAATAAATTCAATAAAAGCATTATTCGTTGCGGTTGTGGGCGTACTAAGGTGATATTTTTTATAAATTCTAACGGGTATAACAGGTTTAGACACCTTTGAAAAAGATTGTATTTAGTATACATTGACGATAAATATAAAACAATGTTGACGTTTTCATAATTTTTTTTCAAAAATTTTACGATTTTATACAATCATAGCGATATTACAAATGTTGGATCGTTGGTTGTTTTACAAACGAAATTTAAAAAAAAATGATTTACAAAAGTGGATTATGGGTTAAGGTCTTATGATAATACAGATTTATACAATTGTTTCTTTGTGCTGAATTCGTAATATATGGCTTCACTAAAATGAATCAACTCAAAACTAACCAGCTTTCACTTTTTGACAGCAAACGATCTACAGTAATAATAAATATCCACTGTAAAAATCTTACATCATTTACTCTACTCTTTCGACAAAAAAAAAAAAAAAAAAAAAAAACAGTTTTATTTCTCTTTGTAATATAAGAGATCATTAAAAAAACTATTTTTGGCTCTACTGAAAATTTATAAATTTTAAGTAAACCTCTTTAACCCTGAAAGGTTGCTCTTCATTTTAGCACGATTTAAAAAAAATTCTGTCGGAATGATTTTTAAAGTAAAAAATCAACAAAAAATAAAAGTTATATTTTTTTAACTCTTTTTGTGTTTTCAAATTAATTAACTTTTTTAAGCTTTCGTCATCCGCTAACGTTGTATATAATTTAAATAAAAATAAAAAAGTTATATGATAAAGGTTAAATGGGCTTCGTCGACTCGACGAACAGTAACCGTACAGGGTTAAACGAGACAGTGCGATATGTAAATAAAACCTTTGACATTTGCATGGGATAAGTTAAAATCATACCTGCATCACTTAATTACCATGTAAAGCTGGAGGTCCACACCACGCTTTACTCCCTTTTTCGTTGAATACGCAGCTGCCAAAAAAGTAGAATCTGTGCAGTTATACGTAGTAAGTTACATGCACAAAAGCGTAGATGCCTTGAAGCGAAAAGTAGGATTACTTTCTACTTTTGTAAGCGTCACAAGCAGCGTTCGAACATATCAGCTCATTTTGACAAATAAAATTTTATTTTTACTTGTGCTGCTGCTGCATAAAAAGCGTTGCATGTACCTTGAAACGTAGAACGCAAGAAGGGTAATAAAACCATGCACAGTGTGGAGGCCAAAACGCGTGATATGGAACTCCAGCTTTATGTATGTTTTTCATAAATACACAGAATACCTTAACAATTGTTTTGTATTGGCTTGGACTTCCTACACGAAACTTCCCCTCTAGTCTATTTCTATGCTTTAAACTCCTCCACTGAAATCTTCAGTTATCATCAGTTGATTTAGTATCTTAAATTTGTCTGGCTATTTTTATTTTTTTTCTACTCTTCTTCGATTAAAAAATATCGTTTGTTAAGAAAAAAAAAACAGTTTGTCTAATTGTGGGTTGATTTTGCATCAAAAAGCCACAACAATTTCGCTGTCTGCTTTATTTGTATTCGACGAAAATTTCTCTTTTATACTTGGGTATTGTTGCTGTTTTAAAAATACATACTTCAATATTTGTATGCGTTGATGTTGAAGCAAACACCTTTTTCTAAAATGTTTTAGCAAAAACTTATTAGAAATAATAAAAATAAATAGCAACAACAACATCAATATCAACAATACTTTCATATTGTACAATACACTAGAGATAACAATAACATTGTTGTTGTATATATATTTGATTTTTTTCATTAATTTATTTAATTATTTATATTTACATATTTAAGATTAAAGAGCAAAAAGATTTAAATTTTTTTAATATATTTTTTTAGAAATCCAAAAGAAAGGCATTACTCATTTGTTTAATGGGGGCTTTTAAAGAAACAAATTGAAAATTATAAACTGAATTGTCTAATCAAAGCAAATTTTTCGTAAAGCCAGAAGGTCTACAATTTATAAAATTTATAAAAAAGATAATAATAGACATTTTATTCATAAAATCAAGATTTTGTTGGTCGTGCTTAATTTCCAATTTTTATTCTTAATAAAAACACTGAAATTTATTGTTGATGGGATAAGCTATTCCTATGCGCATTTCACTGGTTTCTTAGGCCAATCCTCAGGAAACTTCATCCAAAGATTTTAGAAAAACTAAAGATATTAAACAAATAAAACTGTTAAGCGAATAAGAATTATAAGCAACAGTTTTACTTGTAACAATACCAAAGCTTAAACAAAAACAACAACAATAAAATCATTCATATCAAATGCTTGAGGTGTACATATTCAACACAATGACATTGTGGCTGCTACATTGAACAGAAAAATCAATACATCCGTACTTCAATCATAATTAGTACGGTATGTACGGATTTTCTTGAATCAAGTTCAGAAAAATGGATGTAAGTATGGATAATTTAAGTGAGAACTACTTAACTTAGCCATACTTAATTCCGAATTCGTACTTAAAATAATAAGAAAATGAGATTGATTGAAATAAAACCAAGATTGAATCAATTTTAAAAATGCTCTTGACTCAAGTATTATTAATTTTGTTTAATCCCGAAGTTGTACTTGGACTAATCCTTAAAAAAATGTTTTTTTCGTGTAATTTTTCAATGAATCCGCTCGAAGGAATTAAACCTGCGGAACTAAGATCGATAAATTTCGTTAAAGTTATTTTTCTTGATGTTATTGGTCTAAATAATATACATCGTGAAGTTTGATTAGTGAACAATTTTATTAATTTCAAGGTAAAATTCATTCATGAATGTTCTCTAAAAAAAATTGTTTTTCGTGTATACATTCCATTTCAGTGCTTTTTTCCAGCTATTTGGCCATAATTTTCTTGACATATTTGAAAAGGAAAACCAAATAATAAAAATACCCTAAAAAAGTCCATATAAATGTACCTGTATGTGTGTAGAATAAAAGAACATTGAATGCCAACCATGAGCAAAAAAAAAAAAAAGACACCAAAAATGGCCCAAAAAACAAGAACATAAAAAGTGCCCAAAATATACTGCAAAAAACAAAACTATAAAACGGCATTATCGGAGCATTGACGTTAGTTTTGGCAACATTTCGATTATTTTGCTTTTTTCATAGTTTCTGTTTTAATTTTGAATGACTGCAATGTCTGCCACGCCTACTTCCGCTTTATGGGCTCATAAAATTCTAGAATGTTGTTGACATTCGTTACACATTGCTGATGCAGTATGTTTCCACTCCCTTGTCCCAGCAAATAAAAATGTTATTCTCAAGGTTTTTTTTTTAAACATTGGTAAACTGGGTATGGAAAACTGTTAAAAGTTTAAAATGTCAATATCTCAATAATAAATGGAGGATGTAACCATAATATTGATTGAGTATGTGGATAATTTTTCACAAGTTTGTTTGGCGCCCAACGGCAATAAAGTTGACAGCCATTAAATAAGTGTGTGTCTTTTTTTTAATATAAATTTGTAAAAGTTACAAGAAATTAAAATAATATTTTTAACTCAATCCTATGCATAACTTTGCTTTACTTTTTTTTTTGCTACAAAAAAATCAAGGCATATATTAAATTTAAATGGTCGAATTCTGGTTTCAAAAAAATCGGGCATGTTCTGTAAATCGAAATGAAGAGGATTTTTTTGAAAACGATGAGGTACAGAAAGTTCTTGAAAATATATACCTTATACTTTGAGTACTAAATACCTTTACAAGAACCACTGTTGAAAACCGGATAAACAACAGCCATTTTGTAAATAATTTAGATCAGAATCTCGTTCAGTTTCAATTCCACTTCATTTCGAAGTGAGCGTATCATCGTATTTTTCACGTTAGCGTCAAGTGTTCTGTCATTTCTTTCTATCATTTTCTTAACACCAACGTGAAAAAATTATGATTCTCTCATTCATGTCTTCATTTTCATTTTCATGAAATCTAAAAATAGTTTGCCTCTACTGAACATTTTTAAATTTTCAGTTGATTGCTTAGCAGCTGTAGCTATCTAAACTCCAGGAAATAAACAAGCAGTATCTGTTGGGTAGCAACAACATCTAGGGATGATCAGTCCACAACAATCATGTGATTCCGAAAGTATATTTTTAACGAAAAAGTAAAACTTCGGGCAGAGACAATCTTTCTGAAAGACAAAAAGAATTTCCCGCAAAAAGTATACTTTCAGAAGGCTCTACCAAGAGTTAGTCTGGTGCCGTGCCACCTGGGTCTTCCGGTGGTATCTCCGGTCAGTCGCGATATCAAGAGATCGTACAGATCTTTTCGGATCTGTTGATTTTGGATGTTTGTGGAATCCCTGGTATTGACTGTACCAGTTTTCCCTGGAGGGAAAGGCATGAGAAATATTCTTAAGATTATCCCTACAAAACCCCTGGCGATGGCCAGGAAAGATGTTTACTTTTTGGTATCTGCGATCATGGGAAATTGGCAAGCATGTACAGATTTAAGAAGCCTTACAGTACGATTACAGCCGCAGGTGTAATTAAGATAATGGAAGACAAAAACGTGTAACTTTTTCACTGACACTATTCTGCGTGGACGAAAAGGTGACTTGCCGAAATGGGATCCGCCACTTTTTATGGATTATACTCGTATGATATCTCGGCTATGGGACAATAGTGTATATGGAATTCATTAAAAGTTTTGTCTGGTTCTTCGTTAAGTGTTAAGTTTAAAAAATTATGACATTGAATCAATGGGTCTTAGTGTGTCAGTTGAGCAGTGTCTGCCATATCTACCCTACCTAACCTAATGTTCAAAAGAAGAGTTGTGTAGTTCTCTTGCAAACACAGCTAAGTAAAAAAACTAAAAATTCTGTAAAAAACTCCATTCTATTTGTTTTTTTAAAATGGCTCCCTAAGCCATTATCAATATTTTTCAAAACAAGTTGAATATTCAATACCCCTGCATAACTCTCTATTTGCCATTTAAATTTTTAGAAACAGTTTTTGAGCCGTTTTCACAACTTATCGATAGCTAAAGGTAGGATTTTATCGGTCGTATAAATAGTGTTCCATTATTACAACTTTACTTAAACCTACCTGGTAGGATGGACCTAAATCTACTTTATCGCTCACTTTAGGTTAAAGTAAAGTTTTAATAATGGAAGCATTTTTATAAGGCCTGTTTAGCAATCAGTAAGTTGTGAAAACTGGCCTCAATCGATTTGCTCAGAATTTTGTTTGTTTGAAATGTGTAGGAAATATGCAGCAAATTGTAAGCATATTAAAATCTAAAAGTTTTTAGCACTCCTAAATTCTTTGCAACAGGGATCAAAATGTTCGACCATTAAACTACGGCAATTTTATAAACTAAATCTAATTTTATTGCAAAAGAATCTTAATTTAAGTTTATCATTTAACAATAATTTCCAACAACAAATTGCCAAGGATTTTAATAGTTTTTCTCTTATTTTCTTTTTTGAATGTATTTAATAAAGCAAATACAGAGGGCACTCTTTGTACTTGTATACGAGTTAGATTAGAATTTATCTACAATGAAATTTAGGAAATTTTTGGCGCAATTGTATCACAACAATAACCCTGTTTCTATACTTATTTCCTACTTCCATTTGGCTATCGTTTCGTGTCCAATTCTTCCATTTGTCCGTTTTTCCTCTGTGAGTGTGTATGCTAAAGAAGAAAATGGGACATTGCAATAAATCAAGGTAGATTTTGATTATGTCCTTCTCAAACTCAAAGAAAGAACAGACGGGATGAGTTAGAAGAGTAAGAAAAACTAACAATTTTTTGGCAAATAGCTGTCACTGTGACAGCTTGTTTCTTAAAGTGGTAGTTTTTTCCTTCTGTTTGCGATTTTTTTTTATTGTTTTATTCATATTGTTCTTTTGTTGGCGTTGCCGAAGCAATTTGTTTAAGGATAAAAGGAAATTATACATACATGTGTATATGCATTCAAACACATAAACAAATAAACATTTTTCAGCTATTTGTACATGCATAAATTTAACATTTAACACAGATATTTTCACTAGTGTAAAATATAAAAGAAAATAAAAATTAATGTCAAAAACCAAACCAGACGAGAGCTAGTGTTGCCAACAAGTCTCAAAACTATGTCGAAATTTTTAGGAAAAATAATGGCCGAGAATAGTTTCATTTTTATGGCTACTCATTTTAAGGCTTTCTTATGCCGTTTTCTTTTCCATAAAATAATGTGTTATTTTATTAAAAAATGCGATTTGGTGTACATTTCTTAAAAATATTTTGTTCTCTAAAAGGGTAGCATGTTTTATTCTTAACAATTAACCCGTACTGATGGTAAAAGGCATTGAACTTTTCGCCCCGTAAAAATCGACAGTGTTGACAGTGCCCTGTTAAATAGAAGACTTCGGTTTGTATACATGAGGCTATTCTTATAACGACAATGATTTACTTTAAGAGCAACAAAGTTACGAGAAAATTGGAAAAAGTTTGCATAAATAGCGAAAATTTTCAATATCTCATTCATGTCATAACATTAATTTAAAGTCCCGTGTTCAAATCAGTGCCATCATTAAGCTCAATTATCCATGCAAAATTTTAAATTAAGTTATTATTCAAATAACATAAAATTGTAATTATATTGTGTAAAATTAAAATGCAACACTGTCACAAGTGTGTTTAATGAGAAAAACACAACTCACTAAACAAAGTGTTTTGACACTTGGCAACTGAAATATCATCTAAACAAAGGTCCATCCATTAGGTCTGCGCAAAAGCCAGATGTTTATTTTGTTTATTCTTTAAAGATGTCAAAAGTTGTTTACATTTTTCTTGAGGTAATTGCTAATTGAGTAGTGTGAGCAGAAAGATAATTTTGTCGATAAACCGAGTATTAGTGCAATGAAAAATGTATATCTGAACGCCATATAAAATTATAAGGAATGCAAAAATTCGGTAGAATAAATTAGTGGAAATTCGTAAAAATTTGCTTAATGCGGCATAATAGCAAACTGTTAAGCCTATAGTACACGGAACGTAAAAAGCCACATGTGCATGTGGTTCTGACGTAATTTTGACGACACTACAAAGCCACAATAGCAAGTTCGTGTTGTGTGATGACGACAAAATTACGTCAGAACCTCATGCGCATGTAGCTTTTAACATTCCGTGTAATATAGGCTTTATATTTATCGCGAATATGGCTAAAATTCCCAAAATTTGCAAAATTTTAAACAAGCCTATAATTTATTTTAAATAGCTAAATCGGTAAAAAAAAAACTTTTAGGAAATAACATAAAAAGCGTAAAAAAATTAGCTTAAATGATAAAGAACAAATTGTTTGTGATGAGTAAAAAACAGCGCTTTCCACTTTTTCATAACTTGTGTTTGGTTCTCGTCAATATGTAGCATTATCATAGGGTAGCATAATTACAGCGTTGGCAACACATGTATGTACCTTTTGAAAAGGTGATATTTTTTGCGTAAAAAAGAAAACACCATTAGTTACAAGATTTATAAGCGATTCATTATGAAAATTTACAACATTTTATTACAAAAAGTTAGATTGCTGTATTTGGCTGCGCCGAATACCCTTCACCTAACGTAATGCTGCGTCTTAGACCACTGACCCATAACCCATATAACCAAACAAAATTAAAAAAATATGTGGAGTACACTTTTTCGTCTAAAACACATTTCTATATTTAAGCGGCCGATTATATATGTATTTGTTATATGAAAAAAATCAAGGAAGTCTACATCTAAAAAAACCCAAAATTAAGAGGCAATCGTAGATTTATGCTCATATCTCAGTCATTTATAGTTCGATCTGGCAAACAAAAATATATAGCATCCTAGCGCCCATCGATTTCTTGGGTCTTCGGAAAATCGATTTCAACATACAGACGGACGTTATTAAATCAACGTCGCTATTCATCAGGATCCAGTACTAGACCCTATAACCAATATTGTAGAAGTTCCGCTGTGGTGAAGCGTATTAAAATGCTGTAGCCTGCACCTTAAGCTACGCTCACACTTATCAAATATTTGACGAAAAAAAACGGGACCAACAAGAAAACTAAATAATCATTTCCTTCAATTCCAATACTTATTTTGATAATAACACCACATCTTACAAACAACAATTTGTTGCTATGTCTAGTAGATTAATTAGTTTATTTTTTGACATTAAGATCATGCTAAATCTCAATTGCTATGTTTGTACACCGTTTACCAATGCCCACCCGGGTGGTACTGCATATACATATATAACAGGCGATAAACAAGTTTTCGTCTTACAAAATTTTTGTTTTTCTTTGAAAGAACTTAACAAATTACTGAGTAAAAAATGGTTTTTCTTGTTAAAAATAAGAGGAAGTTATTAATAACAAGAAAATGCCGAAATGGCCACCTGGGTAGGCAAGAATGATTAAAAATTATTTGATAAGCTTAGTTTTTTTTGTTAAATAAAGTGTTAAATAACATATTATTTTCTTATACTAATAACATTTGTGTAAAAACTAAATGTCCACTCTAAAAAGAAATTAAAACTAAAAAGTCAAATCATCGATATAATTGACTATTTAGATTACACTTTAGCCTTAATTTGCGTCGGTAATAGGGATCGGGAAAATGCGACGAATCAGTTTCTTCTATTTTAAAAGAGTGACTTTTATATATTGGGTCTGAAATGGAAATATTTAGTATTTTTGATAAAAAAGACATGTAAATAAGTTTCATATTTTAACAAGAGTTTTAAATTTTAACAAAGACATAAAAACTAATTTAATTTATTTGACAGCTGAAGTTGTTGACTGTCCCCACAGTTCGATATTATATACCCCCTCAAGTGGTCTTACCGACTTTTGAAAAAAAATGTCTTAGATTTGCAGAATTATAAAACTTTTTGTACTGCTACACCAGCAAAAAAACTATTTTAATATTTTTTTTCGTCAGATGTGGTATCGTTAACAAAATAAATATTGGAATTATATTAAGACTACCTGTGGTCACGTTGTTTACGTCAAATAGTTGCGATGTGTGACGGTAGTTACTCACACGTAAATTTTTTTTTTCTATTTTCACATTAGAGTTAAAAATGGAACGTGGTCCGGAAAAAATTAACAATGCTTGCTGTGTGTGTGGGTGGACCTTTTGTAAAAAAAAAATAAATATATTTGAAGTAATCATAGACATGGTTGTGATAATCATAAAATAATGATGAAATATCTAATACTTTTACGGTAATCATAAAGCTTTGAAAACCTTTTCCCTTAAAATTTAAGGCCAGTTTTCACGGTAAAACAATGCATTACGACATGTCGAAAAATTATGTAGAATGAGAAAAATCTTATCATGTAAAAACAAAATGTATTGATTAAGAGAGATTAAGAGAGAATACGGATACAAAAGCTGACAAGCGGTCGGTATTTTCTAAACCATTTTAGAAACTTATGTATTTTCATCACACCGGGGGTTTATTTAAACAAAGTATATTGAAGGTGGTAGCATTTTTATACAATAACAAAAACAACTCAGGAAATTTTCATGTTGATTTTGTAAAAATTGTAAAACTGTAACCATGTGCTTTTTTGTTATTATTTTTCATTTTACTCATACCATCCGTAAAACATGAAATATACTCACAACAGACTTTTAATTTTTTATTTTAAACACGGAGAGATTTTCATATTCTACTAAGTCGTAATACATTGTATTACAGTGTAAACTGGCCTTTATCCGTTGCCATATGAAAACATGTTTTACTCTGAAAAGTGCTTTAAATTGGTAACCCTGGTTTTCAATGATAACAACAGTCATTTGTAAAGTTGGTTAATGGTTTGTTTATATAATTTTTTTTTGTTCTTGTATTTTTATGCAATATTTTTCAGTAAACAAGGACAACATTTTTTTAATTACTTTTCCAAAGCCAACAAAAAAATATAATAATTTCCACTAAAAGATGCCAAGAATATTATTGTACTAAAAGATTAGGCGTCCAGCCTAGAAATAATAAAGAAACCAAAATAAAAACGATGCAATTTTTTTAAAACAAAAATATTAAGAAATAAATGGCTAAAATGTCCCATTTAAAATTTAGGTTAGTATTTGTTAAAAAAGCCAACTGACCTACAACAGTTAAATTTGTGAATTGAACAATTTTTGTAATTGTATTAGACTTTATTTCCTAATATTGTGAATTATTTTTAAGGATCTTCATTTATAAAAGAATAACCAAAAAACTTAATAAGCGATATCAAAATCTACAAAAAAAACAACTTAACTGCCTGTTTGTAAAAACGATCACAAAACTCGTTCGTTTAACTTACGTTTAAAACAAATTTTTAATTTTAGCTTTTGTTTAAGATGAAAGTTAAACGACTGAGTATTGCGTTCGTATTCATGAAACACGCAGTATGTCAATACAGCTCGTTCTAGTGAAGCAAAAATCTGTTTAGTTTTAACATAAGAATTGACACTTTTCATCAGACAAGTGACGAAAAAATTCAAATTTTCTTTAATGAGGATTATTTTCACAAATTTACAAATCATATTACGACCTTCTAATTCGTTTTATGATTTTTTTTCTACTTATTATCAATTTATTGAACTGATCTCTAGCCAAATAGTTGTAGGGAAAGTGTCGTTACTTTTAACATATTTTGCTTTTATATTACATTTTGTTTTATTTTTTATTTTTTATCTACATATATTCATACTTTACCTGTTAATAGTACACAAAATATAACACTCTTACTTTTTTTATCTATAATAAAATGTCATTGGTTTAAAACTTTTAAGCATGTAAAATATACTCTTTTATTTAATCATCAAAAATTCGCTTGGATTAATCAAGTCAAAGTTTTACTGCTCTAATAAAACTATTAATTTTTTTTTTTTTTTTTTGATAAAAAATTATGTAACTTTTTTCAATAGAGCATTATCGCAAAGCCATAATATTTCCCAAAATTCAAATAATTAAATTATTTTAAGTCTAAGTTTTGGTAGAAGATATCAAAGATTCTACAGAGACGAAAACCTCCACAAAAGAATCAAATTCCCAAACTACAATCATACTTTATTTATAAATTCTTTCACCTAATTGAACAAATTAACACACAACCCACGTTTATGTGACATAATTTACAAGTACAAATATGGCATAAACAAATGAACCTTAAATAATGTTTTTTATACCGCAAAAAAAAAAAAATAAAAATAAATGAAATGAAATTTTTACTCATTAAGAAATTGTTATTTTTGCCATAATTACGTCAACAATTGGTAAAATTCAGCCGGTTTTTTAAGATTTGAATTTTATTTTTTTGTTCGTATGTATTTAAAAATACACAAAAATTTTAAAAAATATTTAAACAAAAAACTACGAATATGGCCATTAAAAGAAAACCTACAACTTGGGCGATAAAACGCAAAATTTTTTGTAAATGTTACTGTCAAATACTTAAAAATGCGGCCTCTTCAATTGAGCTAAAAAGGAGAAACAAAAATCAAGCAAAAAAAAAACAAATACAAAACAAACAATAAAATGTAAACAAAAATCTAAGTACGCAATTAAAAATTTCAAAAAACTAAAAAAAAAAATATAACAAAAACATATTCCCAAAGATACACCCCCTTTTTGGTTTAGATTTATGGTGTTCTAATTAACTTAAATACAACTTGTTGAACATTTGGGAATGAAGACTGAAAATGCACTAAATCACACACATCATCTCTTATTTACAAACAGTGATTTGTTTGGAAAGAAGAATAAGAAAGTAAAAGTGCTTTATTAGGATGTGCCGAATCGTATATACCAATACAAATTGGTACAGAGGTCGTAAAGGGGTTAAAGGAAGACTCAAAAAAGTAAAAAATTAGAGGCAGTCGTTGAATTTTATTGGCAGCCTTCATATCTGGGGTCTTCGAAAACCCAATTTCAAAGACAGGTCAATATTGTACAAACTACAAGCAGAATGACACAACTACTTGCATATACATATACTAACCCTTTTCACCTGCGGTAAAGGGTATAAAAATGTTCAGTAGAATAAAGTAATTGATTTTTGTGTACCTTGCCACATTTGAAGAGACCAATTACTTTCAAAGGCACGTAACCAAAGTTCACTGTTTGTTCACCTGGTGCTGGTTTCTGTTGTGCATTAAATTGAATTGCTGCTTGTCAATTTGACATTTCCATTTACAAAAGTTTTCTTCTGTTTGTTCATTTGTTGTTTGTACATACTATATTTATGACAATCATAAATTTATTGGTTCGGATTTTGGCAATACAATACGCATTTTGATGATTTCATTAATATCCATAACAGAAGATACATATGGAGATAGATAGATACAATCGACAATACGAACAAGTTGAAACTGAAATTTATGCGAATTGAAATCAAAACAAAGGAAAAATAGCAACATCTGCTAAATTATGATTCATACATAAATCTTGTTTCAGTCTACTTTCTGTTTCCTTTTTTTTTAGTCATTGTTTAACAATATTTAAACGGAAATCTTCGGGAACTTTAGTTAACTTTATTAGATAGAAAGCGAAAGAGATAATCGAAGTAAGACAGTGGGTTACATTTCAATAAGGTTTTTAAATTACAGAATACAAACTCATATTTTCAAATAAATTCAGTTTAAAATAAATTTTGTATTGCAATTAAATTGACTTCAGTATTTTGGGAATCCCATATCTTGAATTTCAGTACTCTTTCCGTGGTACTTTTGCATAAATTGATTTACTTAAATTTTTAGTTTTTAAATTGAAATTTTTTAAGGTAAAATATAGTAAAATGACGATTGACGATTTTTTTACTAAAAGTATTATGTGTTGTTTTCACAACACAACTGATTGAACGTGTTGTAAGATTTATTTGAAAAGCACTCAGTTTTTTGAGCGTTTTTCATATAAATTTTACTACACGTTCAATCACTTGTGTTGTGAAAACAGCACATTAGTGTTATGACGATTTTCTGGCATCAATAAAATACTTACAAGAAATATTTATAATTATATTGGAAACAGCTGAAAACGTAAAAATCTGTTTTTCGAAATACAAAAATTATTGGAAATTAAACAAAAATAATTCTGCCCCCATCATAAACCATCGATACTGCAAAAAATATACACTTGAGCCGCGATTTGCGTCGTCCTATTTGGTCCGCTTTTTAAAAGTTGGTTAAATCCGCTTTGCGTTTTTATGATTTCGATTTGCGCCACTTCATACGATTGCATTTTTCCACTGAAGTCATAATCACGTGAAGAATTTTTCTATTTGCGTGTAAAAAGGCAAATCCCCATTTAATTCTGTAAGGTAAGTTATTCTAAGCATAGTTGCGTGTTAGAAATTAAGAAGGGAGTTCTAAATAAGAAGTTGTGTTGAAAAATGAGTGCAAAGAGAAGAAACTGCATTAATTTGGAACTAAAATAATAAAACGATTCAAGTCGGGTGAAAAGGCTGTTGATATAGACAGAACCCTTGGCTTAGCACCTTCAACAGTAAAAACAATTTGCATAAGTGGTAGCGCTAAAAATAAATCATTTAAAGAGTTAATAGCAAATGAGATTTTATTTTTGGTTTGAAGTTTTTATGAATATGGATAAATGAAATAAATAAATGTTTGTTGTTTTTATGAAAATATATTTTTTCTTATGTAATTCTTTTTAATAGCATATAACTTTCTTTATCATAAAATTTCTTGCTAAAAATTTAATTTTTTAACCACTCAATGCAATAAATTTTCTCTTAATTGTAAAATTTAAATATTTGACGATTTTGTTAAATGTTCGTGCCGATTTTGACGAATTTTGTAAAAACTTTTGACGATTTTTGAAGAAAAAAGCCTAAAAACCGTGGGTACAATTAAAAAAAATAAATAACTAAATTGGTTCACATTTAAAAAAAGAAACAATTTTCAACTTTAATAATTTATTGAACTAACTTTGACATTTTATGTCAAGATTGATTCTTGTTCGATTAATCGAACAATTTGAAGCGATTAATTATTCGAATAATTTAAAATCGAAAAAGGATTAATCGAAGAACTTATACCAATTAATCGATTAATAATAATACATAGTATTTCTGTTAAATTTTTAATATTTTTAAAGTTTTAAGTCGAATAAACAACCCAAATGGTGTGTCCGTTGGAAATAAAAAAACAGTCATGTTTAGCGAGAAATTTAGCTTATACATATTTTTGTTAAATTTAGTAATTCATTTCACAAAAGAAAAAACAACAGCGGTATGAAATCAAAGATTTATATTAATAGATACTTAAAATTATTTAGATAAAATGTAAAATTTGTATGAACTTTCATTACAGGGTAGTTTTTTAAATTTTGCTCGATCTTAAATCTACATCATTTCGATTTCTGGAACTCATCCATATTTTTAAGCAAAATATTTCATGCGTTTCTCTCTTTAGATTGAGTTTGGTTCAAAAATATTGTAAGAAGGATAAATCTAATAATTCTTAATGTAACAGGTTCAAAAATGTAATAACGTAATTGTTCTTCAACAACTTCACTAATTTACCACTCACATTAGTGACTATAACAAAGTACTTGAAGAAAATGCTCCACCAAAAAATTAAGTGGTCTATTGAGTAAATATTTTAAACCAGATACCTTGGTCGGTTTTCTAGGGGAAATTATTTGCACGAAATGTCCGTGAAAAGTTTCAAAATGTCCAAAGTTATATTGAATCTTTTAAAATCTAAGTGCCCGAAAGTGAAGCAACAATTTGGATCTACATTGACAAGTTTTATTTAAAAAAGAATTTTTATTTACTCAAGTACTAATTTTTTCTTCAACTATCGAAAAAAAATCTCGTCATTTATAAAATTTCTGGATTTAGAATTATTCGATTAATTTTAAAATTGTATTCGTTTAATCGAATATGTTAAAAATTGCTAATATTGATTAATCGTTTGATCGAAAAAAAATAAAACCCGAATTCTTTTATCAAGAACCAAATTATGGTTAAGTAAGTTCTCAAACAAGAAGCTACAACCATATTATGGTTGATGCTAAAAATTGTATTGTGTAATATAAGAAAAATATTTTTAACACTTAAAATAGCATGTGTGTTTCTTAACCATGGCTCTTGGAAAAAGGGCAAATACTTGTTGTTAATTTAACACTAAACAGTTATACGTTGCAAGCAAATTTCGTATTCAACCATAAAATGTTTAGATGCAAGCATAATATCGTTTGGCTTCTTGATAAAGAATTCGTACAATTTTATTTCATTGAAGCATTTGCTTTTTTTTTGCTTCTACACGTTCCCACACTAACGCAAATTATGAAATGTGTGTTTCAATAGAATTGTGCAGGCCTCTAGTACGCATCGATAACTTTGTAAGGTTCTACACGATTGCATTGTAGAATGCGACACTTTTTAAATTTGCTTTACAACTGACGTTATGGAACTTAGCCATTAAAGCCGTTATATGACAATGCATCTTGTTTAAAGAGGCAAGAACACAAATCTGTAGTTGTTTTAAAATATTTAAAAAAATTTTAATAACTTTAATCGATTTTTTGTTTTGATGTTTTTTATGTCGTTTTAGTTAAGTGTGCTAAGATCGAAAACATTCGGGCCCAACTCCACTCTCGGGCTATATGATATCGAATATTTTTGAATAACATACATACATAAAACCTGTTACTGTAAAATGAATAAATATTTGATATTAAAAGCAATTTTCTTTATCACCACACCTACTCCGCGTAATAACTTGAGGGCATGATGAAGCCCTTGTTTTCATGATTTGGCAAAACAAGCTAAAAGTTAAACTTATGACGAATATGAGTCCTGAAAATTCTTAAAGGTTGTACATTGTCCAATCTAGTACAAGGGGAATTAGTAACATCTAGGCTCCATGTGGCCTGGTAATTGGATGTACAGATAAAGAATCATAAAATGGCTATAATCTCGGGGATGGAAAAAAGCCCATAGCTATTTCTATTATCTGTGTGAAAAAGTCCATCCAAAGGAGTACTATTGCAGGCATTATTTTAGCCCGTGTTAATATCACTACGGACTTGTAGCATCATCAACTTTAATACATTCGTATAATCGAGTCTATAAGGTTATAGGGATTCTTAAAATTCAAATAGTCGATATCATACAAAATATTTTAAAGTCATTTTAATGTTTCTGCAAGTACTGAGTGTATTGTACATGAGTAATAACTTAAATATGTTTAATGCTTCTCACGTTTAGTGTTGACTTATGGTCTGTACGAGCAAGAAGATTGACTGCATAGAGCGTCAAGTTATGCACCCAAATTCCCTAAAGCCACATATAATCACATCTTTTTTTTTAATATTATTTTTTAGCTGGATTTATTTCCTTTAATTCCAACATATTAATACCGCAAAGGTTACAGTTACGTCTCTCTGACACCTCATTGACCAAGTGCAAAAAGGAAACGAACAGCAGAAAGAAAAGAAGACAAAAAAAGAAAAGATTAACAGACACACACAAATTTTGACTGGGTAGGGTACGCATTACAAGCCAAAAACATAAATGCACTAAAAATTCCTTCTTAAGTGGCTTTGATATGTTACCACATTGAGTAAAATCTTCGTCGTATATAAACATACATACGAATTTATACGACTCATGCTCTTGTGGCATATACGCAGACTTTGTGGCGCCACCATGATTATGGTAACAAGATTGATTGCTTTTAAAATTGTTCAGAGAATTAAAGTATCTTAAGAAGAAAAAACGGAGAAAAAAAACTTTGAATTGTACAATAAATGATTCTTACACTAATAGTGAGAATGTGTGTGATCGGTTTAGTGTTGCCCATCAACCATAAACATTTCTAATATTGTTCCGTTTCTTAAACGTTTACGAGCAGAAATCCTCTAGACAATGACATTTAATATGGCAGCCAACATATCTTCGTGTTCATTCAATTTTAATGTAAATGCTATTTGAATGTTGAATACCGGGAAAATTTATTATTAAAT
Organism: Pollenia labialis; assembly: GCA_949318255.1. Taxonomy (NCBI): domain Eukaryota; kingdom Metazoa; phylum Arthropoda; class Insecta; order Diptera; family Polleniidae; genus Pollenia; species Pollenia labialis. The sequence continues at coordinate 105,624,846 of OX439143.1, read as the reverse complement.
GCAGTTATGGAAATCTTATCTGCAGCAAAACCATTGTTGTAACTATTGTTGTTTTGAGAAAAGTTATTTATTTACTTTTAACTTGATTTAAATTGTTGTTGTTTTTCTTTTGCCTCTAATTTTTGTTTGTGGTTTTTATTGGTTTTACCAAGAAGAACGCCAAAAAAATATATTTTTGCATGAGTCTTAAACAAATTTCTGCCTCAATCTGTGTTTAATAAATTTTTGATTAAACTTTTTTGTTTTTACCCAGAAATCAGTTAAAATCATTTAGGTAAGTTTTTTTCTACCAAGATTCCTCTTTCAGATATATTTTTATGTTAAGTAATGCAATTATAGAATTTTGCTTGCAAACTTAACGAAATTTCATCAGAACTATTAAAAAAAATTTGTTGATAGAAAATTATAAGGTAAATTTAAAGAGAATAAAATGAAATTTATTACAATGACTGCAATTGACGCAAGGAATATTGTATCGTTTGGCTAACAATTTCTCCTACCCCCTCATCCAAAACAGAGTCGAATCGTTATTAAGCATTCTATTCAAACAAGCTTTTGGTTCAAATTTCGCACAAAATATTTCAATACAACCAATACCATGTTAAAAGATTTTGTTAAAATGAATCGGTATTTGGCCACAGTTTTGATACAATGACCACTAAAAAATTACTTTAGAAGACTATTCTAAATTCAGTAATGAGAAGAAATCTAAATGTCATAGCTAATATTCCAAAAAGAGCAAGTAAAAAAGTAAAGCTCGACCAAATGATATCCTGCAACACAGTATTTACAGACAAATATTTAAATGTTTACCCTGTTTGGGATCCATTCGAAATCATGACCCCTTCATTATACAATAAACTGATTTCATGTCGTGGGTTTATAGAGGTTTAAAGAGTTACAAGTTATAGATGTTATTATACGTTAAAAAAAATTGGGATAATGATAAAAATATTAATTAAATTTGCGACAGGAAATAAATTAAAAGTATCAAATAAATATTTGTTGATATTAACAAAATTTTTGGCAGTAATGTCTTTAATATAAGTAAACGTGTAATTCACTTGATTACACTTTTAATTAAACTTGATGTTCTTTTTTATTAATAGTTTATTTAAAAAATTTGCCTAGCATTTTTTCTGTTAACTTTTGCATTAAAGCTATTTTTGGAATTTTCTAAAATATTTTCCATATAAATTCTTTATCAGCGAAATTGTAAATCTCATAAGTTTTAATACTTAAATTCATAATAACTTTTATAAACATTTCTTTAACAACTAAATGTCAGGGTGTGAGATCCACAACTGACCACAGGTGATAACATGATGATTACACGTATTGTTTTTTTAATAAGCGGTAGTGAGTTTAATATTTTAAATACCTTTTGCAAGAATATCAATTTTCTACTGAGGTCAGGCAGGCAGTTAATGTTCAACATAGTTCACGGTGCGGATATGCGGGCTCTGGCAACCTAATGGAAGAAATAAGGTCCGATAAGGCCACTAGCATGTAAACCACATCAAACGGTATATTGTTCTGGATCTAATGGAGTCTGCAGGGTCTGTTGTAAATTGTACTCTATGTGCGGCAGTTTTGTTTAGTAACAAACTGAGCGCCATCGCTGAACACAATTGAGAAAAAAAAAACATCGAAGATTGATTTCTAAAGTAAATTTTGTTCAAGTTCGGGTCTATTTATGTATTTTGATTGCCTGAGTCAGACTACAAATGTTTTAGGCTTAAAATTTTGTTTTTTTAATTGATTTATTTATAAATACCTTAACTGCCGTATTCATAAAAAATTAAAATGGATTTGAAATGCATTTTAAGAAAAATTTGTATGAAAATTTTGCCTTAAAACACATTTCAAACTCATTTTATTATTTATGAATACGGCAGTAAGAGTTTAATTTGTTTTGATAATAAAATATTAAATATAAGTATATATATAATATATATATATAATAAATCAAAGGTCCCTAAATATATCAAAGGTCCCTAATCCTTACTTTAATAACTTTGAATTTTTTTATATAAATTTTAAGCAGTTTTCTAATAAATTTTATAAAAGAAAAAAAAGTTGAATTATTAAACATGTTTTTTCTTCTTTATTTGCAGATAAAGATATGACATACAAAATGAAAAGATCAAAGAAGGTATGTATGTGTACTTAAACATTGTCTACTGTTGACTTAACACACACACAAACACACTAACATGCATTTGGCTTTGAATACACGACTACTTACATGTGTGTTTGTATGCGTTTAAATGCTGACAGTACAGATAATTAAAATGAAAAAAGGAATTGCTAGAATTTATAGTTTGCATTTTAGAAATAATCTAAATATTTTTCTTTGTTTTAAAACACAAAAAATATTTATACTCATATTATGAGAAAAACTGCAAGGACAATCACTTTTAACTGTAATTTTTTTTAATATAAAAAAGCATAAATTCCTAGCACCATGTTTAGAAGAAGTGTTTGGCTCATTAAACTCACGAACTGTTTTTAGTTTTTTATTAAAAAAAAAAAAAAATGAAAATAAAAATAAAAAAATTGTTGAGAATATAAAGGAATGTAATATAAAAATTTCCAATGGAAATTTATCTTGTATTGTCACATAAATTACGTTAAATAGAAAATATACGACGGCCCATAGAAATGCAATGAAATGTCATTTAGAGTAAAACTACAGAACAAAATGCTGCAAATCCGCCTATAAGGGTGAAAAGATGCAGGCGTTTTACAATTTAGTTGCAAATGAATCAAATACAAAGCTTTAAAAAACGGTTAAATAAAATTAGGGTAACAAAGAATAGTTAAAAAGAGAACAATAATAAACCAAAAGCAAAATTATGTAGAGACAAAGAAAATTAACAAAAAAAAAAAAAAGAATAAAAATAAAAATAAAATGAGAAAAATGAATTTCCCAAAAGACAAAACATCTAATGACTTTGTTGACTGGCATTGTGTGCATGTTCATTTTAAATGAACATTGCCTACTTTAAGGCTCCTGCCATGGCGATAGTATGCGTTATGCCATTACACCACCAACACAAACGAGTGCACATGTGAGTTTTTTTTTAAGTTTTTATTACTGTCTGTTTTGTTACGGTGCAGAAACACGGAAACGGAAATAAAACCATAAACTAAATGCGACATACTATAAAATGTACAATTACAACTACAAACATAGATATCACTACTACAGCTTGCACTATATAATTGTACATTTAAATGCAAGTGTGTGTGTATGCATGTGTATGGCAGTCTTTATTTATACCGCTGTTGCTGTTGTATAGTTAATAGTAGTTCGCTGTTTCAGTAATTTAAGTTGTAACGTATTCATAGTATAAATAGTAATCGCATGTGGTGGTTTGTATTATTGTTTGACAGTAAATATGACTGTGTGTGGCCCATATGCAATTGTCAAGCAATGACCTCATTAGTTAGTTACACACAGACATAACTATACTCACGCATTAACTATTACTGTACCAAAACTCAGCTTAAACCGATATGTTGCTGTCTTCTAATTTAACTTGCATCTGTCCCCTTAAGGCTGCACTGCATTAGCATTCAGTCTTCTGAAAACCACCGCAATTAAAATTTGTATTAGAGTGTGTTATCTCGTATGACATGCGTATGCTGGATTCTAGTTCGTAATTAAAAGTTTAATTTCTTTTTTTTTTATTTATATTATTTAAACAAAATATTTAGAGTAACAACACATTTCTCTTTGTTTTTTTTTTACATATTTTTTTTGTTACCGTAAAAACATGTTTTTCATATACTGCATACATTTAGGGTTTAAAACTTTAAGGTTATTTTTGTACATTAAAAAGGACAAAATTTTTAGTTATTAACTTAAGCGAATGCGTTTAAGAACAACATAGGCAAAGCGTAAAATTTAGATGTAAGATTTATAACTACTACACTTTTCAAAAATATTATTTTCCGAGAGGAGATTCTTTCGGCGATCACATGATGGCTCTTGTTTTTTATAGAATATCGCGGGAAGTGAGTTCTCAAAGAGACCAGATTTGTGGGGCGGATTTTCGATCCTTTTTGTTGGAAGTTCGATATGCTAGCGGATTTCCCTTAATGCTGCTTATATTCAAGAAGTTAGAAGCTCCGGCAACTGAAAAATGAACGTATTGCTTGTCAGCCAGAGCTTAGACTACAGTGATACTTCGCCGAAATGCAGGTGCAAATGTAAATCTACCCACATCTGTAGAAATACATAATAAAACAATTAAGGATCTATAGAGGGGCAAACTCTATTATGTGATGATTTACAAAACTGTTGTGAAGATAACTTTCTAAAGAAATATCTGGTTGGAATCTATGATATCAACACTTTATGAGAATTATGCCCAATTTTCAGGATAGCATTTAAATCTATATTAAGTTAATTCTCATATAAATATAAATATAAAGTTTTATTTGAAAAGTATTATATTGTATTGTTGTCATAATGAGGCCACCTTGATAAGTTATTCCAATTGAAACTAAAGTTTAAATTAAATATACCACATCGGTGAATAAAGTTTTATTTAAGTGTTTAGTGAAGAAGAGAGTTTTGTATTTAAAACGATTTTTAACATAAATGTGTTTTAATATCAATCCTGAAAATTGGGCATTTTTGGTAAAAATGCACAAACCAACTATATTTTGTAATAAATTTATTGCATTTGATCTTTACACTTTAATTTTTTAGCAATATGATTGTTAAATGTTTTGCAATACATACATAATAGTGATTTTTCAAAGTTGGGCTTATGTCGAATTATGCTGTGAGATTTTAATCTCGCGTGAAAGTTTTTCGAAACAAATTTTATTTTGATATATACGTCTATAGATTTATGGAGGTAAAACTGATTTTTGACAGTTTGGCCCTAGAAAACAAACACCGTCAAAGAAAACGACTTGTGTTTATTTTGACTTACAACAGATTCACACCGTGATTTAAAAATCATGTCTTTTTTTAATTCCTTTTAAAAGTTGCTTCCAAAAACACGACAGATTCAATCGATGATTTTCCCCAACATTTTTGGGTTGATTTTTTTCTTTTTATCGGTAATTTATTTTGAATTGCTTATTTGTAAATACACACAATTTAAATGCGCTCCGTGTTTTGTATCGTAAAGAGATGTTGCCACATTAAAATAAAAAATAAAATGAAACAACATAACAAAAATACGAATTCGTGCAAAAGGAAAATATAAAAAAAGACACAGAGAACAGATAATTTGATTTTTTCTTTACCCCGCTCGCTGTTCTACACTGTTCGCCAATAAACAACAAAAATCACGTGTTAAAAATCATTAAAAAAATCACCGTCTGAATCGAGTTTACTTCTCAAAAAAATTTGCTGAATTAGTAGTACATTCAGTAAAAGTCTTATTCCAAATGGGTCATTGGCTTAAATCATATAGTCCAATTTTTAACAATTTTAAAAGGCCATAGATTATTTTTTTGAATTTCAACTAGCAGCTTGTTAACAAGGTTTACAAACATTCAACAGGAAGACATTCTTAGGTTGATTCTAAAAGTTAAATAACTACGGCGTAATATGCAAAAAAACTGTTTGATTATCATTATTAAGTTATTAGTTTAATCTTAAAAATATAATTACAAATAACGCAATTTTTGCGAGCAATTGTTACGTCAACCTTTAGCCCGTTGTATTAAAACAGACTAAAGTCTTTGGCGAGATTCGAACTTGCAACCAACCCTTACAATAATTTTCTTATTTACTTCCAGCTCGCATACCGGGGCACCTACATATTTTAGAAACGCATTTTCTATTAGCTTTGGACTACGGTACTTAAAGGGTTAAACATATCTCTTTTTTAATTTTAGTTTTAATGGGCTCAAAATTAACTCATGGACTATTCCGGTTAATTTTTCTGTTATTTATTCCAAAGTATTTTACAAAAGGATGATCATTAGTAACTTGTTGTTTACGCGATGTTCTATCCAATATACGGATCATATCTTCCTCCGCTAGGTAAGACGTTTGAAAATTAGTACATCTAAATTACGTAAACCAAGGACAGACACAAAAAAAGTGTTGTTAGGATTTATATTCCTGCAAATTGCACAATTTACAAAACTTGTCTACAATTTCTGCACCCAATCTGTTATAGTTTAGGGCAATTAACTGCGTGCTTCAAATATCCACGTGTTGCATCTAGATTAAAATTATCATTGATGTAAAAGTGTCCTCTTTCATAGTCGAGATGTTTGTAGATTCTTGAGTTGGGGTTTGATTTGCTCTCCACTCTTTTTCAAAATGTTTCTTTTCAACTAATTGAGAAATTTCGTGATAAAGCAATTCCATTGTTGTTAAGTGCAGTTTGTTTCCAGCCAAAGCATGTTTATTTATGGAAGTACCTTTCGGTTTTAATTATTTTTCCCAAAAAATGTTGCGGTGCAATAAAATTAAGGATAATTGGTGAGGTAGTCTGTTTTGTGTATAATTTAGGGCTGTGGAGTTGAAGTCGGAGTTGAAGAGTGTTCAGGTTTGTGTGTAACATTTTGCGGCAATAAAAATTATCTAAAATTTTTCGAAATAAAAAAATCCTAAGATCGTCTGCTTTAAAGATTGTGAAACAACGAGTCTTCAGTCCAATAAGGACCAGTCTAATGTAGCATCAAGGTAAGAGTAGTAGTCGGAGATGGAGTCAGAGTTGGAGTTGGAGTCGGACTCGTACTTAAAACATTTCAGAGGATGTAGTCAGAATCGGCCTGTTTTAATTATATATTATTCTGCTTAAATATATAATATTAGAATGTAGTTAGCGGTAAATCTAGGTAAATTAAATATTATTTTTCAAAAGATAACGTTGCAGCTTATCAACTTCTTCAAAGCATTCAAAGCCCAAAACCTGAGGTACATAGGCTTCAATTGCTCTGCACACTACTTAATAGACTTTCAATTTCATCACTAAATTCTTAAATTTAAATCTCGTTTTCAATTTTTAGCCCATTAAGTCTTATTATGCAAACACTCTGGTCGTTAAAATTTTATTTTCTTAAACTCAACACACCGATTGGCAAGTATTCGAATGAAGATTTATGTAATTGCATTTCGTTGGAACACAAATTATTCAGGTCCTCTAAAGATCTTTTAAATTAGTGACTAAAGAAATAGCCTTATTACTGTTAAATTACTTGAAAGAATATCTGTGGCATTTTGACAAAACATCGTAAGTCAAATTTAAAAAGTTGAAAAAATGTTGTTAATCGTACGAATTTTCAATCAAAAAACATATTGTTTTCGTTTCTAAATTTTGTATTATAAACGAATTTTTTCTTTAATTTTGGCTTATTTTATAATAAGAGTATTTTTTAAAAACGGTTTTGCTGTCGTATCTCGATTTAAGATGTTTTTTAAACTTAAAATATTTCTGAAATTGCTTACTTTAAAAAATGAATCTCCGTCTTAATGTATACATAGAAAATAAATAAATATATATGCATTTTATACAACAAGCACTTGTACCCATTAGGGCTGTTCACGCGAAAACTTTATACAATGTCCCTCGCCCAGCTCATTATTTACATTTTATACAAAACTTGTTTATCAGGGTGTAACTCAAAAACGCCAAGTTCCCAGGAAATTCAATTAACGGTTGCTTTCTTGGTAAAATATTGGTAATTGTTTAAAATTTATTAAACTCGGTCATTGATGTCATATTAAGACCTGTCACAGAAATTATTCCAATCGAAATGAGGCTTTATTCTTCAAAAAACGAAGACTTCGGAATTGCAAATACGAAATTAATAACATTTCCATAGGAATGTGTGTCAGGCCTGATAATTATCTTGTATTGTATTTTGTTTTATGCCAAAAACTAAAGTGTAAAATTGTGTATAACTTTTTTTTTTCTTTTTTATTATCTATGGGTCTCATAAACATACATATAATTTCATGTTCAAAATAATTTATAAAGAGAAGAAAAATTCCCGTATTCTTTTTGTTAAAATAATTTAGTTAAATACATCAAATCTTTAAAGCAGAATGATGATGAAAACCATATCCGCCCACTCTTCTGGCATCTTTTAATTGTAAATGCTTCTGCAAAAAAAGTGAAACATGTTGTAACAGGATAATAAATAATTATTATTCACTCCTTTCTATCTCTAATATTGCGGCGGTAATTTAAATAGGTTTCGTTCTAATGACAATTAAAACGTTTTTACCGAATTTTATCAAATTATCTAAAAACTGCTACTTTTACTTCCGCACAAGATTTACATGGACAGATAACCAGCGATATATACGGACGGAGACGAAAATATCACTTTATAAAGTGTTTCTGATTCGATCTAAACGATGCGTCCAAATGTTTATGCATCAGCACGAATTTTTATAATTGCTTTTTTTTAATTTTTGCAAAAATATAAAACTTTAATGGCCAATTTTCAGGGTAGATATTAAAACACATTTATGTTTAATATCGTTTTAAATACAAAATTCTCTTCATCACTAAAATCTTAAGTGGAACTTAAGTCGCCGATGTTGTACACTTTATTTCAACTTAAGTTTCCATTGTAATATTTTAGCAAGGTGGCCTCAATATCACAACAATACAACAACAACAGGCAAAGCATTAACAGTCAGCTGTTTTTTCAGACCACCTTGTATATAATTACACTTTTTTATATTTTTTTTTTTGTATTTAGTAGTGTTACCATACTTTTATCTTAATTAAATAAGAGTTTACAAATAAAACTCAAAAAACCAATCTGTTTTCACAAGAAAAACCATGCAATTGCATATTTACGGTTTTCCTGGTCATAAGTATGTGTGTATGAGTACGCTTCATCTCAAAAAGCATTAAAGATAAAATTTAAGACAGCAAATCCCGTTATATGTTATTGCTATCTCTGTAAAAATTCCTATATCTTAACTTTTTTTCACATATCAAAGTTAAGGTATTTTGTAAATAAATACGTTTAATTTCTCACTGAGGTATTTAAACGTATTCGCTTAATTACTTCAGTGAGGTTGCTAAACGTATTCTTGTAATTAGCTCAACGAGGTAGTTAAGCGTATTCGTTTAAATGCTTACCCCGCATAATTACCCAAAAATATTGGCATTTTTGGCGAGGTAGTCATCCGTGGAGTACTGTAACAGCAACAGACCGAGAATGAATTATACTGGGGGGGTGGTATTATGAAAATTTATTGTGTGTGTATATGTGTGTGTGTACTCTTATAAAGCATGTTATAAAGTATTTACTTGTTTGTCCCACTCAGATATCTTATAGATTTGTTGAAGACCAAATGTTATAGCATCTCGCATCGCTTGTAGCGTGCCACTCTGAAATCAGGCCTACTATTACATTTTCTGTGGAATTACATAAGAAAACAAGACCAACGGTTTGAAGCGAATTACAGCCTCATCAGTCTATTATTTTAACATTTCACACACGTGTACATTTTTTATTGAAAAAAAAAGTTTAAATTGAGCTTCCCTAATGTAAATTTCTAAATCTAAATATCTGTGTGAATAATAGTATTTGTATTGTTTCTCGATTGTCACTGTGGTTTTGTTTAATGAAAATTGCTCCTCACAGTATAAACGCTCATGCTGATACATACACGTACATGCTTGCAATACTACTTGTATCAGCAATACAATGCAGTGCAATGCAATGCATTGCATTACAAGTACAAAATGGTGATTATGATGACGATGACGATGAAATTCACATGCTGATGATGCGCCTGATAGGCACGTTTCTGACAATTTGAATAGGTTTGTCTACATGTATCCAGCATATGAATTTTGAATTGTGCTGAGGTAGACGACATGTATTTATCTAAAACCGAAACAACAACAACCAGCATTATAAACATCATCACACTAACGAATACGAGTAATAACAATGATGATGATGATGATGTCGACGATGACGGTGGCAATGATGTTACTACTACTAATATTGTTGTTTTTGCTCTTGCAGCTGATGATGACGATGATGGGGACCGACTGTCACTTGAAATTACACTTCATATTTGTTACTATTGTAGACAAATATACTCACATTTACACATACAAATAAACATACCTTTCTTTCATTATATACTGTCATTTTATTATCATGTCGCAAATGAAGTTGCACATTCATACTTTGTGTATTGGTGGCATGAGCGTAGCGACTGGGTGAGTGAATGAATGGTAGTGAATGAAAGTGTCGCTGTATGAGTGTGATTGTTTTGTACAACAACATATTGTTTATCACCGACGAGTGTCACTGTCAACACTTTAATTCGATTGCACAAGACAAAAACGAAACAGGAACAACCAACCAACATAACAAAGAAGCAAAGAAATCACAGGAAAACAATAAGAATCTAGTATAGAATTTTATTGTGACAAAAAACAATCAACTGCATATTCTTAATATAGGAAATGCAGCAAAAGTTTTTTACCAGTTTTTTTTTCTTTTTTGATGGTTTTAGTATGACTACGAAATGCAATGTTCGTCTCTCTGCCCGTCTGACAAACAATACAGATAAAATACCAGTATAAATGTCGTAATCAATTGAAATATTATTTTATTGACGTCATATGCAACCACAAAGATTTGATAAGACACACAACAAAACAAACTTTGAATTCATATTCATCTAGATTTTCTGTTTTTTTTTTCTTGAATTCATAATTTTTTACGACAAAGTTTTGGATAAAGTTTAAAAGAAGAACTTTAAATTTTGAGAAAAGGTTTTAAAGTGTTAAGTTCATTATGTTATCGCGAATGTAGAGTTTTGCAAAATAAGTCTGACTTTGCAATTTCCAAAGTTAGAATTATCTTTATGCCACAAAGAATCGGCATAACCATACTGAGGAAACCTAAGGCTTCGATCATATAAATTTGTTTAATTATAACGTGTGAAATACTTCGTTAAATTTGTAGTCGACTCGTGCTTTGCTTCGATTTTAAAGGCCCGACATAGTAAAAAATCCAAACGTTTCGCAAAAAAAAAAAAAATTAAGGATTTTGAAAAATAAAATAAATTTTAAATATTTTTGACCTGATCCGGAATCAAAGTGAAATCTGAAAATAAATTTTTTAAAAATGCATTGGCATTCTTCAAGTACAAGATAAAGTTTTACAGTACTTATTTATTTAAACAAACAAACATGTAAATTAGTAAAGTTATGTTCACACCACAAGCCACTAGTTTTATTAAAAAAATATTTGCTTTTGCAAAACTTTTGGCTGGATGAAACATCATTTAACAGTTTCTAAATTACATTATAAAATTATCTTCTTAGAAATAATTTTAGTAAATCAATAGAAATAGTAAAGAATAAAGCTAAAGTCTGATCAATTTAGTGGTCACGAATGAATTTTCTTAGTCAAACATTTGTTAGGTCTGAACATACCTTTATTTAAGTTTTTAAAGACATTTGAATAACAATAGACTAAATTTTTTATATTTTTGTTTTCAGTAAAATTAAAAAAGGTTTTTTTATGGACATTTTTTTTATTTTTAGTGCATATTTTGGGGTTTTAGTGCATTTTTCGATTTTTTAATGCATGAAAATCTTATCCCTAATTATAAATAAATAAATGACTCATCGAAATCATAGCTTTATTAGTGTTTATTTTTAAACTTTACTTTCGAAATCGAAAATTCTTTATTATGGGCTCTAAGAACAATATTGTAGAATTTACAGACGGAATGACAAAATTAGACATACCCTTTCCACATGCAGAGAAGGGTATACAAATCGAACCGTTTTTCATAAATTTGTCTGGTTATTATATTCTCTACATGCAAAAAATATGCGTTTAAGCTGAATATTTGTAAATGCAGATTACATCTTAGCCCCTTAGCTATAAGAAATAAAGCAGGGGTATTTAAGGTTTATGAAACGGATTTTGTATGAATTGTGTTTCGGCTTAAGCCGCAAAGGAGCTGAGTCTTCTCCCATCACGTCACATTTATCAGTTAACGGTGAACTTGTATTTTTCGCTGTTTACTCCTCTTTCAGCCGCCACCCAGAATCAAAGTTTGGTTCCATTAAAATGAATTATATCTTGTTTGAAAGGAAACTTAATTACGCGTATAAAAGTGACTAATTAACTTTAATCGGATAAAAATGGCCTAAGTTAAAGTTATGACTGCCTCTCCCAATGGGCCTGACATATCAAAATTTCTCTTATTTTAAAAAAATACTTAAATAGTACCAGTTTTTACTAAATTATTACCAGAAATTGCTCTTTTTCTCTCTCACTAAAGTCGCTAAAAATTACAAAATGCACTACTTTAAATACATATACAACTTTTAACTGCAGCAATCGGGTTTTTTTTTAAGTCAAAGCACATAAAAAAATACTTTGCGGTGAAGCTGATTATTAATAAAAATCTCTATAAAATTGTGATTATTTTTATTCGCACCACATACAATTGCTGCATATGAAAATTGTTATTTAAAGTAATTAAAATCAACCACCTACAAATTAAGTATAATTTAAATTCATTAAATTAATTCAAGTATTATCAAAGGTTTGAATTAAACAAGATAAACTTATTGCATTCATTGTATTGTATTTAAAATAAAATAAACTGCATTTAATGACCAGTGTTGCCAGGAGCTGGAAAAAACAAAAGATATATTGATCAAAAAAAAAAAAAGCTAGATTAAGGCTTTTTTAAAGAAAGGCCTAAACATTATAATTTATATAGGCTTGCCATAGGGCCTTGATTTTACTTGATTTACAAGAATTTTATAATTTTTTAAGATTGTTTATAGATTTCTGAAACAAAGCTGTATAAAAGGCAAATAAATATCTAATCGTTTTGTTTTAGTGCATTTCCTTAAATATTTATTAAAACTACGTTTCCTCTATTTTACACTAATAATTTGACAACACTGAGAAGCTGATTTGAAACAGAAATCTGAACCAGCACTAACAATTAAACACTCTAAAACAAAAGCGTACGTAAATTGTTGGTGCGAATAATGAATGCATTTGCTCGTATATTTTGCTTTTAACTGGTTTCAACAATTGAGTTTATTATTTTTCAAAGTCAAGAATTTTGTTAGAGAATGTCAAGAAGTTTTTAAATTTGAATCTGGCAAGCCAACCTCACTATCTCTTTTTTCATGCAAAATACTCGTTTGTTGTAATAGAGTCTTTCTTAAACTGCCAAACAGTCAAACGTAGAAAAGATTTCCAAGCGCTTTGATCTTCTGTGTTTCTCCAATTTGCAACACCAAGATTTTTTTTTCATTTTTCCCTTCTGCGTGTACCGTCACTAGGTTCGTATTTCAATTACCTTTTAGCTGGAGCATCTTCGTTCATTCTCACAACATTAACGTAATCGCTGCAATTCAATACGCTTAACTATGTCGATGTCGGCATATAACACGTAAAGCTCTTGGTTCAAACGACATCGATATTATCCTTCAACGCAGATTGTTACAAAGAATTTTTCTCTCGAATACTCAAAGTACTGCCTAGTCTGCTTTCGCATGTGCCCATGCTTCAGAACCATATGCAGCACGGGTAGTATCAGTGTCTTGTAGAGGGTGATTTTTGCCTGTCGAGAGGTGGCTTTGTTCTTAGCCAGGATTGTTTTTCGTTTTTTCTCAAAACTGATGTTATTTGTTTTGTTTATGGTAGTGTCGAGGTAGATAAAAATCATTGACTATCTCAAAGGCAAGGTTTTCAACTGCCACTGTTCGCGCGAGTCGACTAGAAGTCTTGGTGGTAGAAACCATCACTTTGGCCCACTTTGGAAGATAACTTTTCAACTTTCTCAAAGGTTGCAGATGCTGCTCGCAATGTTCGACCTCTGATTTCAATATTGCCGGCATAGGCGAGTAGCAGGCTGCTTATTCTTATTATGCACAACTTAAACAAAAGCTGCCAGATTATTGTCTTGAGCTTGTTCACATGTTTAGCGTGTTTCATTGAGTAATGAATAAGTATTTCTGGCATATATAGTTTTAGCCTTTTAAAAGCTATTTTTAAATTAAAAAACAGGCTAAGAAAACCACTAAGCCCAAGTTTAGAGTCTAAATATTAATGAAATAGCTAAATTTAGTCTCGAAAAGGCCAAACTGGCAACACTGATAACGACATGATTTAATATAGATTAAATAAATTATTAAAACACATACATATTTATTTTCCATTATTATTCAACAAACAAAGAAACATTTGTTAAACTGTTTAATGGCAAAGAAAAAAATCATATTTAGTCTAATTAAAAAATATATGCAAATAAAACAAAAAAACAAATAAAAAGACAAACGAAAAAAGGAGCAAAAAATAATAAATGGGGTCTGTTTGGTGCTTCCCCTAATAAACTAAATAAATTTTATTTTAATTTGCCACAAAATGAAAAAACAAACAAACATAGACGGACGTACAAATATTAACTTAGTGGTCTGTTTATACAAATATATTTTTTATCTATAAATTTAAAAATACATATAAAACAATTAACTTTATGGCCATAAAGTCACAGCTGTTGGTAGAGTAAATTGTTATTATAACCAACCGAACCGAACAGAGCTAAACAGAACAGCCACACTCAACCATTTCACTTCAAACTCATTCCATGACACACCAAAACCGACAAAAACCCCTTCTATGACATTTATTCCTACTGTTTTTATTTTATTTCGCTGCTAAATTACTGCAGAATATAATAAAATATTAATAATAGATATAAAATGACAAAATACATTGCAAATTATAACAGCAGAAGTTTAAACGAATTTCTTTTTTTTTAAATATTATTTTACAGAAAATTTAAAACAGAAAAAATACTTAAATGAGATCAATAATTGCCACTCCTTTTATCTAAGACTTCGTTAACTGATTCAGATGTTGGTTGGAAATTAATTTCCCTAAATCTTTACAATATCCTTATCGTCTATGCCAATCAAATCGAAACAAATAGTCATATATAATTATTACCCGACAGTTTTTTCGCATTATTTTCTTTTATTTATTAAGAGTTACATAAATAATTTCAAATTATGTTGGGGCCCGCTCATGAAACCACTGTCAGAAAAATTATTTTGTATAATTTTCTTAGTTATTAGATCTAAATTAAGTATTTTTTAACACTACAGACTTTTGGAGTTATCGGGTGACTGGATATTGGAAGTTGTTTAAAAGAAACTTTGGGTCTTTGGCGAAGTATTTCACGTTATTAAAAATTAAAACAAATTCATTCTTTAACATTCTTCCTTTGTACCATATAAAACGTCCTATAATATGATAAAAACGATTTTTACTGGTATTGCGACATAGGAAAACACTTCATTCAACACATTTTAATAGGTGTGTTCCCGTCTTGCAGAGGTGGCTCAACCTTTTTCTCCTTATGCCAACCAATTACCGTTTTCATAATATCTGTATGTATTTGGCACATCATAATTATATTTATGGTGCATGAACTGGATGCAAAAAAGATAGATCGACGGTGTTGAACTAATTTTTTCTTGTTCTAAAATGTTATTACTTGGACGTCCTCTTTCCATTTGTTCTAAACTATACAGCAGTGGTGCTGCATTAAGCAACTTATTTACTATTTCTATTTGTTTTTGCAACATATGCTTTGCGTTTGGTGCAACCAATTTGAGGTTCCTGCAGTGCAAAGGCCACGTATTCATTACTGCCGTTCCCAAAGCCTACTAAAATATTAGTACGAACTGAAATACTGCATTAGAATTTGAATATCTTCAAAAAAACGTTCAGATACTTGATAAGCGCCATCATGCGGTGGCGTTTTAAACAACTGATAAAGCAGTTAACAGAATAAATTTACCAGCCCTCCAGAAATGTTCTACTAATGAAAATCCGGTAAAAAATATTGAAACTAGAGGAAAAAGTATATTTATTAAATGCCATATCAAATATTTTCTTGGGATTCAAAAAATAAAGGTTTCGTTTAAGTGTGCTCAATTCCCCTTTCAAATTTGTTGTTGATGAGATAAGCTTTTCCTATGCGCATTTCACTGGTTGCTTAGGCCAGATCATCAGGAAACTTCATTTAACGATTTTAGAAAAAATATTAAACACATAAAACTGTTAAGCGAATAAGAATTATAAGCAATAGCTTAACTTGTAACAATATCAAAGCTTAAACAAAAACAACAACAATAAACAGTGAGTTTATCTTTTCTTACAGTCCCGACTACAATTGGTTGATTTTTTCTCAACTCTAAATGTAGTTGTAAGTGGGTAAAGAAAAAACAAAAATAAAAACAACCCAGCGGGAAAACTCAGAAGACCTTTTTATTTCAGGCCTGCTTAAAAATTTTTTTGATTCAATTACTATTCTTATCTAACTGTTAAAGAATGCCTCATACACGCAGAGAAAAAACATGGTTGGAGTATGGTTAAAAAAACATATTATGGTCCCTGCAATGGCAACAAACAAACTTTTGTTGTTTTAAACAAAACTTTTATCACGATTGATAATATTTTGTTTCTATTTAACAATAAAGTGTTTACCTACCATGAAACTTCATATATGGTTGAATTCAACAATACATTGTTTTAATAAAATAAAGCTACAACAATACACTTAAACATATTATGGTAACCTATACCATATTATTATCACGGCAACCATATTATGGTTAAATTCATCCACCTAAAAGCTATAACCATATTATGGTTGCTTCCGACCATGTTATGGTTAATATTTAATAACAAAAATATGTTTGAAATTATAATATTTTAAAACATTGTATGTTTAACTTTAAATTTTAAATAATATGTTTAAAAAGCAACAACATTCTGGTCGTTTGCATTTTACTTGGTTTGCTCAAAATTCTCATTCATTTTATTTTAATTATTGATTAAAACACATTAATTTCCGTCGTCACAGGTTGTAATATGAATGAAAAGGGGATTTTTTTGTAAAAGTGGAACATAACACCTATCAGGAATAAAAAATTAAATAAAATTATAATTTGACACTAGAAACAAATAAAAAATATTGATGAAATAAGTAACCATAATATGATTAACATTGACCATATTATTGTTAATTCTGACCATAATATGGTTACTTTTGTCAAAATTCAGGGAAATTTTGATCATATTATGGTAAACTTTAAACATAATATTGTTAGTTTTGATCATTATTAAGGTTGATATTAACCAAAATATGGTTAATTATGACCATATTATGGTTGATTTCGGGAAAATTTTTGTTGATTTTAACCATACCATGGTCATTGTTAAACATAACATGCAGTTTACCATAACATAAAAATTGTTAAAATCCAACCATGCTCTTATAATATGGTTACCTCCAACCATATTTTTTTTTACGTGTAGAAGGGGTCGGCTCTTTCGTATACAAGATAAGATACACCTTCTATGAGAAGGGAGTGGAGAAGTGCTAACATTTTTTGTATTGTGTTTTTGCACAAGCAAAATCAAAATAATTTTTTTTTTGGTCCCGGTACCATTCTTATTTACCTGCTAAAGAAGTGAGAACGGAAGGCCTACTCCGCAATGACAACGTGTGCAAAAAAGATATGAGTATGGAATGGAGCAAAAAGCCCTTGTACATTCAAAAGAAGGGGTACAGAGGCCTTCTAGAAATTACTTTATTTTATTTTGCCAATTCAATTTATTTACACTGACACATGCATATTAGTTACCAAATAAATAAACAAGTTAGAGTGCTATATTCGTCTGTGTCGAATCTTTGATACCCTACTGATAGTAGCCTTTCAAAGAAGATATAACTCATTTTGATTAAATTAGCCTTTGACTCTGGATGACGGCTGAAAAAGAAGTATGCAGCACCTCCCATAAAAAGACATAATAGATTTCTGTATATCTGGAGAATGGCAAAGGCCAATGTTCCCAAATTAGGCACACGCATCTTGGTGATCAATACAAGCCCATTAAAGATTTTTGTATGTCTGGAGAATGGCAAGGTACAAAGTGGCAGCTTCAATATAAATACAATATAGATTTCTGTGTATCCGGAAAATAGTAATTGTTAATTTTTCTTAATTAAGTTAATTTGCTTCGTTATAATGACACGAAATCAGTTTTAAAAGGGATTTTAATAATCTTAATGGAATAATTTTACCTTAACATGGTTGTCGGTGACCATTATATACATAGTTAAATAAAACATAATATCATTTTTAAACATGTTTTTTCTCTAGGTATAGGTTTTATCTATTTTAAATTTCGATATTATTTCAAAAAAAATATCTTTTTTTTTAATTTTTAAATCTTTAAATTTTTAACCAAGTTCTGGTCATTCATTTCCTCATTAGTTTCTTTAATTAAATTATTTATATTTATATTTTAGCTTTGAAACATAAAATTTTATTTATTTTTTTGTTTGGTTTTTCCATTATATCCCATTAAAAGATGCAACATTTGTGGTCCACAAACACGCACGAATGCTTGGACGCAAAAAACAAAACGAACTGCATTAGGCTGACCCTAAGTTGTGCAAGACAAAAATTAGGTCGAAGAACAAGGATTGAGATATGCTGTGTTGGCTTGATATGGGAGTATTGTCAGGTTTATAGAAGAGTTATTTGAGCTGAATTTAACCCCTTATTAGCACTTAAATTGATTTGTTAGTGAAAATATGATTTTTGTTTAATGCTCTTTAAAAACGTTCTCCCATTTAGTAGAAATTTGTTCTTTAAACCTTTATTAAATTTAAAAAATTTTTGCGAATACATGCAAAAGACTTTACCGGCACCCAATATTAGGCCGCAGATTTATGATAGCATAGTTGGTAGGGTAAGGGACAGAAGTATTTGTCATCTTGTTCTTTTAATGACTTTATTAAAATTTTAATTTTTTCGTTTTATTTTATTTTATTTTATTTTATTTTATTTTTTAAAGTATGAAATTAATATAAATACTTTAAAATATTTGATACAATTTTTTGTCTGATTGAGGAAAAACAAGAGCACCAAAAATATATGCCTGGAGCACGAACGGAAATATTTATAACAAGTACTGATTTTCCTTTAGTTTCAATTCATAAAGATGAAAATTATTAAATATGAATCGTTGCAATACATCAACACAACGATATTCATAAGCAAAGCTAAAGTTTTTTTTATTAAATTAAAAAAATACAGTCAAACAACATTGGGTGACAACTTTTTCGCAACCTGATTCAAAAATAATGTCGCATCTAATTCACAAAGAGTATTTTCTTACCCGCTTTCTATAGCTCTTATTACCTCCGTTCGTTTCAGTGTGTTCAGGCCAACCTGGTTGGAGTTCCCTTTACTTCGCTCGAAGGCATACAAATAGACTTGATTTGGAATCTATCGGTAAAGGTAGGTAAAGATAAGGTCCAAGTTTTTTTTTTTATTTGAGCCAACACTCAGGGGATTCCACCCACTAATGCAGTGTATTGAGCTGGTTTCAAGAAAATAGGTTATGAGAAGAAGGAAAGAGGGAGTAGTGTTTATGGTCATTGAAATTGAATTGTTCCAAATTCTAAACGACTGAGAAACGAATTTACTCTGTAATGCATTGTGCGATACATTGGAGAGTCGACAACGAACGGATGTGATCTGTTGGAACGGCAAGTACTACAGGCATGCACCCGCGTCTGAGGGATTTGGTCGCCCATCTCAGCTTAACACTTCAACCCATTTCTTTGCACTTGATCCATAAGCTTCAAAATATACCTTGAAGCACCTGCCCAAATATGGGAGTTGTTTTCCATTTTCGGTCGGAGAAAAAACACCGATAACTGTTTTGTACATCCAATTTAAGTGTAGACTGGGATCTAATCACTGCATGGGATTAAAATGGAAGTAAAATGGATCGAATCGACTCGATGTCTAATGAAAAGTATCGTAATTTGAGAAGATAGCATTCAATATCGAGTAACCAAAGAAATTACATCAATCGATTTCATTCGATACGCCAGGGTCCATCGTATACGCTTTCTTGATAGCGAATGCGATGATAAGACCCCTGATTTGTATACTTATATTTGTATATTAACATGGTTCCCACGAGTTTTAAATAGCCATGTCGCTGGCTAATTAAAGCGCCTCAGATAATAGGATTACAAAGCAAAATAACACCAAGAAAGTTTATTTAATTGCAGAGACCAGAGCTTTTAATACACATACATATGAATAAGTTTTATAGAAAATAGAAAAAATTATGGTTACGGCTGGCAAAGTTGTTCTGAACGCCTTACTAATACTTCAAAAAACATAGTTTAATTTTAATTTTTTTTTTTTTTTGTTAACGTTAGATGTCAAAAGTTTTCCACACATTTAATTAGCATGCATACACAAATATTTACATATACATAGATACATACACACGTATGTTGGTACGTGAAGTGGTATGTAAATGTTATAAAAAATAATCCAAGTTTGAGTGAGTAAAATTTTGTTTTAGCTTTTCATTAAAAGTGAATAAAATAAAAAGAAAACTTGGGAAAAAACGAGAAAATTTTTCACGTATGTCTAACTTTATGTATGAATCTTAAATGCATTGGTATGTGTAAGGGGGCGTGTGTATGAATGAGTGTTAATTGTAACTTTTTGCATATTCATGATACAACAAATTATACTTTTAACTACACATGTTTTGGTTTTTGTATGGAGCAGGAAAAAAACCAGAGGTTTTTGGCGCCAGCTTTTAACAGCTACTATAAAATGTTGTTTGCTTTATTTGCTTGTACTTAGTTTGTCATATAAATAGTAAAACAAATGAGATTAATACACATACATATATCCACATCTGCACTGGTGTATGTACTCGAAACATTTCTACAAATTGTAAGAAAAATTTAATAAAAAAAAAATTAGACAAATTTTCTTTTTTTACTAACATTTGGCACGCAACAAAACCATCAAATTTATCAAGAAAAAAATAAGTACAAAACCAACCGAACAAACTAACAAATGCTCTTATAAAGAACATCTAGAATCTAAAACCGAAACTTATTATGCATAAGAAAAAAGAAGAAAAACTAAAAAGGAAAAATGCATTTTAAGGAAATTCTTAAAAAAAAGACAAAGATCCGTATGTTTTTCTAATACATAAAAATAAATTAAAATATTTTCCCTTTTTATACATTGTTGTGTTTAAGTTTTATTCCGGATTGTGTGCTTTAATAAGTATTTTTCCCTTAGAAGACTTTTTGGCGACTTTATTCAGTGTAATATTTAAATTTGTTTCTCTAAACCGCATGTAGTTGTTTTTGATAAGTTTTCAGCACTATAAAGTACATAATTTATTAGGGTGGGGAACATAGTTTTTCACGAATATTGTATAAAGTTTCTTGATTAAATGATGATTGTTAGTTTTTTTTTTATAAAAACATGTTTAGCAATTATTATATAAAAACTGATTACATAGAGTTTTAGCTCGTCACTTTTTTTACAATGCAAAAATCACTGTTCACTCTATGATCAGCAATTGATTGTGTTCAATGAGCGATAATGTAAGTTCTAAGTTAATTGATTTTTCTTCTCGGCTACTATGGTTGTGACATCATGATGGCGACCTACTTTAACCATAATATGGTTGTCGATAACAACAATATGGTTAAATTAAACATTAGCCCCCGTATTTTTAAACGATTCTTAAATTTAACAAACGTTGATTAAGGCAAATTTTCAAAAAAAATTTGTTTTGAAATCCATTATTAAATTTAAAAATTGTGTATAAATACGGGCGAATAAGTTTAAAATTTTCTTTAAAACTAGTTTTGATGTAAGTGACCATATTTAATCATGTTTTTTCTCTGCGTGCATGTAAAACAATAACGAATTCTTAAAAACTAGTTCTTGTTTCAAATGCATTTGTGTGTTAGAAATTGAAATTGGCAGTAAATTTGTTAAAGTTTTATGATCATAAAAATTTCGCCACAGCCGAAAGAAGTTCTTCCTGAAAACGTATGACGAAAAAACTTAAAATCTGATCTAATACTATTTTTGTATTCGTTTTTTATTACATATTTTTTTTTTGGCAGAGAGTTTTTTGGTGTCATTGTCTGTTAGCGCTGAAAGCTTTGTAAGCAATTCATGGATTTTTTTCTCAAATACGACAGGAAATAAGTCAAAGGTTATATAGCGTCACCTTAAATGCAAACGTACGTAACTACACTTCAATTGTTTTTACATAAGAAGCCAAAAACTTTACAATATAAATAATAATCAATAAAAAACGTTACCACGACAATCGGTTCTATTGCCAATGATTGACCAAGGATTGATTGTTAACTCAGCAGCGCCTGTCTTAATAATTCTTGTCGTTCTGTTTACATAACGACGCCATTGTTTATTCCCAGATTCTAAAAATTTGGGTGAACATGTAGTTTTCTAAGATGAACGATTATCAAGCAAAAACTCTATTTCGAATTGTTGTGTAGTAGGGAGATCAAACGAATAGTATTCGTCCGGTTTTAACCGGTTATTTTAGTCTTGCCCATGTCGGATATTTTAAAATGTCAATTTTTCGAATATCGAATAAACCGGTTATTTTGGTAAAATAAACCGGTTATTTTAGTAATGTGCAATTTATATAAATTTTCCTTGCTTTTGTTATAAATGTACCCGTAATTTAAGTATTTTTCTTATTGATTTATTGGGCAAACTTGAACTTTTTATGAAGAATGTCAAAATGTAATAAAAGTCAAAAAAACACTATGAGCAATGTAAATACAAATCGCTTATATAAGCGTGTGTGTGTTCTTGTTACAAAACCAAAAACAATTCAAAATACTACAAAAAAAAGTTCAGCTTAAAAAGTAATTAGCAATTTGGCGGTATTCTAAATATTATACATATCTTTATAAAGATGTCATCTCTGGTGATATTTCAAACTGATTTAAAATACAATGGTGCTTAACCCTTTCGGTACGGGAGACGATTAGTTAGTTTCAAGCTTTTAAAATGGGTTTTTTTTACAAAGATATGCATATTAAACAAATATTTATCTTTTTTTTGTGTGCTCCTATCCAGGGAAGAGACTTGAGGTGGGACACATATGTCCCATCAGGAGTTTGGCATGGGACATATAAGTCCCATTAGTCGGAAACTTATAAAAAAGGGAATACAAAATCAAGAAATTGGTTTCTTTTTACGATGTAAATTCATATATATGATCCACGAATTTACAGCTGGCATCACCAATCTATAAAAACTTTATCCCACCATTTCTGTGATTTACGGTCTAGTTTATACATTTCAGACAACTAATCAAAAAACTCCTCCAAACAACACGTGTTATGATAATAAGCAATACTTTGCTTAGTATATGTACTTAAACGTCTAAATAACTAAATGGGACAGTTTGGAATCATTTAAAGCGACAAACTTTAATACTAGGACTCTGGGAACATTCAGTGGGATACATATGTCCCAATTGGTGCGAAAGGGTTAAAGGGCCCTAAACTGATTAGTTGCAAAGGCTCTTCAACTTCACGTCTAATTAATCACCTGTAATTAGTCCACAAGCTTGACATAAATAAACGTCAAGTAAAACTTGACTCTGTTCAGTAGTAGTTCTTAAGAGACTCTTTATAATATAGAGTATCCAATTATTCGACTTTTGGTTTTGTTCGAGTAAGGAATTAATCGAAAATTGCTCGATTAATCGAATAAAGGTTTTAAATTGTTCGAATTGGTCGAGTAGCTCAAATAATTTTATCCAATGGGAAAAAACAAACATCTCTATTAGAATTCATACTTTTATTTTATTAATAAACAGAAAAAGAGAGGTGAGAGGTGCCAGCCAGTTATGAAAAACATTTTAAGCCAATTTATTATTTCTTAAAATCGAGTGAAATTGAAATCGATGGAGATTCTCCGTTCAATTTTTTTTTAAAAATCAACGCAGTTTTTCCTGATTTTAAGAGAAATTTTCTTAAAAATAAGAATTCAATGTTTAATAAATAAAAGAAATTTTTTTATAATCTTTTAAAACAGGATATAATTTCCTTTATTTTAAAACTCTTCTCTATAGGTTTGGTTAATTTCTTTTTTAACGTATTACTATTTCACGACAAAAACCAGAAACTTCGTTTTCAAACAAGGACACTCAGGGTTTTAAGATGAAAGTAATGACATCTCAAATGCCACGTCCTGCCGATTAGAAGATACGAGGTAATAAAAAAATTTACAATAGGGGTGGTTTACAAATTTATAACTGCTGATGAATTTTTTTTTAACGAATTTGACGTTTATAGTCAGCGTTTAAAAAACTGCAGTCAAAGTACGAAAACTGCCATTTATTCCAATACTTCATTGGGCAAAAAAACTTTTGCTTTTACTTCTGATTCATTAAATGTAAACAGTCGCTATCAAACCCACTCAAAAAGCGAAAAGTTGCATACAAATTTTCGTTTTTTGTTTGACAGTTTTTTGTTTCGACTGCAGTTCTTAAAACCTTGTTCATAGTGATATACATAATAAGTCACACACGCTCAAATCTAAAAATGGACTAAAATATGTTTTCAAGTATGAGTAATGAAAATAAATGCAAAAGGTAACAACATGTAAGATTAGATATTTAAACAAAATATGTTTACATTAAAAAAGTAGAATTTTCTAAGAAATTAATTTTAATCGATTAATTGACATAAATTCTTCGAGTTATTCGTTATTCGAAATTGACCATTTAAAAAAGTAAATAGTATATATCGTTGGCCTCATGTAGAAAGGCCCTAACTCACATAATTGCAACTTAACAGGAGAAGGCAAAAACATATTAGAAACTGTGTGTATCATAATTTAAAATGGCTTCTTCAATTGCTTGTTAAACTGATATTTTTAATGCTATTGTAATTAATTCTTGTGACGGGATGTATTTGTGGGAAATGTATTGGAATCACTAGCGCCTTTCTACATGAGAACGACGATATGTATGTATCTACGTAGGTTTATTTGATTTTAATGTAATTTTGAAAAATTTATGAAGTTTTCATTTTATTTATATGTAATTTTGGAGTAATCATTTCTCTTTCAATTTTCTCCTTTATTTTTGCTTTATTTGTAGTTCCAGTAGCAAATATTTTATTATTCTTTGCATTTTTATTTATGACTACAGTTTTATTTGTTTTTGTATTCTTTTTTGCTGTTTAAAGTTATTTTGTATGCACATTTATTTTTCATCTTGCTTTTTATTTATTTTTTTAATGCGTGTTTTCAGTTTTTTTTCTGAAGTATTGTACTTTGTATTTTTCACATTAAATTTACGTACGTATGTATGCGTTTAATGTTTGCGTGCGTGAAAGCAGTTGTAATTGTAGTAGTAGCAGTGGAAGTTGTGATGGCTGCGGTTAAAAGTCAAAAGTTAAATGCATTTTTAAGCAAACAAAAATATAAAATTTTTTATAGCTTTTAAAAATTTGTTTTTTAAGATTTTAAATCTATAAATGCTATTAATGCCCGACCCCTTCAGCATTCCATTAGGAAAAATCGAGTTGGTTCCTCTGGTGCCGGTCATAAGAGATTTGACTAAACATATTAATAAAATTTTTTTTGTTCCGTTACCGCTTATGAAATTTCAGTTCCGTTTTGGCACTTCAATTCTATTGGCCTTATTAATTTTATAATTCGTTTATAACACTTCGAAAGACCCCATAAATTATATCTATATTCTAGGTTCTAACGGACTTCTTAGACAATCTAACCATATCCGCCATTCTGCTGAATAAACGATGGAGATCCCAAGAACAAACTTATCAATATAAAAAGCGGCGAATATTATTTTAAGGCAAAATATCAATTTGGTATTAAAAATTTGCCAAATCTATATATTATTTAATATAGAGACCATGCAAATTTCAGCATGAAGGCTCTTAAAAAAACAAAACTATCAATACGAGTTGGTTATGTACACTACCTGAATTTGTAAAATTGGTTGGTTTGGTTTAGTTGGTTAATTTTTCAGATGGAACTAAATAATGAACAATTATTAAAAAACTAGTTTTGTAAGGTAATGAACCTTTCCTCCGGAATAACTATACATCAAACACGTTATCACCAGTAAAGTGATATGTCTTGTTTTTACCTATCACAATTCGATCCGTTTTATTAAAATATTTTATTCACTGGTCAAGGGATAAGTGCTTTAAGAATAATTGACACAAATTTCCTGCAGGGATATAATCAATTTTTCATTCGATTTTATACGTATGTGAAATATTACGCATACGTACAGGTTAACTGAATATATGACAGTTTACAAAGATTTAAATTGGTGTATACATCAGAGATCAGCAATGAGTCGTTTGTTCGCTAATCATACTGACTCATGAAATTGTAAGTGTTAATTACATTTTTTACAATTGTGCACTGTTTAAAGCAATTTAAAACACTTCACTCTTCGCACCAAACACATCGACAGAAAAATTTAACTAATAATACAAAATTAAGGCACGCGTCAAATAACGGGACAGCATTCTCAAAAACGCTTACAAAACTATAGCGAGAGTAAGTCATTTGCCATCATATTTGTTGTCATGTTGTAGGAAATCTCATATGATAAGCTTGTTCTACAACTCATTTACATTTTTCTCTGTTTTGGTATGCTGGGTCCTCGATTCACTCATACTCACGAGAGCAATAAATATAAGTGCGACGTCGACATCATACGAATACCCACAAATGATCTCAGTTTGATTTATTATTTAATTAAAATACTTATAATATTAACATTGATCCAACGCATTCAGCTCGGTGGGGTGCTTTAAAACCATGGGAGATAAGGCCATGATGGCTTTATTGCTCAATTGAATGGGAGATAAAGCCATAATGGCCTTATTGCCCAATCATTGAGAGGTAAGATCATATTTAAAATTTTACGTAAGGAGAGAAACCCATATTTTTCCAGAATATTGTTACTTTACTTTAGTGTTTCCGGGAAAAGTCATTTTTTTATTCTTGTAACGCACGCAGGAAAACTTTATTCAGCGAAGCCACCTGCCGTGTCCTACTGGAGGAGAAAACCCGTAAGCACGGCCGCAGGCCGCCACGCAGAAAAACGTTAGTATGCGAAGCCAGATTCCAATACTTTACTTTAGTGTTTCCGAGAAAAGACATTTTTTTATTCTTGTGACGCACGCAGGAAAACTTTATTCAGCGAAGCCACCTGTCGCGTCCTACTGGAGGAGAAAACCCGTAAGCACAGCCGCAGGCCGCCACGCAGAAAAACTTTAGTATGCGAAGCCAGATTTCAATACTTAACTTAAGTAAAAGGGAAAATCATTACCTTTTAATTATAAAAATAAGAAAACTATTAATCAATGTAAAATGCAAAAGTTCTTCAAAACTGAAATGAGAGATAAAGCCATTTTCTAAAATTACTTATGTGAGCTAAGGCCATGATGGCTTTATCTCCCATTCAAATGGACAAAAAAAATAAAAGACTTTATCTCCCTTTTGAATGAGAGATAAAGCCATCATGGCCTTATCTCCCATGGTATTTAAGCACCCCACCATTCAGCTCATCCATTTACCGTTTTAACACAACAGATTAAACACACACATTTTCAAAATCAGCGCTGCCAGATAAATTTGCCGAAAAATCGTCCACTTCATACATATAACTTTAGTAAACTGAAATTGCCAAATCGTTAATTTGCTATTTCGGGGACAAACCTGGCAGCCTCGCATTTTGCTTCGCCTATACACAATGGGTTAAGTTGAATCTAACCCATCAGTGGCTGATAAATGTTGCTAAAGGCCGTTTTACACTATCACACAAATTATTATTTCCTTCCAAAGGAAAGCTAAGGTAAAATGTAACAAGAAAATACAATATAATAGTCTGGTAGTGTCTTAAGTCATTTCTGAAAAATTGAAGGAATAGGACTATTACAAAAAAGCTTTATAAAATACATAACTGAAATTTAGCTCATAGAATCAATTCGAAAAATAAAAAATGTTTGTTGAGTTTTAAGATAAGATCTGGTGTACACACATTATAAATAAGATAACAATCTTGCAAGGTCGCCAGAATGTTACTTTAAACTCAACATGTGGTGCGCACATTTAAATAATAAATACATACATGTGAGCGATCCTTTTTCTTGGCTGTTGTAAACAACAGAGTTTTTAATCTCCTATTGTTGTAATAAACAGTAATGCATTTATAACGATAGTTTAATCTTGTGTTTATTTAGGCTGCATGTCTGTATTATTGTAATTTATAAAATCAAGTAGGTAGGAATATTGCTATTGTTTTAGTAATAAGAATTTTAGTATTTAAGGAAAAATATTAGTAAATAAAATTGAGTTCTATTTTATAATTCAAAGACTGTGGTTGTGTTGTTTTCAATTCATTTTCCTGCCAGAAGTTAACAATGTTGCAGATAAATATTCTTAATATTGTTAATAAAGAAAAGTCTAAAATGATTGTTTCTATCTGAAATTTTCAAAATTGAATTTTTTAAATTAAATAATAGATTGAAACTGAAATTGATCAGTTTGCAAAAATTTGTTAAAGGCTGTTAAATATTTTGTTAAATAGAATCTGGGAATTTATTTCTCATTAAGAGTAACATCTTATTATAAAAATTTTCATATTCATTCGAATGTGTATTCTAGGTCAAATTACAATTTTTAAAGTTTTCAAACTTTTCTATAAAACAAATATCGCCTTCTTAATAGGATCATGTATAAAATGTCTTTCCAGCCCTGTAATAATGCTATTTGATATTTGGCGAGAACAAAACACAATATATGATAAAGTGAAATACCCTCTTTTAACACATGACGAATATTGTATTTCATCATTTTAGCATTAACGCATTTTTTCATTATGTTCTGACATTTTGGCCTTAATTTTGTAAAACACAACGCAACGACAAAGAATTACATTGAAAGCAAAAAAAAATTCATAAATATTTTTGACAAAGCCCCTAACAAGCCTGAAAATTTTTTTTAAGAGTCACTTTTGAAACTGAAAATCTTGTCCGATCGAAATGAAATTTGTTGTTGTTAATAAGCTAATAAAGCTAACTAATATTAAAAAATAAAAAGAAAAAAAATTTTTTGCTTGTATGGAAATTTTTTTTTTATCATTTGAACTTTGACCTCAAAGGTGCATGGGATAGAGTCATCCGATTTGGCTCAAATTTTCAGAGAGTAAGTTTTAGACCAAGTGGCAAAAGAATCTTCACATTTGTCATCAAAAATCCAAAGTTTATTTTTAATTGTCACCCTAATGGGCACATTAGTTTGCTTTTTTCGCTGCTTTTTTCTCCTGTTTGTGTGGCTGCTAGCCTATATTAGCTTTTGATTTGGCGCCTTTCAGACAGAAGCTGTTTGTTTCATTCTTTTTCCTACCTATTTTTGCCTACAACATAAAAGTGATTGCCGTTGCTTTTTAAGTTCCACCAAATAAGAAATTGTTGCTTTGTTAAAAAAGCAAAAGCTGGAAAGAGCCAGTGCCTATTATTTTGTCTGTTTATTTTGCTGCTGCTTTTGAAAAGTGTGGGCTTTTTTAGCAGTGGAACTTGTCTGCTTTTTAATATTGATTTTTTTAATTAAGAAAAAGGCAAAATTTGGCTGCTTTTGCTAATATGGCGATAGCATTATAAACCCTGTTCTTTACCTCTTACAAATCGTAATTGCTTGCGAGCTACCACTTATAATTCATAATAAAATCAACAGAAACATGGAATGAATGATTGTTTGATTACCGCTATTTTTTTTTGTGTGTGGTTTTTTACTTTTGCTTGTGTCTCTGTTTATTTTCTCAATATCTTAAGATGTGTTTTATGTTTTTTTTCATCGTTTTAGTAAATAAACTGAAAACCCCCGTTAATTCGTATATATTTTATTTAAATTACGTTAAATCGAAACCCCGCTAAATCGAAAACCCCTTGCGATTACGAATTATCGGGAGTCCACTGTATATGAAATTAGTTTCCACCATACCGTCAGTATGTATTGAACATGTTAGAATTATAAATAATACAGAGGGTTTTCATAAGCAGCATTATTTCAAATTTAAAGCTAACTTTATGTATACTGCTGCACCCTTTCACAATTATATACTGCTGAAAAAAACCTTTAAGTCCTAAAAGAAATAAAAATATTTTACAAGCTAATAAACCAAAGGCTACTTTCAGGGGCAATTTTTTTTAAACCACTGTATGTATGTAGTACATATTATTAAATTTTCACTTAAACCAAAATAAATCAAAATTTTCAATGAAACTGGGAAATAAAATTAAATGTAAAACAAAGTGAAGACAAACTTTGGGAAAATATTAGAAATTTTATATTTAGGTTGCTGTCATGAATTCTGATTTAAATTTTTAGAAACATACAAGACCTAGCAATATAAATATATACAATACAATACATATACATATGTATGCATACATATTTATAAATGTGTAATTTTAGCAAGAAAACTTTAATAAATTTACAAAGTAAAGTAAAAGGGGTAACAGAAATATGATAATTTTAAAGTTTAAGTAGATACAACATGAAATCAGTGGCAGTAGTATGAAGTCAGTGTGCGAAAATATAAATAATTGCGTTGCTCGTTCGACTGCAAGACATTGTGGTGCCACAAACAGACAAAAAAAATATTCTTACAAACATGTGCACACATTTATACATAAATCCTGTAATGAAGAACTTTATAAAAGGATAATGCACCAGGGTGTAACCCAAAATACAATTGAAAATAAATTTTAATCATAAATTTTCCTTAAGATTTATACCAACAAATTAAATGTTTTTTTTTTATTAAGAGCTATAAAGTAAAATTAATGAAAATACTTGCTGGGTTATATTTTCACTTACAATACAAAAACAAGTATAAAGACTTAACTATTTGCTAATGCCTTAAAGTCTTCAAAATGTGCATTACAGAAACTGCAAAAATTAATATTATTTATATTGAGAACATTACATTTGAAATTAGTTTTTGTGTATTTTATTTAAAGTTTGTAAACGTTGTGCTTGATAACCGAGGCAGGAGGTGGGATACAGAATGCGATAAGAAGGGAAGTTAAATACTTGCGTACCAGTAAACGCTGTTATCGTATTTGAAAACAATGCAAATAATCTTTAAGTATTTCACTTATACAATGTTAATGTTAAATGTAAGATCAAGTCTTTATAATGTTGTACATTATTCACAGCTTTAAGCCAAACATTTTGTCAAATTTAGATTGACATATCAGTGAGGCTTCTATGATTTTTAATAGGTTTTAATTAAAAAAAAAAAGATTGAAGGCAATTACTGTTATTATAGTTTTGTGGTAAGAGTTGAAGAGATTAGCATGCTACGAGATGTTTTACGATAATTTTAATAACTTTACAATTTGAGAGAATTTTAAATAAATTACAAAAATTGTTATTTGCTTATTATTAATATTTGATTAGGGTAGCCCGGAGTTACATTATTAGTGCGATGGCTGCGGGATCGATACATAGCAGAGACCCTGGTCTGCTTCAGAAAAACGTGATAATAATCTACGTTGCTATTGCTTGCTAAATTAAGTTCGGATACAATTTGTTAATTAAAAAACACATGTAAGTGTCGATTACCTAACAAATGTGTTTTTAAAATGTATTTTTTTTTCTTAATTTTTATTTTAAAGACCACATTTTGGACAGGGCTGGTATCGACCAAAACATTGTTTTATATACATATTTCATACTTTATGCACAATTTATCTTTACCAGTACTATTTTTGAAATTAAGAACAACTTCCAATCATTGAATTAAAAATCTCCATCGATTTCCATTTCACTCGATTTTGATTTTTAAAGCTTGGCCGTACATGTTATATTCATTCCGGGTGTATGTTGAAATAGGTTTTCCGAGGACCCCATATATGATAGGGACTTAATTGATATACATTTATATCACACAAAGTCCTGAATAGGTTGCTTTTATTACTCAGGTCAATTGGTCCACCAATGGCTGACATATGAGCAAAAATCCACGACTGCCTCAAATTTTTTACAAAAATCTTAAATTTGAAGCCATAAACCTTTACTTTTTTAAGTTTTCTAACAATCTACAAGCTAAGTGTTAGAAGAGAAAACTTACGGTATCGGTACTTAAATAACCGAGCTAAAGACAAATAAGTACCTTTTTCTTCCCAAAATAATAGTACAGAAATCTTGGTAAAATAATTTATAGAAAATATTTTTTGGTAAAGAATAAATAACTCAAATTTTATCGTTTTCTATTTGCAGATTTCTATCTTATTAGTCTATTAGAATTCAAATGAGGGATATTTTAACGATTTAAAGACACTTATTTCAATCTGAAATGAGTTTGAAAACAGTTTTGTAGCATTACCAAAATTGAAATTAGATCATAATGCAGGATACTAAAAATTCGTTTTAACCAAATTTAATACTTGTGCTTGTTTAATTTCCATTTCGTTGCTTAATTTAATTTTGTTTTTTTTTATAAAGTAAAATTTAGTTTAATGCCACACCCTGAAGGCAAAAACTGACAAAAAATCAACATTAACAACAGCAGAAGAGTGTAGTTATTTGTAGTAAAATTTGCTTCCGAGCACACACACAAACTCATTCACAAGCTCATAGACATTTTCGAAAAGTAAACTGGCGCATACCTATAACAGAGGACATGCATTTATATGAAAACACAAAAGTATGTGTGTGTGTGTGTTTGTATTGGTGTAAAGATGTTTATACAAGTGTGTGTAACTCTTGTTACAACGACTCTACTTACTATACAAATCAGAATCTCTAGAGAAAATTGTATGTTGTATTTTATTTTTTTCTTCCTCTTTTTATTTTCGACTTGTTTGTTCTTTTTGGTGTTTTTTTGTATTTTTACACAAAATTCGTTTAAAATTAAAATGCAGATAAGCAGCTGGCAAAGTACAATATAGTCATAATGTATAACACAACACTTTAGATTGAAAATACCAACGTTACCACAACTACAATTGCATGTGACACACATACACACATGCAATTACTAAACACAAAAACACACGCACACACACACACACACACAAACTCCTCACATAGACACACTATTTTATAGAAAGGGTACTTCATAGTACTACTATTACTACCACTTGAATGAATTACTGAATAAAGGAACAGTAACTAAGTGAGTAACCCAGTAAATATTGTTTTACTTACATGACAAAATAAGGCCGTAAATTTTCTATAGGAAAAAGTGTATTTATTTGTAACGAATTTGAAATGAATTAAATATTTGGAATTTATATTAAATAGTTTTGGTTGTTGGGTTAAGCAAAAGAGGGATCTTGATAGAGTGAGAAAGAGAGAGCGGGAGTGGGCGATGGTGTGTTACACATATATTATAATAATTTTTACTTTACTTTTCACTCTAAACCACTTAAGTTTATTTTACTTGTATCTCAAG
Organism: Pollenia labialis; assembly: GCA_949318255.1. Taxonomy (NCBI): domain Eukaryota; kingdom Metazoa; phylum Arthropoda; class Insecta; order Diptera; family Polleniidae; genus Pollenia; species Pollenia labialis. The sequence continues at coordinate 105,591,462 of OX439143.1, read as the reverse complement.
CTGTTTTGCGGGTGTTTTTAAATGGGTAAAAATTATTTTTACATGTGTGGTTGGGTGCGAGTCAATGAGCAAACGAGTGAGTGGTAATAATGAAGCCAAGTTTAGAAGTATGTTTTTAAGAAAAATTAATTCATTATTCTTCTTATAATTTGTATTTTCATTGCAAAAAAAAATTACGGCAAATATACTCGCACATTGTGTTTAGTAAAAAAATACTTATTAAAGTTTTACTAGAGCTTGTTAGTCAAAAACCAAAAAAAAAGTGTTGCCAGAGATTGAATTTAGGGGAGAGATTTAATTCTAAGGCCCTAATTTTGTAAAACACAACGCAACGACAAAGAATTACATTGAAAGCAAAAACAAATTCACAAATATTTTGTAATTTTTTTGTTGCCTCTAACAGAAATTCACATACGCCTCATTGCTTGTGGCGTTGAAAATTTTAAAACGGTAAATAAATTTCTGTACAAAGCAACAACAAAATTACAAAATATTTATGAATTTGTTTTTGCTTTCAATATAATACTTTGGCGTGCGTTGTGTTTTACAAAATTAGGGCCTAAGTTTAAAACAATTTGTAACCTTTTATGTATGGGCTTATACAATAAATGTTACATCAAGAAATTTAAAAATTTAGGGTGATTTTCCTAAAAAAGCTGATCGTTTCCTATAATTTCCTTTCAATACATTCAAAACAAAGGTTAAATCTGATTTGTAAAACTTCCTCTATACAATTTGTTTTTTCAATTCCAGACATTGAAATGCAGCCCCTAATCATCGTCGAACTCTTTCCAAATTTTATTGTTGGAATAATGTTGCGATTTTTCAACGATGTTAGGGGTTTCTCCACACTCTAGTTGGTCCATCGTTGTAGTTCAACTTTATTTTGGTCTCGTCGCAGAGTATCATATCGTCCCAATAGTCCACAAGTTGCCAAATGTTTTATACCGAAGGAAAAACGTTTTTCTATATTTACTGCAGAGAGTAGTGTTTTTACGGGCTGCTTTTGAAGAGTATTTGTTTTCTAATAAGATCTGTCGAACAGTTTCTTGAGAAACAACAACATTACACTTTTCTTTAGGCTCCTTCGCAAGTCTCCTTGTAGAAATCTTTGGGTTCTGTTTCACCTTTCTTAGAATTAAGCGCTCTGTGCGCTTATTTATTTTAGTATGAGGGCCCTCCTTTAATTCTATCCTTCCCTCTTTTTAAGCACAGTGAAACACATTATAAATGGTTATTCTTGATTCCAAAAAGCTTTCTGATAGCTCCTGAGTACTTGACCCAATTGGCGGTTGTAATAAATCAGTTGCATCGTACGATAATCGCTTTGCTGATATCAAAAAACAGCAAAAAATTGCTATGTGTATACTCTAGCGACTTATTTTAATAGCTGCAAATGGCTTTGCGGCAAAAGACAAAGTAACGATTAAAAAAAAATTTAACTAATTTGATTATTTTTATACACGTAAATTTATCAATGGCTTATTTTGCAACACTATCTAAATGCGATTGGACTTAACACAAAATTTTCTAATATAAAAGTGCAAAAATCTATAAAAGTGTACCGGGGTACCCGGTTATTGACTACTGTATATTTTTTGGTTATTGACCGTAGGGTTAAGTGTTAGTAAAATGTAATTGTTTTCAGAAAAGGAATTTAATTTTTTTTACTGCATTTCAATAAAATTCGACAATAATGTTAGTTGCGTTTATCTCTTTCATGTTTATAAAGACATGTCCATGTTAATTGCAAATGTTCTTGTGCCAACAAAATAAATGACAGTGGATTTTTCCTTTTTTTCGAAAATAAACAGGGACTAGACACATGAATATGATTGACTTTGTGCCTTAATATCTTCTAACGCAATTAAGAATATTTTCATATTATTAAATATAATTCCTTTATGAAAAATCCACTTTTGCATTCGTTACACAATTTCATTGGCCAATTCCTGTTAATTCCATTTTCATACACTCGAAATGTAAAAAATTGTGTATGTGATTTTGTACTTTTAAAATAAAACAGAAAAAATTACTCCAGAAAAAAAATTAATGTTATACTCTGAAAAAATTTATTAAGTTTATTTTATATTCAAAATCATGTTCCTGAAAATGCCTTGACGCAACTCAAATGTATCTACAGTTTCCATGGATCTTGCAAATATTCTTTGTACAACTGTGTATTTAACCAAATGTTTGTAACCAAATACACAACTGCTTTTATTTGAAGAACAATTTTATTAATGATGCTTTTTATTTTGGTTACTTCAGAACTGTTGATTTATATAAAATATGGACAATTCATCTCTTTTTTTATAGAATTCAATAATTTTCTTCTGTTTTAAATGTAATTGAGATTGATTTATTTTATTCTAATATTTTTAATTTCAGGCACTAAATTGTAAACGGCAGTAGCTTTTGGATATGCAAGTTTGCTGTTTTCGCAGTTGTTTTCGAGGTACGTTACAGTAATGGAAGTTTAATAATTACAGCTGTTCTTTAAATTTAGAAAATGTTATTGAAAATACAACTTCGAAGTTTCATTTAAATAATGATTGAGATTTTTTCATTCGTTAAAAGGTAGCATTTAATGATCAAAAATGTGGATGCCCCCAATGAATGTCACCCTGCTGGTTAAATTTTGGTAAAATGTTGGCCTTTAAATGATCAGTCGTTGTTGGTTTATCAGGATAGATCAGAAATTTGATATACCCTCACAAAAAATAGTCCAAAGGTGTAAAATCATACGAACGAGGCGGCCAATACACAGGTGCATTCTTGAGAAAAATCCTTCACCAAGCGGTTGGCTCACCAAAGTGATATTTTATTGCTCTGCATGACATGTTGTGCCGTCTTGTTAACCATTTTTACACAAAATGATTTGTGGTGACATGAGGAATAAAAAACACGAATCCAATTCCTGTTGCGTGCGCCATTAAGTTTATGTTGGCATTGGTGTCGGATTATATGTCACATGGCCCGATGACGATGATGTAATGGAGTTTTAAGAATCTCATGAGGGTTGCCCTCTCTCATCACTAAAGATGCTTTAAGGATAAAAATCTTTTTCGACTCTCAGTTGATTCTCAGCTCATTTAGTGAAAACACGAATCAATTGATGGTCCGCTGTGTTAAATTCTTGCAATAGTTGGATCTTATATGGATATAGATATTTCCATCTTATATGGATGTAGGCCCTCAGAGTTTTCCAAGTAATGGGTGTTTACATTTTAAGGGCTGATGTTGATTTTGAATAAAACACAAATTATTGTTTTTTCTTTTTATTATGACAATATTGGTATGATTCATTTATATATGTAACAAAATATCGGCCAAATGGCCGCCACGACCTCGGCGGCGCACCTTCATCTGATGGTCCAAATTTTCGATGACGCTGAGGCATAATTGAGGTTCTATGCCGTTAATGTTGAAGCAATACATTTTTGACACATAAAGCGCATTATTCAGCGCATAAAGAAATTGTTGGATGTAACTAACGATCAGCTTTACATACTGAATGTTTTGATTCAATTATTTTTTAGTATTCTCCCTACCAAACCTGGGGGGTTATTATGTAATACGATTCGAAAGAAAAGATTTACGAATTCGTACAAATTGTATTATGTCCCCTTTTCGTAAATTATAAATTACCCTTTTTCAATTGCAACTATATAATACGAAAGCAAATGTCAGTTCATTTAAATTTTTCGTAAATTATTCGAAAGGTGCTGTGCTTGCGAAAACAATAAAAAATTTAAAAATGTAAGTAATTAAATAAAACTTTTTACAAAAAGTGTAAAATATAATTTAAAACATACGATTTCCTCTATATTCAGAACTGTGAGTGACTTGAAATCACAATTTAAACTATGTTTGTTGTCACAACTCCTCGTTTTAGTCTGAACATTTTTATACATAGTAATTTTTTTAAATTTGGGTTGTGTTTAGGGAAAGCTTAAACAAAGCAATGTTTACAAAACCAAGACAGAATATGGTGATGGTTGATTTTATAATTGCACATGCATATTGAGCAAAGGGGCATCTCAATATTGCAAATGCTAAATGCAAGTCGAAGGAAGACTATTAAAGAATTAAGATGCGGTTGGTCCACCGTATCGGGAATTGAAAAAGTGGAAAAAAGTGAGTTTTCATTTAATCGATTTTGTATTAACTTTTTTTACAAATGTGCTATGTTACTAGGTATGAGAAGAGTTAAATGTCTGTTTTCGGTTGAAGTATAAATGCTCATCGTTACTTGGCCAATTACTCCAGGTATTCCACATTTATTAAAAAAAAAACATCTTTTCGCCTCCATCTTTTTTGCTTCAGTCATTTCAAAGATAATATGCTTCGGACAAATATTTTGTTCGATTATTTCGCTTACCTCAGATAGCATATGGAAATTGTAGAGTGTGAAAGTCCTACAAGACAATCTTGGTCAATCTGATGTTGGTATCCACCTTGTACTAAACATTTTAATGTTGAAGCTAATTTCATCAAAGGTGCAATGACTGTAGATCTTTCAGGTGGCTTTAAATCACCCTACATATGTATATACAATTGTTTACATACATAAATGAATTTTTATTAAGCCGAAAGTTTTTCACGAAACTAAAAATAGTATTTTTATAATTAAATTTGATAATTAAAAATCTTTCTTACGTACTATTATCAAGGCTCATAATGTCGGATGTATCGGATGTATTTATAAAATTTCTAAAATAACCATAAAATTTCTAAAATAACCATGGATTGCTAGTGAAGATTGGTCAAGAAATGACAGAGTTACAGGGGACAAGCTTCATTTAAAATTTTATGATTTTGTTAAATTTTGCTCTTTTCAAGTTATTTTTTTTTAACCAATGATTTAAAAATCTTAATGTTTTATTGCATGCGACATTAGATTATTTTAATATGAACATTTTGCGCCCAACAAGACATAGATTGGTACAAAAATGACAAAGCTACAGAAGATTTAGTAAATTAACCCACATAGAAATTCAAAAGTTTCAAGCAATTTTTAATATTTATTGTTACTAATAATTTAGCTTTGTATATTTATTTGTTGTGGGTTAATTCAATTAATCTTCTGTAACTTTATCATTTTTGCACCGATCTGGATCCTATTGGGCACAAAATGTTCGTATTGAAATATGCTTAAATTTTATTTGTTGGATGTTTGCATTTCAGTCACAGCATCTTTTTTAAAAACACAAATAACGGTTATTTTGGAATATCTCAAAAACTGTTCTACTTTTGACAATTCTGACTTCATATTCAGATTCAGCGGAAAATTTTACATAAAGATTAGGTGTAAAATTCATTTGGTCAAAAAATTGTCACGTAGTGTTATTTTATTTTGTTTGGAAGTTTTCACTTATATTTACATTTTGCGGAAAATTTAACGTTTTTTAACCCTTGTTTTTCAAACAATTTCTGTCAATATTGACAGCTACTGTCAAATTTATCGGCTATAAATTTGGCATCACTTTGTTTTTCCCTTTTTTTTAACAAATACAAATCTGTGGGGCTTTCGAACGGATTAGAAAATACCTTTTCATTTTCGATACGGAAATTTCTTTCGAAAGTATTTTCGTTTCGAATCGAATTACATAATAACCCCCCTGCTTTGTAGTGAGGAAATGCCGTGGCACTTGAAATGTTGTTTGTTTTTATAAAAGTTGTTGAGTTGCATAATTTTGCGCGTATTGTTTTAAATGTACAATTAGTGCTTCGCAAAATTTGTTATTGGGAAGTGCGATATGTTTCCATACGGTCACTGCTAACTTAGCTATTTTTAGCGGACAGTTGGTTTACATATTGTGCATACTATGCTTAAATTTGCCCTCAATTAGAAAATCACAATTATGTTGTTATAAATAACAATAATACCAAAGAAATTGGCACAATATTATTGTGGACAATCATAATTAGATTGTTGTGAACAATAAAGGGATTCTACAATAATATAGTTGTGGCTAAAATTTAATAACTAAAAAGATCATAATATTTTTGTACTGTGAACTTAATGAATTTTTATTCCGTGATCACATCGAACTATATTTTTTATTTATGACCGGAATTGCTGTAAAAGCCTTTTGTATTAAAGAAATTTTAAAATGCCAGTTTGATGTCTCCTACCGTTGTACAAGGCATATGTGCATAGTCCAGGCAGCTTTTTTTAGGAAAGGTAGATTATGGCATGTCCTCATATTAATTTTACGCACATCGGTATTTTATTATTGTATATATGTATGTTTAATTGGACCTTTAATAACGTTAATTTCAAAATGGCTTCATACTCGCTTTGCTCTTGTTATGACATATTAAAAGCAATTTGATAATAAAGCACAAGCAACGGTTTATGGTTGTTCCTTTTAGGAGTATAGGGCCTCAACGAACGTCTTCCGTAGCGATATTTTTTATTTCATTCCTGAATATACCAGCCTCCTCAGCTTCCATCTCCATAAATATGCGGCTTCCCGTCCATTCAATGCCTTGCCTTGTAATATCATCTGGCGATTTCCGTAGGGTATGTCGCAACCACGACCATTTGCGCCGCTTTAATTCCGCATGAATCGATGTCTGACGGGTTTTACCCTATTTGTGATAGAATTAGGCCAAAATATGCGGAGAATTCTACGTAGGCAACGATTAATAAACACCTGCATAATTTGTAATTCGCGATTGGATGGATTCCACGTTTCACTTGCGTAAAGAAGCACAGGCTTTACGTTAGCCTTAAAGATTTTTATTTAAGTGTCTTTGGCTATAGAGGTAGAGTTATGAGTCGAAATATAGAATATTCATTCACCTTACAAAATTAATAATTTTGTTACAAAAACTAAAATTATTAATATTTTGTTATGCAAGAATTCCTTTAAATTTCGTTAAGTTCGGTCCAACCCAAACAAACTTTTGTTGTTCTATTTAAGCTTTCTTAAAAGATATTAACACGCAAAGAAAAGCATTTAAATATTTATAACGAAAGATTTGTAGACATTTTATGTGCGTTTCAGCAGTAGAACGGTTGGGTGCCCCAAGAGGCTAGTTGGTAATGATCTAGTCTATCAGTACGGGGATTCCGGATTTGATTTCCGCCAGAGAATCTGGTCTGTTTCACTTAAACGGGCTGAAGGTCTACGTTACTATTGCTCGGTTAATTAAGTAAGAATATAATTTGTAATTGTATTTGTAACTCTTATTAAATAAATAAAATAAATATTTTATGATATAAATTTTCATATTATTCGAATGTGTCTTCTAAGTCAAATTACAATCCTCAAAAGCTTTTATACTTTTTTAGTCTTATTCCTTCAATATTTTCCAGGAATATTTTCTATGCACTATCAGAACCAAGCCGCTAGGGCGTATTTCTCAAGGTGTTGTGCTACCTTTATTACCGGCCATGCTAGTGGAAAATGGCGTGGTGCTTATCCCTACCGAAACAGCTTATTGATCGCCACACAAACTAAAAATAATATGAAAATGTATATAATAAATGATACCCACAATGAGAAATAAATTCCCAGATTCTATTTGTTAAATATTTTATGGTTATATCAGTTTAAAGGGCTTACCAAAAATATTAGTATAGTTTTTCATTGACTATTTATTACACTTTGCTTCAAAAGAATTTCTAAAAAAGCAAATTTTTATTGTAAATCTTTAAATATGAACGTGGGACCTCAGAGAATTCTTTGAATTCGGGTCTCTTTCACATCAAATATTAGTTAAATTGTAAAACTGTGACTGTCTATTATATAATTAGATGTATCTTATATAAAATGACTTATTGTAGAAATAATAATATTTTAAATGAAAGGAAGATTGATATAAGAGTTGAAAAAAGGATAAAAGTTTAAAGATATGATATTTAAGTTTTCCTCGACATAAAATCACTTTAATTTCTTATATTTAAGGCTATCAACATTTACATAATATTTATAAAATATATTCTGTGCAAACTCTTCAGCTTGGGGATTTTCTCTGGGAGTATCGTCAACCTCTACCAGACCCCATCAGAATTCAAGCATAACAATTAAAATCGACCGATGCAATTTTCTTTCCTTACGGACGTTAGGCAACTAAACTAGAAGCTACAGAGAAGCTTTAGTGTGCTTTGTATGGATTAAAATTAGTTCTTGAAAATTAAAAAGCATAAAAGGTCAGTGAGACTCCATGACCCGATTTCCTTGCATACAATCAATTTGTATCTAATTTCTTATCCTCACAAATCAAAAACCACAATGCAAAACCCTAATAATTATTTTATTTAAAAGTTTAGCCATTAAACAAATTCCACTTTCGATTATCAATAAATTAAACCATTAAGGTGCGCTTAACTGCAACACCTTATAAAACAAATTTCTAATTTTGTTATCTAATCTTATCTATCTTAATGCGTTGAATATTTAAAACAAAAAACACTAATTTCATTAAAAGAATATAAATTATTTTTGTAAAAAAAAACTCAGTTTTCAAAATATAAAATATTTTATACGAGTACTAGACACGCAGATGCCACTCGGTTAAAGTCAGAAAATAAAGTTGAACAGCACGGAACAAAAACACAAGCATAATAGAAATACACAAAAAAAAGAGAACAACACTCGCACAAGAAAAACCAAATCAAATTTCAATTTTCTACTAAAATCCTGCAAACAAAACATGCTGAAATCCTGTTGTTAAACTTAAGCAAATAACTGACTAAACAAACGCGTGCAATTAATTAAAAACAAACAAAAACTGCTTGGAAGGGTGGTGGAAAAAAGCGACAACAATGACAAGATAGGCAAAAAAAATTTGTTAATTCAGAGTGGAAAATGGTCATCCTGCCACACCTTTCGGTGGCATAACACAATGGTAGCAAGATATCAAAAGTTAGTTGCCTGTACATTTGCCAGAGTTTGCATTCATTCTGTTGATTCCTTTCAGGCTCTGACCAGCCATAACAACTAGAATTTAATAATATTGTGTGATGAAACACTCAAGATAAAAGACAATATAAAACGAAATTAGAACAACCTACAAAAACTGTCAATTTTGTTTTCGTTTTTTTTTTCTTTTGCAAAAACTACCTGAAAATAAAATGTTTCTTAAACGTTTCAGTTTTTCCTCTTTTTTTTCTTTTAATTTTGCTGTTGTTGCATGGTAGATTTTGACACTGCAGTTTTACCTTTTTAAGCTTCTCAAAAAGGATTTACGATATTGCACAGTAAATTGTTTTGGAATATTGAAGCGACAAAATTGAAAAGCGAAAAAAATTGTTAGCTGGACCTTAATGGGATCTGATATCGAAATGTATATCAATGCTTAAACGCACAGTACTTTTTAACAAGATTGAAATTTACGGTGACCAATAAATCAGGTATATACAAACCACATTACCATGTAAGTGCTGTAAACCATAATATGATTGTGGTATATAAAACTAAGTTATACGGTATGTTCCAAGACATCGGCTGCAAAACAGCTACACAAAAACCTCGCATTCTAAATTGCAAGCGTGTAAAATCTTACAAAGTGCATCAAGTTATCAATGTGATTACAATAAGAATTGCGCATTGATACATTTTTGACTTTGACTGCAATGTATCATAATGATATGGAACTCAGCCATGCACCTAAATCGAGGGAATTAAGTTAATAATTGCACTATTGACCTAAGTGATCACACATACAAATCATTTTAATTAACCTTAAGGTCTGGAAGCACTATCCCACACAATCAAACGAGTTATTTCAACGAAAACTTGACATAATTGCGTCCGACAAAGAAATAAAAGTTTGCAAAAATATGTAAAGCACATGCTCTAAAACGAATTCAACTTAAGTCGTATTGAATCTATAAGTTAATGAAATTTTTTATCAACATTTGCAAAGCGTACAGACTTTCCCAAAAAAGATTCTTCACACAGTTGCTATTTTAGGTTAATTTTTTTGAGCACTTACGGGAGACGGAGGACATAATGCCTAATTGTGTTAAACTCTCCGGGAAAACCAGGTGTATTCAATATCTGAAATTCGGCAGCCTTCAAAATTCACAGTTTAATTAAGACCGTGGCTGAACAGAAATCCTATATTTTACCACAGGAGGCAGTAGACTGACTATTAGTTGAGGCCCTCGAAAGGGTAGTTGTTGTACAACAATTTTTGTAAAAAAGGCCACGAAAAGATACTTTTTACAAAAAACAACTCATTTCACAGAAAGTAGATTTTTCACGAAAGAAATTCTGTTTTTACGAAAGAGTACTTTCGGGGAAGCGAGATCATGAAAAGCCCGTTCAAGGGCTGATTTTTCACCACTTGTGGTAGCGTTAATCCCTAGTGGCGGATCTTTGCTAGGTGCTGTTGCTATTTAAAAGCGGAGCTAAAATGGCTAAGAATGCTTAACAAAAGGCGGGTATATAATAATGACGTGGTTAACCAGTGGTTAAGACCACCTTATGACACATCATACCACTAAATAGGGCCATGAAACGTCGACTGCTTTACGCAGTTAGCATTTGAACGCTGAATGCTTTTAAAAATTGCGCTAAAGAACTTGCAACATTGGAGAGAAGGAATGTTGATAGTTTGAAAGAAAAATATCGAATTTTTGCAGACATTCAGAATTAATGAATCTTAAGTTATTGGTCAATTTACTACTTATTACTGAATTTATTGATTCAGGTATTGTATATTTGGTTAGCAATGGTAAGAAAGAGTAATGCGCCCAAGGGCACACCTCCAATCGGAGGCTAATGCGGTATATTGCGAATCCCTTCAATATAGAGGAAAACGAAAGGGAGAAGTGAAGAACTGACAGATAAATTTAAAATAGTTAGTAGACAATAGAAATAACAAAACCACCCCTATAGTCCCCTCATTAAAAATAACCGTCATATTTCCCTGAAGAACCCCAGAAGATCGACATTATGACTTCCAGCGGTACAATCCAGTTCGTCGTAAAATCTATCTCCTAGCCATTTCTGCCTGAGACCCTGCATCGTAAGGCAATTGTACACTACATGCTCAATCGTATCTAGCTCCTCAGCATCCTCGCATAATCTGCAGTAGTCAGGTATGGCATTATACCATTTACTCGTAAGAGCCCTTACATAACAATGACCCGTGAAAAACCCAGCAGACTTGTAGTTTCTAAATAAGTTCCTTGGAGCCACATTCTTCACATACTGTTCAATTGCGAACAAATATATAAGGATATCTAACGCAGCCAGTGGCGTGCTTCTCCTTACTCCCCTGATGCCATGAGATGCACTCCTATGAGCCTTGTTGAGCATATCTCTATAGCTATCCACACTCAACACATTCCTCTGCTTAGTGGATTCATAAGTAAAAATAATTCTTACCACCGATGTATAAATCCAGTTTACCATATCCGAATGTAGTCCCCAATTCTTACCGATGGAGTTCCTGCATGTGTAGTAGGCATTGAGTCCCCTTTTCATCTTCTCCTGAGTATTTATCTTCCCAGACAGTTAACAGTTGAGAAAGTTACCCAAATACTTAGAGTTTACTCGAAGCCATCCAACACTGGTCTTATACCTTCCGGCAAACAGCACCAGTTCAGTCTTCGCAGGGTTTACATGGTATATTTAGTTCAATTAAGTCATTAGTTGGGCGAACTATCTAATTACGCAATGATGGCGCATATCTGATCAAAGTATTGATTTTAATATCAGCAATCATATTATAACAAAAATATTTCATACAGCACAATCAGCCGGCCATGTTCAGGAAACCCAAATCGAGGGAAATAAAAATCGGTTAAAATTTTGAATTAAAATTTTTGTCTAAATGGTTGATGTTTTTCCTTTTCGTTTTTAAAAAGTAGTTGGCGTGAATTGTAATACTATTATTTGAATTTTTAAATAATAATACACTGATTGGCTAACTTTTTTTTTAGTTAGCTTTGAAGTATGATATTCTGTAAACGAGATTAAGTATAAACATTTGAATTGAAATCCCTTTTATAAGGATCCTTTTATGGAGAGGTATTCTATTCTACTCGCGTTTTCTCTTTTTACTCCTTTAAAATTGGAATTTTCCATGAGAAATCTACAGTTCGTTTTTTATGGTCTGAGCTTTTTTTTAAAATAAATTTGTTTTAACTAAATTAAAAACATTTTTGCTTTTCCCTAAGAAACAAATCACTGTGCTCTGTCATGACAAGAAGTGTAGAAAACACAACACCAAAAATAACAAAGTTCTTTAATACTCTGTCATCTAGGACTAAAAGTATTTGCGTCTGTGTGAGTGATAATATCGCTGACGCTGTCGATGTGAATGTCGGTCTCAGTGCTGTGACCCCTTCCGCTACCGATTTTTTTCAACTCGATTTTTCCGTTTGAACTAAACTTAAATTTAGAGTAGAGAGTGTATAGTGAATTTGTTTCCTTTTCCGTTCCGTTCTGTGTTTTTTCCTTCTTTTCGTTTAGATATTTTAATGTATGGTTAACTGTGTGTGTTTGAGTGAGTGTGGGTGGCTGTGTCAATGTAGTTATAAAGTATTATATGCTTAGTGAATGACACTTTGTAAATATAAAATTAAAAGAAATCTTTTCTTTTTTATACAAGTTTTTGTTGGACGTGCTTGTAAAAGCAAATACCAGGTAGCAGGAGAGAGGCAAACCTTTAATAAAAAGGTATGAAACCAACGATTGCAACAAAACGTTGGCCATTGAAGTGTTTAAGCCAAAGGATTTTTAAAAATGTTAAAAAAGAAAAAAAAAACCAAACAAATTTCACTGTAACACAACGAACGAACATACGAAGAACGTAGAAACAGTTTTAGCCGAGAATAAATTTAAAATGAAATGAAATTAATATTGTGAAAAAGAATTCTTAAAACCAAAGGATCTCATGCAAAGCACGATTATATAAATGTAGAAATAAAAGAAAAACTTTACAACATTTTTACGTTAAATTAAAAGCAGAAGAGAACAGAACTCATAAGTTGATTTTCATTTCTATTTTTTTTTTTTTTTTTTTGTTTGCTCACTAAATTCAATATTCGTCAAGTTTTATTACATTTTCTATTTTTTCCCTTCTTCTGTTTGTAACTTGTGAGAATTGGTGTTTCTTCTTTTTACGAATAAAAAAAACTTATTCATTCGAATATTTTTACTTTATGTGATTGTCAAATAGAAACTTGAATAATTTTGCAAAAAAAAAATTTTCAGCTTTATTAAATCACGCTGGTTGAATAATATTAAAAACAAAATTTATTAAAGATCATTTAAGATAAAAAAAACTGGAAAACAAGGCGTATTCATACAGGTGACCAGTGTGAGAATATTTGCTTTATTTATTCACGCTTAACTTGAAAAATTTCATTTAGCTTTGTTAAAAATGCATTTAGCTTTTTCTTCAATTTGAATTTTGTGTAAATAATTAATCTTTCAAAATAAACCAAACAGTTTATCAGAATAAATTAATGTATAAAGTAGCTAAAAAATAAAAGACTGTCAGTCAGCGCATAATATCAACATCCCGAAACTTTATAAGAATATAAATTGTACCAAAAAAATATGCAAATACATACATGTAACCAAGCTTCAATAAGCTAATTTTATTTCCTATTCTTCACGCACTACTTTTTAGACTGATAAAGCATTAAAACTTATGTTTAAAAAAATAATACTTGGCTTATTAATTAAACTTTAAGTATTAGATCAATATAAACTTTTGTAAAAATTTATTCTTTCAATTTAATTATTATTAATGCAATTTTTATACTTTTGCCTTGAATCCATTAAATTTTAATGTATTTACGGGATTAAGTTTAATTTTCATGATCTTTCTGTTTTATTTTTAAACAAACTTATGCAGAGTTGCCAAGATTTAGCGCTTTTTAACTGTCGAAAAGGCGTATATTTTTTCCTTAGCGCTTTTTTCAAAAGATCGCTAAACCAGTGCTTTTAATGATACCCAACATTTTTGTACTTTTATTTGCATACATTAAAATCAAGACACATTAAACCAAAATTTGTTTCCGTTTTAAAACGCTTTACTCTGCAATGCATACTATTCAAGAAAAGAAGTTTATTTGCTAAAGTAGCCCATTTCGTTTCTTAAAACAAGAAAATCCAAAAATAATTTCCGGATTTTAACTTGTTTTGTTCGTATTAAGGTAAACTTTCTTAAATAAAGAAACATTTTCTCATGATCAAAAAATGCACGTTTTTAATCAAAAATTTCTCAAAACCTTAAATAAAAAAGTTGCCTATTTTTATTAAAAACAAGAAAGATATTTCTGAAATCAAGCAGCATTTATTTAATATTAGTCTGATTTTCTTGAATTTTTTTTTGCATTCAGAAACAAATGCTAGTGATTTCTTTAAATTTTACAGAAAATGCTCCAGAAAACTTGGTTTGATTCAACTAATTTTTATTTGGATCGATATGTTAAGCACATCAATCAAACGTTTCTTATTTTTATATTAAGTTTTCTTAACCCTTTCGGTACGAGTGGTACACATAAGTACCACCAAAGTTTAAACATTCCTAAAAGTAGAAATTCTCACTTTCCTTGGTTCACAAATAAACGATTTCGTTTTATCAAAGACTATATTTGCTATAAAACTGCATTTTTTTAGATATCATTGCAAACACGTGCTCACTTTATAGATTTTGTTGGCAGAGTCGGACGTAAACCACATTAGTTTATGAATTTTATAAGATTTCACTTAGGAATATATGTATGTGTGTAGTTAACGAAACGACATATTTGGTCTAAAAAATGTTCGATTTACTTTTATTTTACAACAGGTAAGTATATTTTACATTTTTTTTTTGCATTTATACAAAAAATGCTTGGTATGGTACATATGTGTATGTACCAACAATCCTGATTAGTGGTACACATATGTACCATGGTGCAAGGGATAACCAGTCCCCTACCAGTCCTCTCGTGGCAACCTTGACACATTTCCCTATCAGATGATCCATTTGAAACATAAATAACACAATAATTACAAAAACAATAACATATCATTGCAATTGTAGAGCCGCCCCGAAAGGGTTAAAGTAACTAGCGCTTCACATTTTTATGAAAAAAGTTCAGTTCTGATATTGTAAAATAAAAACCAACGAAAACTTGATTTAAGTAACTATAAAATTAAAATAAATTTTTTTTTTGCTGCAGTTAAGTTAATTTAAGTTCGCTTTGAGTCATAACTTTTTGCTTAAACCAATCCACACATATCTTGACACTAAGAAATTTTTGGCTTGGACGAGAATGGTGTAAAATTTTCTTGGTTCAAGCCATGGTGATTTAGTAAATAATTATTTCCGTGTATATTTGAAATTATATAACTTTACTTTTCCTGAAATATCAGAAAATACTTTTTAAAAATGTTTATGTTTAATTAACACTGCTCGGCAAAAAACAAAAAAAAAGAGAACTTGATTGTGTTATATTAATTGACTTTTACGTGCTGAATCCAAATAGTTCATTCAATCACGTCTAGTTAACACTTTGTTTACTGATCTTAATGATTTCAAGACTAATTTTTTCATAATGTTCCTGGATTTCTGATAAATGGTAAAAAAGTGTACGTACTAATTTGCATGAAAAAATGGTCTCTACTAATTAAGAAATAATTTTGAAAATAATCATTTGTAAAAGATCAAAATCGCACAAATCGTTCTCAAGTTATGTTTAAATGTATGTAGCATAACCGCCTTATTTCATAAAAAAACTAAACATGATAGAAAAAACTGAAAACGGATTTGAATTTAGCGCTGTAAAATCTTTATATTTTTTTTTTGACGGCCAGTGATTGTAATTAATAAACCTTGGTTCTTAAACATAACATTCACCCTTATCATGAATTCCACATGTGAAAATTTCCGAATGAAATTCTTAGTTCACATGGATTTTAATTTCGTATCATGAATTCCCTGTGAATAAAATAACATACCTGATTTTAAAAACCTTTGTCATTATATTCGGAGTTGTAAACAAAAAACAATTACTGCCAGGCCCACGATGTCGACAAGAACATTTCTTTCGAATATTAATATTGAAAACAATAATAAAAAACTAAAATTTGTTTTTGTTTTAATACAAATATAAGAAAGAATTATTCTTGTCGACATCGTGGGCCTGGGCCTTAATGTATTTAAGAAAACTGTGTTTTTGGAAATTTATGTAATTATTTCCATATTTGAATTAAATATCGCTAATTTGCTAAGAGCGGCATGATAGCACAGTCTAATATTTATTAAAAATTGCGAATATGGATAAAATTCGCGAAAAATAGCAAAAAAAAATTTGTTAACAAACCCTAAAATTTATTTGAAATTGCTAAACGGGCTAAAAGAACAGTGTCGGAAAATATCGGGGAAAATTCGCGAAAAGTTTTAATTTTTCAAACAAGCCATAAAATTTATTAAAAGTTTTTGAAACTGTAAGAAATGGCAATAATTCGGTTAAAATTTTTATATTAGCGGAAATTCGCAAAAATTTGCAAACAGCGACATGGTCTACTATTTATTAAAAATCGTTAAAGCTGTAAAGAATCATAGGAAAAAATCGCTTTAATCGGGAACATTGGCAAAAATTGAAAAGTTGTAAAAAATTCGCGAAAAGCTTAAATATTTCAAACAAGCTATAAAACGAATTAAAACTTCAAAAAACTATAAGGAATGGCAAAAATTAGGTAAAAATTGAAAAATTAGCGAAAATTCGCAAAAATTTTCAAACAGCGGCATTACGGCAAAGTCTACTATTTATTGTAAATCATTAAAGCTGTAAATAATTGGAAAAATTACAGTTACAAATCGCTTCTATCGCGAACATTTCTAAAATTCGCGAAAAATTGCAAAATTTTAAACAAACCCTAAAACTTATTTGGGATCGCTAAATGAAATAAATTAAATTTGTGCATTTGAAACGTTTTTTTTTAATTTTAAATAAAAACTTACATTTTCTTCATTTTCCGACAGACAACTCTTTGTGAATTATTTTCTTTATAAAATGTAAAAATATTTCACATGTGAGCTGTTAACAATCGTGTGTAAAACAATAAATTCACAAATTATTTTTTTTCGGAGTTTAAAAATATAAACATTCGGAAATTTCCACAACAAATTTTATTCATGATACCAACTGTTCACATGTTCGGAAATTTACATGTGAAATTTTATTCATGATAAGGGTGATTAAGTTTTTTTATTTAAATTTTATTTAGCGCTTTTTAGCGCTTTTTGATTGGGGGCACGGCGCTTTTTGATTATAAATAGTTCACAACCAGCCAGCCTTCATATAAAATTTTTATGAAATATAATAAAAAAAAAACTTCTGCTGTAATATTGTGTATTTGTCGCTAAAACTTTTTTGCGGTAAGGGCTCGATATCACTCTAACTTTTTTGCTTTATATTTGTCCGTCTAGTCTTCTGTCCAAGTTTTGTTTATGTTTACAAAAAGTCCACGTTTTGTGTTGTGATTAGTGTATTTAATTAAAGTTTTTTATTATTTAAATTAAAATTAAAGAAGATACTGACCATAATGTAATACAAATTGGTTAACAAATTTATTTATTTCATTACGTTCAGGGCCACAATTTTGTTTCTTTTCAAAACCATTTTTGACATATCCGGAGACTAATTTAAATTTTTGTTGTAATACTCTGTTTAATGCCCTCGTGCTTTCCACCTGTATTATTTCACCATGTACAAATTTTGATATATTTTTGGCGTGGACTGGTGGAGCTAGTGACTTAGTAGTCGTAAGGTTGTAAAGGGTGTCTTTTTATAAATTAAAAATAATAAATAAAAAAAGCATAACCTTTAATGCCATAACATTCTCTTAACTGTTGCTATTGATTTAAAATTTGGGGAAAGTAACTTTGGCGATAGCTACTATGTCGTGGTGGGTCAAGGATTGAACACAGGTCCTTTAGAAACCCCATCACAAAAATAACTTAAATACAGAAAATCTCATTTATATGAAGATAGATAATCAATATTCGGCACAAAAAACCTTTAAAAGGATACACTTTTGAAAATTTGTCTCTAAATTCTGTGGTGTAGGGTATTATTTCATCAGGCTTGACCGACAACACTTAATACAATAAATTTAATAATAAATTTAATAAATTTAATTATAGAAAATCTAATAATACTCGAATTGTTACTTAAGCCTCGTACAGACGGTGGTCAAGTCTAACAATGTTGTCAGTAAAATGTGCTAAAAATGTCTTACAACCGTGTAAACTTGCAATTTTTGTTGGACAATGTTGTAAGAAAAAGCATTGTCAGTCCTTTGTTAGATAGCAATACAGTTAGACATCTGATAATTGCGTGAACACTCTTCGTTGCCATTGGCAGATCACTGTCAGACGTTGGAAGCTAATTTTTTGTTTGTCAGATGTGCGAAGTTTGTGTATCTGACAATGACATCACTGTCAGAGACCTTTTTCTATTGGCAACGCTGCTAATATACACGAATCAGGGATGGAAAATGGGGTTTTGATATTATGGCGGTACCAAATTTATCTTTTCTGGTTCATCTCTTGATGTATCTTTTTAGAAAAAGGACATTTTAGTAGTTACGATTTTTAAAGATAGTCACCAATTTAATATCAATAAACTTTAATAAAACGTATTTTAAACGACATTAAAAATCTACAATTCTTGCTATTTCTTCAATAAAAATATTTCCACTTTTTCGATTTATAAAAAATACACGCAGATCTTGCAAATCTTAACAACCGTGTAAACTGATGATTTTTATTGGCAGATTAATTTATTGTCAGACAGTTGTATGGCAATGAAATTGTATGTTTTTCTTACTATCGTCTGAACTGACAACTTACTTCTCGTGACAATTTTTCTTTGGCAGTATTTTATTAGCACAATTCCAGATCTCTATTATTGTTAGATCTGACTACCGTCTGTACGAAGCTTTACTCTTTATATGTAACAAAAAGTTTTTGATATAGAAATCATGAACGATCTTGTTTTAGTGTGAATGATAATTTTAATTTAATTGATATGTTTTTATTAAGTGTCTCAAAAATATTATAAAGCTTTTTGTTTTTTAATTATTTGCAAATGTTTTTAATTTTGTTCCACTCATCCATTATGAACGCTGTGTGTTGTTGGTTTATGGCAAAACCTTTCCATTTTTATATTCTCATCCTCGTTTTTTTGTTTTTTTTCATGCATCTTGTGGCAAGATCCGTAAAATCTTTAAGCTACTGGCATAATAATAACTGCCAGGTTTTTCACACTGGCTTATTCAAGCGAAATACTCAAGCAAAAGAATATTTACATTTTCCGTTTCGAAATTTGCTTTCTTTTTCGTTTTTTATCAATGAAGAGTTTTGGTAAGTGTGTTTCTTTTTTTAAGCTGTTGTTGATAATTTTTTTTTAGTGTTTAAATTTATAGAATTTTAGTACTAGTGTTATATAGGGTTTTTTATGAAGGACGATGCAAATATGTTTTTTATTTAAGACTTGAGAAAGTATAATGTAGGCCATTATTAGGAGAAAACGATATCGTCGTAGAATTAACAGGCTGGCACGAATAAATAGGATGGATTTTAATTTTCTATGACTCAACGTAACAGTTGGCGAAAATATTACAAATTTCCTGTTTTATTAGTGGGCTTCAGCTCTTTGAATTTCGTTAAGCCATTGCGCAAAAAGTGAATTTTACCCACAAATTAGATTTTCTTTAATAAAGGAAAAAAAAATTTTAAATTTGCAAACGTTCTTAAACAGTGTATCTCTCTATGGTTAAATGGCAGAGACCGATGTTTTAAGTTGTGAAAGGAAATGCGTCGTACTTACTAAAAACCCCGATATTAAAATAGACATCAGTTTTTATTATTGCTGCTGTAGGAGCTTGAAGGTGTAAAAAATTTTAAATATTTTTGTTTTCTTTTTCTGTTCTTTTTATTTGCAAAATTTCTTTTTGCACCGAAATTGTAGTCAAGGCAATACGTTCGACTTTACAGACATAACATACACAATCATATACAGTGACTCACACACATTGACATACAGTACATGGAACACACAGGCATTTCATGATTCTTAGTGATGTTGGTTGTCATTGTCGTCGTTAGCGTTGTCGTAGTTACCTTTAGCACTGACACAATTCTTCTTTTCTTTTTTCTATTTCTGTTTTTTATTTTTATAACTTTTTTTTTGCACCTTAACTACCTGTAATGCTCTGTGTGTGTTTTTTATATTTCCTTTATGAAGGACATTGAACATATTTTTTCCACGTCATGAAATAACGTTAAAGTATAAAGCTCTATGATTACTTAGTGGTAGTAGTAGGTTGATGTGCATGTCTTTACAAGTTGGTGGGTGTCCTTATTCCACGATTTTGTGGGAGTAGGTGTATTTGCCTCACATGTATTTTTCTAAGGTGAAAATTTTTTTTTTAAAATATAAACTCTTAAGATGAGCTTCACATTTTCAGGCTTATGTTTTTTTAGTGCTACAACAAAAAAATGTCTGTACGCTACATACAAAAAAAAAAAATTAAAGAAAGCATATGTCTTAGAATTATGGTCCTAAACAGGCGCTATTAAACGTCTGTATAGGAATCGGAAGCGAGAAAGTATTAAAATATTTTACTTGTATTTACTTTAAATATATGTTTGACTATGAGTTAGATTTTATTTAACAACACTTTTTTAGGTGTTATTAAATAACTGATATAATTTGAGTTATTTTCTGTATGAGATGAGCATTTTAAAAAGTAAATAATCTTGTAAAATTTTTAGCGAAATTTAAGGTAAAAAGATTTTCGTATTAAGCAAAGATTTATGAATTAATGTAGTGATAAGAAAACCATTTCGAAAGTGGAAAAAGGCTTCAAATTGTTACTATTTGTTTTTTCATGGATATATGCAAACTACTTATTCTACAAAAAAATTGTATTTATCATTGATCTAAATCCTTATTTACACAAATATTTTTTAATAAAATTACTTCTTATTATCAATGTTATTATAACCAAGCAGGAGTGCTATATACGGCTGTGCCAGTGTGATTTTTAGTCATACACAACGAGATTGTGCAAAATTTAATAACAATTGGGGCATTCCATTCTAACATAAAACTCAATTTTTAAGGGTTGTTGGTCAACATTTCGTCGGTTAATAATTTAAATGTCGTATGTGGATTTTTAACGATTTTGAGTTAAGATCGATTCCTTAGGTTTTCCGACCCGATCTTTCATTTTTCGATACCTCATACGGTTTTCGAGATATCGAGTGTTGAGTTTGTCGTATGTGGTATTTGCTGAAGCAATTTTCAAATTAATCAAACTTCAAACTCAATTTACTCGTAACTATCGGAATCCATATACGACAATTAAATTATCAGCCAACGATTTGTATTTAAAACTCTTTTTCTCCTGAACCTATTCTGCTGGATTTCAATCCCAAGTTCCTTAAGAAAACTGAAAAAATTTTGTTTTGAGTCGTTCGAATGTGAGTGTGATTTTAATCGACGAACATGGCGAAATCTACTTTAAACTACTCAAGGACCTAGAATATGCACAGATAAGTGTGTACTTTATGGGATCTTAGATGTATATGGATATTTCCATCGATAGGTTACACGAAACAAAAAAATTATATGTTCTTGAAAACAATTTGTCTAAGCATATTTTCACAGGAAAACAATCCAATTTAATTTATGTATAAAATGTTTTATTTATTTATAACCTATAAACTATGCGATTGCGAATAACTGTAATCTTTTTCATTTTATTGACTCATATGTCTCATGCGATATTAAAAACAAGATTTTTAAATTAGTGCATCGAAACTAAATGCAGAAAACTCATCAAATATCGGGAGAAAACGGAGATTTCTTATGAAATTAAAATAAAAGAAACCTTACTAAAAAAAGAAGAACTGTGATCTTGGTACTTATATAAAGTCGGTCACGTGCGACATCGTAAGTGTGAAAATTAAGAACTAGAAACTTGTGTTTTTTATATAAATGATTTATTGATGTAAGTACATATGTACATACATTTACTTGCAAACGCACATGTACACATCTGTATTAACGCATTGGTTCTCTCGAAATATATTGTTTTTGTTTTTTTTGACTTCACATTTCATTAAATGATTTTACTGATTTTTTCTTGACCGAGCGGGGGATTGAACTCGGGTCGAATTAACATGTTTCTGAAGAACCACATTCTCATCATCAGAATTTTTTGCGTAGAAAAACTGGTATGTGCAGCTTTCAGCTTTACATACTGAATTTGCTGTTACACCTATTCCTTTATAACCCCCTTACAAACCTGCTTCGCAGTGAAAGTATTGCCACTTAATTTTTTTTTTTTTTTTTAAAATGGGTCAAGACTTACCTGAATGTATATTTGTATGTCTTTTTGGGTAGCTTGTGAAAGTATTTTTTAAATGTACTGTTAATGCTTCGCAAAATAATATTTTTTTATTAGAAGTGTAGTCATAATTCCTGTGGTAATAAGGAAAAGCGATTAAGTTTTTAAAATTTTGCTCCCATTCTATTATATTCATCACTTTCCATCGGTCATGGGTTTTCAAGCTGTTATTCCTTAATAAAATTTGAATGTCATAAATCATAAGTTAAATTCTTCTTCCAAATTATGTTGCACGTTAAAAGATGAAAAGCAGACAGTAAGTTTACTACAACTTTCTTTAAAATCGTACAAGATAATTAAAAATTTGCCCATGGGTAATTTTGAATATGGTGAAGGTTTTACTAACTCAAAACTAAGGTTTATCTCATTAACCACAGTTTTAATGTCTTTTTTTTAACATGACCCAGTTTTAGGCAATCCCTATTTATTTTACTTTATGCAACTAATTTTTCCTCTTTTGGGGGTTTCTTATTTATTTCTCTTCCTCCTCAAAAAAACTACTCCAACATTTTATTTATTTTTAACTATTCCTTTAGCATAACAATGTGTCCTTTTCTGTTCGTACATTAATTCGTACATTCATTCGTTTATTTAGTTTTTAATTCTGTACATGGAATCGACCGTGTTGATTGTGCCCTGTAAAATACAGACTTCGGTTAGATATGGGAAAATTTTTATAACGGCCAAAAAGGTGAACAAAAAGTTACTCGAAAATTGCAAACATTCGGAAAATTTGCAGAAATAGCGAAAATATTTCAAATAAGGCATAAAATTGATTTAAAGTCCCTAAAAACATAAGGAATGGCAAAAGTTTCATAAAAGTGGCTAAATATTCGGAAATTTGCTTATTGCGGTACAATAAAAAAATTCAATATTTATTAAAACAACGTTAAAGCGGTAAAGAATCACACGAAAAAATCACTTCTTTCGCGAACATGGCTAAAATTCGCGAAAAATTGCAAACATGAAAGCAAAACCCAAAAATTTATTTAAACTCGCTAAATCGGTTAAAAACATTATGTCGGACAATAAAAAAAAAAAAAATTTGCAAAAATTCGTGAAAGTTTTCAATATTTCAAAAAAGCCATAAAATTGATAAAAAAAAAAAATTCCTAAGACTATAAGAAATTACAAAAATTCGATAAAAATGGCAAAATTAGCGGAAATTTGCAAAAATTTGCCAATAGCGCTTTGATAGAAAAGTTTAATATTTATAAAAAATCGTTAAAGCTCTAAAGAATCAGAAAACTTACAGGAAACGTTTCGCTAATTTAAAAATTTTTATGGAATTTTTGCTATTCCTTATAAGTAGTTTTAGGGACTTTTAATCAATTTTATGGCTTGTTGGAAATATTAACAATTTTCGCGAACTTTCGCTATTTTAGCGTAGCTTTGTTGTTCATCATTATTTTAAAAAAGTTCAAAAGGAATAAAACTGTTTCGCCACCAACAACACTGACGACAAAATCAGAGTCAATTTATATCGATGCCATCGTTAACGTTGCGTACGGCATACCAAAAATACATCGACGCTTATCGAAAAAACTTTATATTGACAATGGGCATACCGATTTGCAAGAATCGACACAAAACTTTATCGTTTCGTATTGATGACGCTTAATGGAATAAGGGCGATTATTCGTTTATGGGGAATTATGACTCTTTGCTCTCTTGTGTTAGTTTTTTAGTACCGAAATGGTTTTTCGGATTAGTATGTTACAATTTTTTGGTTTAAAAATCTTCAAACATTTTAAAACTGGCAAATGTGTTTTCTTTTATCCAAGCGCAGTAGATCTTATTAAAGGATTAGCCGTTGTTGTATTGAGCTCATTTTTGATAAATATAATCGAAAATCAATCATCGATATAGACGCTTATATTTAGCCTGAACGGTTTGTTAATAAGCAAAAATTACGCATATGGAATGAGATGCATCCAAAACAGACTCAATTTCATCTCGAAAACAGCACGTACAAAAATGCCGAAATGATTAAATAGTACTTGGTTAATATTGAACATATTATTGTTATTTTGACCATGCGTAACCTTTGCAAAATTATGATTTAAATTTACCAAAATATAGTTAATTAAATTTCAAGCTTAATAAATAATATTGAAATTTAATAAATAAAGGTTAAATAAAATAAAATTTATATAGTTAATTAAGTTTAATCAAATTATGGTTAATTTTAAACATACCATAGTCATATTTTATCATAACATGGTTATCAACAAACATTAAAATTGTCAAAATCCAACCATAGTATGGTACCTCCAACCAATATTAATGACATGTATTAATCTTTCGAATAACATTTTTGGATTAAAATAAAATATTTTATATTATTTTGAAAGAATTTTAAGGCCATGAACAATTTTCACCTATTTCACTTCTAGTTTATATAGCGAAATCCATAAATTAACTTTCCTTTTGTCCCAAAATCACACTACAGAACTTTGTGGTGGTATTACCGTTAGCCTAATTTTCTATGAAGTTTTCACTATTGTTACCAGAAGTAGAGTAAAATTCTTAATAAAACTGATTTTTAGTTTTTAATTCTGACAGCAAATACTTTTCACAAATATTTGTAATCGTAATTTGTTTAGTGTACATTTAATTGTGAAATCGTAAATTTGGTTGTATTTGATTGCTGTTTTAATGTTTACAACTTCTGTAACTTTTAATTAAACTTTAAACAGTGTAGCACAGATATTATTCTTCAAAGTTCCTTTTAATAGTTATACAAAAAAAAATAAGTACATGGAATCGACCGTGTTGATTGTGCCCTGTAAAATACAGACTTCGGTTAGATATGGGAAAATTTTTATAACGGCCAAAAAGGTGAACAAAAAGTTACTCGAAAATTGCAAACATTCGGAAAATTTGCAGAAATAGCGAAAATATTTCAAATAAGGCATAAAATTGATTTAAAGTCCCTAAAAACATAAGGAATGGCAAAAGTTTCATAAAAGTGGCTAAATATTCGGAAATTTGCTTATTGCGGTACAATAAAAAAATTCAATATTTATTAAAACAACGTTAAAGCGGTAAAGAATCACACGAAAAAATCACTTCTTTCGCGAACATGGCTAAAATTCGCGAAAAATTGCAAACATGAATGCAAAACCCAAACATTTATTTAAACTCGTTTAATCGGTTAAAAACATAATGTCGGAAAAATAAAAAAAAAAAAAAAAATTGCAAAAATTCGTGAAAGTTTTCAATATTTCAAAAAAGCCATAAAATTGATAAAAAAAAAAAAAAATTCCTAAGACTATAAGAAATTACAAAAATTCGATAAAAAATGGCAAAATTAGCGGAAATTTGCAAAAATTTGCCAATAGCGCTTTGATAGAAAAGTTTAATATTTATAAAAAATCGTTAAAGCTCTAAAGAATCAGAAAACTTACAGGAAACGTTTCGCTAATTTAAAAATTTTTATGGAATTTTTGCTATTCCTTATAAGTAGTTTTAGGGACTTTTAATCAATTTTATGGCTTGTTGGAAATATTAACAATTTTCGCGAACTTTCGCTATTTTAGCGTAGCTTTGTTGTTCATCATTATTTTAAAAAAGTTCAAAAGGAATAAAACTGTTTCGCCACCAACAAGACTGACGACAAAATCAGAGTCAATTTATATCGATGCCATCGTTAACGTTGCGTACGGCATACCAAAAATACATCGACGCTTATCGAAAAAACTTTATATTGACAATGGGCATACCGATTTGCAAGAATCGACACAAAACTTTATCGTTTCGTATTGATGACGCTTAATGGAATAAGGGCGATTATTCGTTTATGGGGAATTATGACTCTTTGCTCTCTTGTGTTAGTTTTTTAGTACCGAAATGGTTTTTCGGATTAGTATGTTACAATTTTTTGGTTTAAAAATCTTCAAACATTTTAAAACTGGCAAATGTGTTTTCTTTTATCCAAGCGCAGTAGATCTTATTAAAGGATTAGCCGTTGTTGTATTGAGCTCATTTTTGATAAATATAATCGAAAATCAATCATCGATATAGACGCTTATATTTAGCCTGAACGGTTTGTTAATAAGCAAAAATTACGCATATGGAATGAGATGCATCCAAAACAGACTCAATTTCATCTCGAAAACAGCACGTACAAAAATGCCGAAATGATTAAATAGTACTTGGTTAATATTGAACATATTATTGTTATTTTGACCATGCGTAACCTTTGCAAAATTATGATTTAAATTTACCAAAATATAGTTAATTAAATTTCAAGCTTAATAAATAATATTGAAATTTAATAAATAAAGGTTAAATAAAATAAAATTTATATAGTTAATTAAGTTTAATCAAATTATGGTTAATTTTAAACATACCATAGTCATATTTTATCATAACATGGTTAGCAACAAACATTAAAATTGTCAAAATCCAACCATAGTATGGTACCTCCAACCAATATTAATGACATGTATTAATCTTTCGAATAACATTTTTGGATTAAAATAAAATATTTTATATTATTTTGAAAGAATTTTAAGGCCATGAACAATTTTTACCTATTTCACTTCTAGTTTATATAGCGAAATCCATAAATTAACTTTCATTTAGTCCCAAAATCACACTACAGAACTTTGTGGTGGTATTACCCCACCTTTAGCCTAATTTTCTATGAAGTTTTCACTATTGTTACCAGAAGTAGAGGAAAATTCTTAATAAAACTGATTTTTTTATTCCTTAAACTGTAGGTAATTTATAAAATTAGCATTTTCATGCTTGATAATTTGTGACAATAAAGAAAATAGCCTAAGTCAATTTTTTAGTTTTGTAATTTAAAACTTAAATTTTTTTACTGATAAAAAACAAAAACAGGTTAAAATCTAAAAATCTTTTTCACAATCTTTCAATCAAAAAATCAAGTTGCTTGTATGAATACTTTTTGACTATACTGTGAATACTAACCGAAGATAACTGTGTGTACAAATATTTAAGAAACCATAAATAACAAATTTTTATATAAATATACGATTAAATTTGTGTGTTTATAATTGTTCATCTATTTGTCTGCATCTAAGTTTTTTTTTCCTACAAATGAGTTCTTTTTAGGGTTTCTAATATTGCAGACTTTTTCTATTTCTATTTGCATACAGAATTGTTTCTTATTCCCATGAATAGTTGCGACTTTTGTGTTAAAAAAAATGTAAGTAAAAGGATTTTGGCAAAGAAAAAAAAAGTTTCTTAGAGGATATTTCACACAGTTGCAGAAGATCTTAAATTTTAACAACATCTCTGTTTATAGCTTTAACCAAATTATTAATTAAACCTAATTTGAAAAATATATTTGATGCCTGTTAATTAAAGGCTTATTTGTGGTATTTTTGCATCGCATAATCTCATGTGATCTTGAGGACCAATTTTGTTGCATGAAATGTCACGCTTTTTCTTTGGTTTTCCACTTACCACTTGCATAAAAATACGATATTTTTTTTTTTGTATCCTTCTCATATCACTAGAACAGCCACTTCTTTTAAGTCCACACATGCATTCCACAAAAAGCAACAGCACTGAATTCTATTGAGCAAAAGCTTCTTGTTTTCGAATGTTTCTTTCATATTTAATTTAGGAGCTTATGATATTGACGGATATTGATTTGCATTATGTTGCCACACTGCTTTCACACTCTGTTTGGATAAGACAATTAAGACTCAATTGTATTTCGCAACCAGTCCATTAGACCCATGTATCTGTAATTCTTGAAGAAGTTTTAGTGGGTCAGTGCAATAAACTGATTCTTGATCTTTGAAAAACAGTTGACAGAACTGTCGTTTTCTAAGCAACGTATTATTTTTGAATTTTTTAACAGATTCCTCTCATGTTATCTTGAACCTTAAAGTTGGGCCTTTGTATACGAAAGATGCAAATCGCTGTCGAGATCATTAAGTTCAGATTGGTTGGATAGATGAGGTTCTTCTGTTAAACTGATAAACAATACCCCATTTAATTTTATAGATGGCAATGGAAAAATATTGGATAATACGTCAGCACTGGTAGTTCTTTATTGCGAGCAATTGGCATTTGAGCCAAAGGCTAATTAAAAGAGATTGCGAAGCATTCGACCGTAACGCTAGTTAGGATTCTAGGGCATTAGAACTGCTGGGGTAACCAAATGCCAGATGCGCTTGCAAAACGAGGTGGTCATCTGTAAGACTGAATTTGGCATTCCAATGGCTCACTGTAAGTCACATGTAAAGCATGAGTTCTATAGAGTTGTTCACTTGTGGTGGATTCGTAAATCTACCTGCTCGGTATTCAGGCCAATGTGGCCTGACTATGATGAACGAAGCAGATGGTCTCTGCTAAGATTAAATAGGGAACAGATAAGAACAGTGATAACTGGACACTGGCCAGTAACAATTCATGAGAAGATAATGGGTCTGGAATTTAATGACTACTGCAAAAGTTGTCATGTGTTTATTTTTTGTGTCTGTGTCCTAAAATTCGGTACATTTGGAAGAACTATGAGGGAAGTCATTTTAATTAGAATTTAGACTGCTTCTTTTCTTCATAAGGAAGACGAATTGGTTGAATTCAGCAGTGATGCATTTTAAGCAACAGTTATGAATGGTGGACATTGGCGCTGAGTATCACAAAGGGACCACTGAAGGACCAAAGTAAGCAGCCTTCAATTTAAACGTACACGAAGATTTTTTTTAATTTGTGAAAAATACGAAGTCGCTTTTAGACTCTGCAAAAAAATCTGTAATTGTAGTGTTTTCTTGAGTTTTGATAAGGAATAACAGGATTTCTGCCTGAAATGCCTCAAAACAAAATAATACATGGATGTGGACAGATTCCTTTTCTTTAGCGCGTTCACACTATTATCCCCCTAAGCACGTCAGCTCTTTTCTTTCATTTAGCTAAATCTTATTTCAGCCGATTAACTTGCTCTTCTCTTGATTTTGAAGGGCATTTCTAAAAAGTTTTTTAATACATATCAATAAAAGAGTTAACATTTTTTAGAAGACCACTAAATAATTACAGTTTGAAAGTCGAGTTCGAAAATTGCTATTAAAAAATTATAGAATTTCCGAAAATTTCTTCTTAGGAAACACAAAAATATTTTCCCCGCAAATTGATTTTTCTTTTAGCGCGCCCATAAACCCTAGATCGTATTTATTTACGTATGTATTTACATTTGATGGCAATTAAATACATATGTATCTACGTACCTTTATGTACATACACATATCATTGTAAAGACACATACAAAGTGGTTTTCACTGTACATGACATGCTTTTGACCATTTTTAATGCATTAAATTTTCTTTTTTATTTTTATTTCCTCTTTTTTTTCCATTTTTGATATCTCTGTTTTTGATTTCCTTTTAAAGTTTTTTCCATTTGCGGTTTCTATTTTTTATGTTGTGGCCACACAAAACACAGTCTTCTAATTAGCACACTGTCATGATATTTGGCCTAAAGAAAGGGGGGAAATGGCAATGTCTGATAAGGCAAGATATAAGTAAGAAAAAGGGAGTGCTAGCAAAGCAAAAACAAAAGAGGAGCGTTAGAAGGCGCTGACAGACATTAGATGTATAAGGGGTAAGTTTTATGGCACCCATTCTTAACACATTTAAAATGACATTTGGAACTTAATATAAATTTGATGGTAGGGACTACAACTACAACAGTATAACACCATCATCACAAACCAATACACATGTAGGAGTGTTATAAAAAAATCGTACGAAAATTGCTTACAAAAACAGAAATTGACAACAATTCTGCTAGACAACGAACACTTATGCTAACAATAGCAAAAATTCCACTTTCAACTCCAAGAACAACACCAACAGCCACTGCTGTCAACTATTGCCACCATTAAAAGGCTAGAGTAAAGTGGAGTGGTTTAGAAAGAGCTTAGTAGGCATAAAACTTGTACCAAGTCATTTACTATGCCTATGAATAACCTCTAGTAGGATGAGTTTTTTTTTTTAATATATTCCGTTTTCTTTAACTCTTGCATGAGTATGTGTGTGTGTGCCAGAATGGCCACTTGAATATGTGACATAACAAACGAAAAAAGAAGAGCAAAACAATTTCTTTGTATACTTTCCCACTAACCTTCAGCCTGTAATTTTTTGTCTATGCTATTTTGGTTTAGTTTTATTCACAATTTTATTGTCGAGTTACTTTAACACGTGTGCAATAGTTTGAATGCGAGTGTACGTAAACATTTAGTTGCATGTAGGTATTTGTGAACAACACATTTAAAACATGTTGTTTTCGTTATGTCTACCTTTTTATGCATCATTGTTTTCCGTCATTTAAACACACCGCTTGTTGAAAATATTTTTTGCTTTGATTGTTTAACAGCTTTCATTCTTTGCTTTTTTATATCTGCAGAAAAGATTATTAATTTTTAAATATTTTTTATTATTATTTTGTTTTTTGTTTAAATTCCAAACTTTCCTTTAAAGTAAAATTACATCCATTAAAAATATGAAGGCGTTTTATAAACCAATATAAAGCAGAATGTAACTTTTATGTTGTTTTAAAAAAACATTAAGTGCTGTTTACGGCAGCTCTTAACCTTTCGAATGACATTTCGAGGGAAGGTCTTCGAATGACTTCTCTTTATCGAATAATATTATTGCATATTTCGGTACAAGCTATTCGATATCGAGTACAGCGATCTCAAAAAGTAATAGTAATTTGATCACAAATGCGATAATTTGGCCCCAGTTTTTGGCTCACAAATTTTGTTTTAATAGTCATGTAATGCAAAGACTAAATAACTGTGCTAAATTTCTGAAAATGGCAGTTTTTGCACCATTTTAAAAGGGCTGTCCCTAATAAATGCCAAAACATTAAATTGACTTCTCTTTATCTTAATTGTTGACCCATAATCATTTCACTCTCAAATTAATGAACATTTATTTTATATACCGGTCAGCTGAAGCTATCAAAGATCACAAATTGTTAAAAAAAAACAACTTTGCAATTTTGTGCCTTTCTGTCACAATTAAATATCATTGATAGAAGAAACAATATAAACAAAAAATAAATTAAAAAAAAAACACACTCATGGTTTGTTTAACTTGAGGTGAAATTTAGGGAATGCTTCGTTTTTAATTTACGAAGTGAAGTTTACTCATCAAAAATTTTAGAAATTTAATAAAGAACCCAATACAGCCGAGCCGGCATAATAAAACAGACCGAAGCAGGCCACAAAGTGTTGACACGCTTAAATTTGGCAACTCATTAACTTTTATGCTTGTTTATGTGTGTGTATGTGTGTGTTTTGAGAACAACAACTTCAGAATAAATATACATGGCCTGTATTTAGTAGTCAAATTTAAATAGCAAACAAGTTTTAAATAGAAATATAGAACATTGCAACTTAAATACTCGTGCATACGTTTTAGTGAAATATAAAAGAATGTAAATGAGTTCACTACTGCAACACCAAGCCACAACTTAAACTGTTCTTTTATTTGTTTGCATGTTTTCTGTACATGAGTGTGTTTGTGTGTGTGTGTGGTATATAAATTAAACATGCATTTGTAGGGCAGTGAGTGTTTGCCTGTATTTACATGCACTTCCTATAAGCTGACCTAACATGACGCTTAAGTTTCCGCATCCGCACGGAAGTAGTAGTGCATGTTTGTATATATTTAACTACTTTATTCTATTGGTTGTTGTATTCTAGAGGGTACAATTAAGTTTGTACAGGCAACTTCACGTGGATATTAGTGTTGCAGTAGTAGAAGATCTATAAGCTTTTAAATATCAACTGATATAATGATATTTTAAATTTCTTTGTTATTTTTGTATCATTTCTAGCATGGAATTTATTAATAATTTCTTATAATCAGAGAAACCAGAATATGCGATAAAAACGCGTTTGAAGATTATTAAAAATTTGCCTCAAAAAAATTCAAAAATTGCTTGTTTAAAAAACATATTCAGCAATAAAATAAAAAGAATCCTAAAATTACAATCGGCAAAGCCCAAATAAAAAAAGCTCTTTTAACTAAATTATGCAAAAAAATGCGGATAAATATATCGTTTCTACCTTCATTGGTCGAACAAGAAAAACCATGCAATTGCATATTTATCGTTTCCCTGCATATAATTATATTCGAGAAAGAATGTTTTTGGGAGTGCAATTTATAAAGAGTTATGGTCAAATCATGAACCAATACTTATGGCGTTTTCTTTTCTGAGTAAAATTCTGCATTTATTCTGCCTTTTACATTTTTTTATGTTCTTTTCTGAAAAACATGTGTTATTTTAAAAGTGTAAAGTGTTCTTTTCTGATGATGTAAAATCAATTAAAAAAATTGACAATCATTCAAAGAAGCAAATTTCGATCTACCAAAGGTTAAAAATACAATTTGGTTTAAGGATTGATATTTGACTATTGACGTCAGCAGTCGTCGATGGCTGCGAGTGTAAGACGGCAAATCCATCTGAGGAGATCGAGTGGGGGCGATCGAAACATGTCAGGGTAACCAGCCGCCTGGGTTCGAATCTCAGGTCAGTCAAGAATGAATGATTATCAATAACAATTTTAATTAATTTTCATGTTGTAAAATTCCTTTCTTCATAAAAATAATTTAATGAAAATTAAAAATATTAAAAATTTGGATTAAAAACCATAAATAGTTCAACAAAATAACCACAATTCTAATTATTGTTCTCTTTAAAATTAAAAAAATGTTACATGTTCAACACTCATTTTAATTAAAGGGGCATGAGTGCAGCACTAGATCAAGGCGAATTCAGTACAAGGTGGTGGCAAGTTTAGAGCCGTAAACACTAACAATGCAATACAAAAAACATTCTGTTGGCTTTGAATTGTTGTAGTCATGCCACCACCTGTGATTGAATTTACCTTGCGCTAATTGTACTTTATTGTTTCATGCCGAAATTTGTGTTCTTTTGTAAACGTAAAATATGAAACACTTCTTAAAAATTAGGGGAGCATTTAAAAATGTTGCCAAGTCACATGTAACACTTATTCAACACTTTTTTTAGAAAAGAAAACGCCATTAGACATTTAAAATATCTTTGGTCTTCGTCTAGGTTTGCTAGACTTTCGGTAAAATTAGGCAAAAAGTATTTAATCAATATAATAAGGGTTTTCTTGATATCGCTTAAAAGTCTCACAATCTGTGCAAACTGTGCATTTTTACGTCCTCGCATATGAACTGTCAAAAATTGTATGAGAATTCATTTACACAAACTTCGTAAATTTGCCCAACAATTTTGACTCGTAGACTTGCGCTCTTTAGTGCTTCAAACGTCGTTTTCAATGAAAAATCCAAGTGTTTATAAATCACAAACAATAAATCCTAGCAATAATTTGATCAAATTATTCTTTCTGCTTTCTTTGCGCATTTTTAAAAGCAAATTTCACATATTAATCACAAATGTCAACTTTTAATTTTATGGTGTTTTCTTTTCTGACAATAATGTTCCATGTATGTTACCATTCGCGCGGGTTTTTGTTCTATTCTAAAAAAAAATATGCAAAAATGAGAGAAGTAAATTGAGTGTGAGATGCAAACAAGTATTTTTGTATTAAATTTTTTCGTGTGTTTGCGTACAATTTGTGTTGTATTGTGATTTTTGGTTACTTTTTGTTTTTCGTTCGTTTTTCTTTCATTTAATATTTTTTTTTTGGCGCAAAATTTTTAACAACAGCTGACTTCAATTATTGAAAATCAGTGTTGTTAACGCTTATTGTAAGTCAAAGAAAATTTAGTGTTGAAAATTGCTGCAACCGTGTTGAATATCGCTTGTTAATGCAAACTTTGCATTCAATATTAACACGCTAAGTATACATTAGTGTTGAGTGTAAAACGTAGATATTATTTTGTTAAATTGTAACTTAGAAAAATGTATCACTTTGTAAGGGTGCGTGTAACCTGATAAATATATTACAAAATTATAATGCATTATTATTTTTTTTTTGAATTTTCTTTTTTAATTTATTTTTGTATTGACGATTCTAACAAACTGACATTAATTGTTTAAAATTACACAAAACGAGTCTCTCAAGTTTGTCCATTTGCACAAAGCGATATCATGAAAACCCTTAAAGTATTTTGAGTTTTTGATTGCGTTCAAATAATTTTTGTCATTCCATTTGGAATTCCTACAGTATAAAGTGTATACATATGTATATTCTGGGTCCTTATGAGTTGATTTAACCATATCCGTCTGTCCACCTGTCTGTTCAAATTGGTTTACCGATGGCCCCAGGAGTTATGGGCAAGATTCCAAACTTCTAAATCTTGGTTATCAATACCAGGGTTTCAAAAACTGCAGTCAAAACCAAAAACTGTCGAACAAAACAAATGCCAACGACAAATGAAGAAGTGGAAGAAATGGCAGTTTATCTACTTTGACTGCAGTTTTTAAACGCCGATCAATACACAACGTTCGCAAATAAGTGGGCGAGAATGGAGAAGTTGACGTGGCACTTCTTAAACAAAGACATTATAGATTTATGTATATCTCGAGAACGGCAAGAGCCAAAGTTTCCAAATAAGGGAAAAGCATCTTGGTATCAATAAACAATATTCGACAAAATGTGGAGAAGTAGGCATGACAAAAAATATATTTTTTTTATATCTAAAAAACTGTATTTATATAACTTTATGTATATAAGATGCGACACAGCCT
Source organism: Pollenia labialis (assembly GCA_949318255.1). Taxonomy (NCBI): domain Eukaryota; kingdom Metazoa; phylum Arthropoda; class Insecta; order Diptera; family Polleniidae; genus Pollenia; species Pollenia labialis. The sequence goes on along the minus strand of OX439143.1, from coordinate 105,556,393 downwards.
ATTGTAGCAGTTTTACCTGTTTAATCTCAAACTGTTTAGACGGACTGGAAACTTCTTAACAATCTTACATAAATATGTTTTGGTGCTACAAACGAAATATGTTATTAGGTGTAAAGTTATTCATTGATTACTCGAGGTAGAACACGCAGAGAAAAAAATTTGTTCAAAAAAACTATTTTACCGAATTACTTTAACATTTTATGTTTAGTTTTACTATATTATTGGCACCGAAACCATATCATGGTAAAAAAACGTCTTCTATCAAGAAACCGCAACCATCTTGTGGTTGCCTCCAAACATTTTGTGGTTAATAATAACAATAATGACACAATTCACAAAGTGTTCTATTGTGTCATATTGGTTGTGTATGAAATAACTTTATGAATGTGACATTTTCTTTTCCTCTTGCACCCTGAAGTTGAAGTATTCGCCAAATCCTTTTCTAAAGCTGCATAATGTCTTGATAAAATCTTACGCCAAGTTAACCAGAAACTGGTGCTTAATTTGCCGGGAAGGGAGATGTTACACCGCAAAGCCTTAATGGGGCAAAGAATCCTCGCCCAAAACACCGATATAAAAAGCTATGGAGAAATTTAACGGCTAAACTAATTCTTTATACCCATCTTAATGGAAATTTCAGCCATTAAATAATCGCAAATAAATAAAAACAGGTGGGGAGGGGGCTGCTACCACGAAAATGTGTTATGTTAAAATTAAGAATTTTATTTAACACAAGAATCAGCTGAAACGGCCTCAGGGCCACATATAAAGTAGATCAGTGTAATCGATTGTTTTATATTCTACTTTTCCATTTATTAGTTAAAATGAAAAAAAAAAAAATGATTGTCTGCAAATCAATATCAAAAATATTTGAAATGTCAATTTATTATTTTCAACTTTAATGCACAATTTATAGCGTCATATTTTTAACACATAAAATGGTTATTAGCACTTTTAACTTTTGAAAGGAAATAATAGAAATATTTTCCAAAAACAATTTCTATTTATTCTGCAACACAAACAAAAGCGTCGACTAAAAACAATAAATGACAGTTGAAAATTGAGTCTGTGTCACACAGAGTCAAACAAATGAACAAAAAAATGATAAAAATCAATTCGTAACTATACAAAAACGTATTTGAGAAAAGTTTTGTTACACACATAAAAATAAAACAGCACACATACAAGTACTGGCATGCATATGTATGTATGTATGTATGTATGTATGTACATGTACTAAATAAAACTTAATAATCCCAAGTTGAAGAAAACTAAAGGAAGGGGAATATCTTTTTCTTTAAACAACTAGAAAAAAGTCATATGCTTGTTCAGAAAGATTATTAGAGAACCTTAAACTGAAACCGGAAGTAAAGAGAAGCCGAGAATAAGATTATTAGTGGTATGTATTTGTAAGTAAAAGAGAAGATGTTTATTGCACACAAAAACTCTTTTAATACACACTTACATCCTCTTGATGCTGATTTATACGACATTGAGTTTTTATTTGTTTTTTGTTCTTCTCCTCTTTAAGAAAACTTTTTTTTTAGACAGAGAAAAAAAAAAGAAAAGCAAAATCTTCAACATGTCTGCAAGTGCAAAAGTATAAAAACGAATTGTAGCATAAGGATTCTAAAACAAAAGTTTCTTCTGCGAATGCATCTGTAAGGGTGTGTTTGTGTAGTTAGTTAAATCTGCTGAATTCTTTTTTAAATTAATTTTCTTATTATCTTAAATTATGGTCACTTTTATAACACTTTAACAAATGTTAGGATCCTTAAAATTTTAGTCTGCCATGAGAATTCCAAACAAAAGAGGAAAATACTGGAAAGATTTTTAATAATTCTGAACTTTATCCCCCTTTAAGGATTTGTCAAATTTGTATGAGGTGGAGAACACTTAAAATATATAAATGCTGTCATCAGTATTATCCTTTGTCAACCTACGGTTCGTTTATATTCTTGGCTAACACTATAAATTTATATCAAGTGTTTTGTGGCCATAACCCAGCAAACGTTTTCTTGAAGTAAAGGGAAGTAGTAACAAGAAAAGTTGACAATATATATTTTTATGTAGATTTTAAAATAAATGAGCGTATTAAATTTTCATTTAAAAACGTTTTTTTTTCATTTTCAGATTCTAAATCCAAGATCAGCAAAGTAAAAGTTACAGGTATGACTGAAATTTTTAAAATACTTTTAAACCATTTCTTTCTATTTGAAAGGGTTTTGAACAAACAACAGCGTTTTTAAAGAAAATGTACAGGTTTTGGATTTCACAAATAGTTGTCCAGCAAATGTCAGTTCATTTTTGTTTGTATTAAAAGTTCTTTGCAGGGATTCTGGTCATAGGAAAGTCAATGATTTTTAATTTCCGCTTTACCGGATACTTAACGCTGGATTTTATTTTAAGTTTAAGCTAAGAAGATGATGGAAAATTATTTGTGTATAGATTTGTATTTGAACAATCGTTATTAAGTCAACGTCTAACGCACAAAATGACTTTAATACGCTTAAAACTAAAATGACTTGAAATCAATTCGTTAAACTATTTTATGATCGAATTTGACATGTACACAGGTCCTATAAAAACAGTATTAATTATATGACGGTTAGTTTATAGTTAATCAAGGATCTAAAGCGGCCCATACACTTGCAACATTATTGTATATGGTATTCGCCATATTATTTCCATTTTGTCCTTTATTATGCAATAAGTCGCACAATGGTTTTATTTATTTAATAAAAAAAGTGAACATAACTTATAGGAATAACATAAACAGCATTGTACTATGTTGCCAACACATTTCACTTTCTTTTCATTGTGCAATAAAAATCAAAAGTCTTTTGATTGTTGCCAATATATTGTGTTGCCTTCGAATATCACATACACATTGGCGATATAATTGTACAATACGTAAAATTGAACAATTTTATTGAAAGTGTACGAGCCGCTTAACACAAAGCCTACTCTTGAAAAATTATAATTCTTAGTGGAGTTCGTTACAGCCGAAAAGAGCAGTCTTCCTTATTTTTATATAATACTTTGTTCACACTTGTGTTTTTAAACGCGTTTAAGCAAAATGTTGATTAAGTTAATCAATGCCGTTCACATTACATTTGAGATGACTAAGATGACAGGTGATTAAGAAAAATAAATACAACAAACAAATTTATATTGCTTTAAAGTATTAAAAATGGATAAACAATACTTTTATAAAGTTATCAGAAGATTATTTTAATCATTTTAATGATGAAATTGTGAAAATTTATGAATTATTTAAGGAAAAAATTATAAGCAGAAATCGTGGCCGGTTGTACAAGTTCATGTTGGCCGAATCTACATTATACTCAGTTTGAGGTATGCTCAGTGGATTCTATGTGATTAATGAAGTGATTTAGTTGTAATCATGTCAATTTGAAGTGATCAACAAATCACTTGAATGTATGGTAAATCATCTCGATTTTGATGTGATTATAGCTTAATCACGTTCGAGGTGCTTAAGCGCGTTTAAGAACCCAAGTGTGAATATAGTATAAGCCTGGGTTCAAACTGTGAAAGAAAACTTTGAACGTGTGAACCCTGACTATTATCCTTAATAAAACAGTTGCTCAGCGTTTTTCAATCTACCAAAAAAAATTTTAATAGATTTATTTAAAATAGTCTTTAGCTTGTGAATTAAAATTTTTATTAAAGACTGTAACACTGTTCTTTTCATATTTGTAAAACTAGTAAGTAAAAGCTACCATCTAACTGCTTCAGTTCTGTGCAAACACTGCCCAGATCCTTTACAACAACACCTCAGATTGTGTTTTCATGTCAAAAACATGTCCACCAACTCAAACACTAACACTCTCAAGCAAACATCCCATATTTTTGGAATACATAAATTTTAAACATACAAAATGGTTTATTGTTTTTTTTTCTTTTGTTGTGCTTTCTTGGCTAGTTTTTTTTATTAAGTCTATCTACCTTATGGCTACTTTCTGCATTTTGGGGGCATAACCAAAAAAAAAATAACAAAATATACATTCAACTTATATTTAATAAAATATCAACAAAAAAAAAAAAAGACAATTATGACCATAACGAAACTTCATCTTTTCGTCCTATAAACTTGAACATACGGTTAAGATAAATTATACAAACACACACACACACAATATGTTTGCATGTATGTGAAATTCTACACTCAAACAACCCATCTATTTCTCTTACATGACATACTCATAAATTATCTTGTGGTTTGTTATGACTAACAAGAACAACAGACCAAAAATTAAATAAAAAAAGGACTTTTTCTCTACCGTGTTGGTAAATTGAAATTTAAAATTTCATTCTATTATGCAAATGAAATATTGTTTTATGCATAAAAACATACAAACACACACACACATGGCCATTTCAATGTACAATATAAAGACAAATTTATTATTTGTATTATAATAATTTAAAGTTTCATCATAATCATGAACACACAGATGTGTCTGTGTGTACGTGTACCGGAAGAAACTTCTCTTTGGCATCCCTTCTGCTTACTGGCCCTTGGTGACCCAATATGTTTTAAACAAATTTAATGTTGTCTTTTGTTTCCTTGAGTTTATTTTTAAACAATCCTTTTTTCAAACGAAATAACGAACAGGAAAATATAGAAGAATATTGAAAGTTATTTTGTAAAACTAATGACAGTTTTAATGAGCACATAATACGTCTGATTAAAATTCAATCAAAAGTTTATGCTTTCCACAAATATTTTTCTTCTTCCCCCTTTGCGTTAACTTTCATTCTTGTTTTATTTTGAATATATTTTTTCTATCCTTTTCATTTAATAATTTTTATTTAAATTGTTTTCAGAGTGACTTCATTAGATTCTGTTTTTTTTTTGAGAGAAAAAAAAAGAAATTTTAATCAAAGAAAAGTGCTACCGATCAAAATTTGTTATAAAGTTTAAAAAATGTTGAAACTTTGTAAGACAAATTGTTTGATACTAAACAATTATGTGGCATTCGAATAATTTAAGGTTAATACACTTTGAGATGCCTCATTATTTATTGTTTATGCTGCTACAAAAATGGAAGATAATCAAAAATATATTTTACAAAGTTTGTTTGTTAAACTTTGTTTACAAATTTGAAAGAAAACCTTAAATCTATTACATTTTACCGTTTTAAGAATTGAGTAAATTTGACTAATGCATTCATTAATTTTTACTGAAACGTACATGTTATAGTTGGAAGCAAATTATTATAACGGGTGGTTAAATTTTAAGGGACGATATTGAATGTGAACCACACCTAAGCGCCAAGTTTTTTTCTGCATTTCATTTGACATTTCTCAATTGCAGACTAACTTAATTTGAACCATGGAAAGACACACAACCGAGCAACGCGTTAAAGTTATTCAGGCTTATTATCAAAATGGCCGTTCAAATCAATATTCATATCGTGCACTTCGTGATTTGTTTCGGTAAATTTAATCGTCCAAATGTGCGTACAATCGTAAAAATTTGAGCAACCCGGGTCTGTAGGAGATGTGAAAACACCAATGCTGCTGTTCGCGAAAGTGTGACTGAGGAGCCCTCCACCTCAACTCGTCGCCGTGCCCAACAATTGCATCTCTCACGCTCGTCGTTGATATACATTAAGCATAAAGACTTGCATTAACACGCTTACAAGGTGCAATTGACTCAAAAACTAAAGCTTCCTGACCATTCCGAACGTCGTCATTGGTCAGAATGGGGGTAAGAAATGGCAACAGTGGATGGTAAATTTTCGAAGAAAATCAGCTGCAGTGGTGGGGCACATTTTAACGTCAGTGGATTCGTCAATAAGCAGAATTGCCGCAATTGGGCGAGTGATAATCCAAGAATGATTGGCGAAAAACCAATGCACTCACAAAATTGACTGTTTGTTGCGGTTTATTGGCTGGCGGCATCATCGGGCCGTAATTTTTCCAAAATGAGGCCGGTCAGACAGTTACTGTGAATGGTGTTCGCTATCGTGAGATGATAACGAACTTTTTATGGCCCGAATTAGAAGATATAAATGTGGACGATATATGGTTTCAACAGGACAGTCACAAAGCTAACGATACAAAGGCTCTTTTGCGTGACAAATTCAATGGCCGTGATATGTCACGTGGTGGCGATGTCAATTGACCGCCAAGATCATGTGATTTGACACCGTTGGGATTCTTTGTTTGGGGTTATTTGAAAAAAAAGTTATACGTCGATAATTCAGTAACAATTCAAGATTTGAAGGATGAGATAATTTGGCTCATTAACGGCATAGAATCTTAATTATGCCTCAGCGTCATGGAAAATTTGGACCATCGGATAGAGGTGTGCCGCCGCGGTCGCGTCGGCCATTTGCCCGACATTTTGTTCCATAGATAATTGAACCGTACCAATATTATCATAATAAAAAGAAATGCCAGTAATTTCCCAAATAATTTGTGTTTTATTCAAAATCGACATCGGGCCTTAACCACCCTTTAGGAAAATTAGTTTAAAAATATTTCTAAAAATTCTATATTTTAATGTAAAAATTTAAAGAAATAAATAGATTAGCTCCAATAAGAGCCACCAAAAATACGTTCGATACGTCGATGCTAGTAATTGAACAAAAATTTTAATTTCAAAGAAAAAGTTTTACCTCATCTTAAAGTTCTTAAGACTAAACTAACTTCTTTCAAGTTTAAGTTGGAGTTATGAAAAGCACAACTTAAATTCCGATTTTATAAATTTTTTTCAAAAAACAATATTTATAATTGAGAATTTTTTACTTTAAATTCAGAAAAAGTAAACAATTTTAAAATACAATATTTTGAATTGAGATACATGACTGCGATTTTCATTTAAATTTCCGAGGATTTTGGTCGTGGTGGAAGTCGTAGCCGTCTGAAATTTTTAACGAAATAAATTAAAGTTTACGATAAAGACAATGTTAAACACATAGAAAGTTTGTCGTATTTGCATCGTTTACGACAATCATAATACCAGTTGTTTTAAACTTATAGTTTTCTACTAGTTACGACAACGACAATCTTTGTAAAGGTTGTCCAAAGTTGAGGAATCACTTTAATTTTTATAAAAAAAAGAGTTTTTTTGAGATATTAAAAATATTTTTATTTCATGTTTCGCTTAAAAATGAAAAATTTTATTTATTTATTTATTTATTGATGATCTAGCACAACAAGATAAATCTTATAAATGATAGTGCTAGTGAGTATAGCAAACTAAAATAGGTGTGATTGATAATTATCAAACTAAAACAAGTACTATGATTTTGTGAATTAAAATCAAACGAAAATTAAAATTAATGTAATATAAAATTACAAAAAAAAAGCGCAGAGAATTTTTTTTTTTCTCAATCACGTTTTTTCAATAAACTATTGTCAATATGTCAATCGCACGATCTAGGTGGCCAATTCACTCCTCCTCTACGAAAAATGCAAGTGTTGAAATCCTGTTTACGTTGAAATCATTAATTGTCCCCCTTAAAAAGCTTCGGATCATCTTCCAAAATTGGTTTCCACTAAACGACGATAACTCAAATTTGGACACACTTTATTTTGGTTTGAAGAGTAACTAGATTTACATTTAGTGAAAGAGAGGAAAAAATTAAACAACTATGGCTCTAAGCTACAAGCTAAATTGGTTAGTGACGTCACGTGACTAAAAAAGAGCTTTTATGTGGAATTGCCCACGTACTTATTGCTCCGTATGTAGAATATCATCACTTTCTTTGTCACACTGGGTTATAAACCAGAGACTGGCTGGAGCACACATTAAAATTGCAATATGTATGGCTGCTTACTAAGTAATCGTGCCTGGAGTAAAAGAACGGAGTGTAGAATATCACGGACGTTACAGTTAAAAGAAAAAAACAATCCAGCCGTACTCAAGTCAATCCTAAGCGGTATTAACAGAAAGATTGAATAAAGTACGGATTTTCTACCGCAAAAAAAATCTTATGTACAAAATTAACCAAAAATATAAACTAAATGAGAAGCAAGAGTTCAATTTTACTTTTTAACCCTTCGTGGTACATATGAGTCTGGCCAGACATTTTTTCAATGTGCATAGAAAATCAAAACGTGCCTCATTCAAAGGGTTAAACACAACGAAAACTTTAATCTTTTTTTTTTACTTCATTTAAGAATTTTCTACTTATTTCAAGAAATTCCGGGATTCATTTTTAAAAGTAATCCCATAGAAAAAGATAAAAAAAACAAAAATTAAACAATATCCATTTCTCATAAATTTTATGAATTTCGATGTTAATACAGCTGGAAAATGTAAAAAAAGCGTTTTCCAGTATTATAATATTCTGAGGAATTATGAGTTATTTTATAAGGAATATGTTTCTCAGGTCTACTTTTCTCAGTTTTCCAAATTTTTTGCAGTTCATGAGGCACATAAAATCCGAACGGCAGATTAACTAGCAAAACCCGTGTATTGTCTTGTGAGTTTCGATTAGCACTTTGAGAAATTCCACCCGAAAAGGAGTTTGAATTTTATGTGTTGTATAGCTTTATTTGAAATTAAACATTGTTTGGATTTTCGTAAGCAAAAAACGATTTCTCTTTGCGGTTGTCGAATGCTCTAATACAACCTTCAAAAAAACTAACAAGAAATGTATCGCCTTATTTTCTACGTGAGTCGCGAATAAACAAAATCAATCATTAACACAATTATTTATCAATATAACATGTGCTTGCATATATTAATTTAAACGGTGTCTGACTGGCTTATGGGAAGGCTGCTTTGTTTTTCAATAAACATAAATGAGCCATAAATTATGTAAATATATTCAAAAATTTAAATTTATGTACACTTATGTACATATATATGCGCATCAGATATAAATATAAACCAATTAATTACCTAACTTAATACTTGTATTTAAGCTTTTATGATTGACTACATACAAACACGCTGCAAACACTTCTTTAATATAATACATACATGTTTACATACAAATTAGTACCCCATATCTACTTTTTTTAAAAAAGAATATTGACTGGAAAATATTGAGTAAGAAAATAAAATCTCAAGCAAATAAAATGTTATAAAAGCCATCAGGGTAAACTGCTTAAAACGCATGGGGTGTGTTACAATAAAAATACTAACAATATCTTCAATAAAATTAACGTAGATACTTCAGCAATATACATTAATGGATATGCATGCAATATTTCTATAATAGACGCACTAACTTTGTTATAAACATAGTTAGAAATTGATATACAATAATTGTGCGTTGAGGCCTTTATGTATAAAAGGAAAATAAACTCCCTCAGCATGGTGTTAAGGCGTTCTTGACCACTTTAACTTTTCTGCCTGGATATCGTGTCTACCAAAAGGGCAGTAGTAAATCAAAAAGACAGCAGGAACAAAACCCCCAGTATGCTAAATAAGCAATTGTAAGTTGGAAAAATATGTATGATAATTCTTAACAAGAATAATTTCAAATTAGTTCCACTGTAGTGAATGTGTTAAGAGAAAATAAAATTCTGCACTAATAAAACCTTATGGGGGTGTGTTCGTATGTAAATTGCAAAAAAGAAAAAGGATTTAATTTTATTATCATTTATTCATTATACGCCCCTATAATTCTTTGTTAAGAAACATTTAAAATTAAGTATTATCTTTTTAAAATGTTCATTACTTCCGAATGAAATTCCACATGAAAGTACTCTCTTGCATGTAGATACCATGTAGAAGTTACAATAGTACTGTCTACACAACATGTAGTGACTGCCTTAAAGTATGCAATATATAATTTGCTTGCGTAAAAATGGAATTTATTGCATAATTTTTCTTAAACTTAAACTACTTTACTTGCTGCAAACAACAGATAAACCAAATGAAATTTGATAAGAAAAACGTAAATTTCTAATAATTTTAAAACAAACATGACTACTAGATCTCAGAGTTCAGTGAAATCTCTTATGACCGGACAAGGCAGGGACCATTAAAATAGGTCCGTACAAAGGGGATGTTCTCTCAAACAAATTCAATAATGTCCTTGTGCAATACTGCTAGGATCAGGGAACAGTGCCTGTCCAGAGGTGGTGTCTGCAAAAGCAAGTTGCACTTAACATTACTTAATTTAATATTTAATTATAGCGTCTGTGACCAATTAGTAGAAGTCAATATACAAATATTGGACGGTTTTTTTATTTTTTCAAACTTGTTATTTTTTATATTCATTTTATAAACTCTGCCATTGCAAATTGAAAAAACTATCACTAATTAAGTGAGCATATCAAACTAATTATTTAAAGAAACCCCTTCTTGTTTTTTACTGTAGCTTTGTACTTATTACCACAACTTTATTCACAGATGCACACTGTTTAAAGCCAAAAAAAAAACCCTTAAACTTTCGTCGAGCGAAAAGGGTACAATTGTAGCTTTTTAATTTTTGATATGCTATAACTTTTTTCCTTAACCATCAGATGCCTAAAATTTTGTGGATTCTTCACTCTTATAAAGTACAGTCAATTGCTTGAAATTTTTTAAAAATATCGTAGGTCTTTTCCCTAATAATAGTGCCTGTATCCATGTTCTGTAACTTAAGTGATAACTTCTTGCAGCAAAAAGATTTGGAACAAAATAAATGTCATAACATTGCACTCGAAGCCGATGTGACTTTGCAGACGTTGAGAACGCCAGCCACACATATAGTTGACGGCGACCAAAATTTACTAAAATTGAACATTTTTCATCGACGGCGGCGAAAATACAACCGTCGACTATACCAAATAATGTAAAGTGCGAC